>CM056497.1:40673965-41140584 GCA_029783415.1 Anisodus acutangulus | reverse complement strand
TGTCCTGCACAAATAATTAAAGTAATGCATATGAACTGTTGCTAACATTTTCAAATTAATTTGAGTACAAAATCATTAGCACTGAAAGTTTGATATTAATTCTCCCAATGGATATCTGAATTTAAATTTCCCTTGTCTTTTTTCTCTTTTATTCATGGAACTGGGTTGCAGATACCATTGAAGGGAACACCACATCAAGTTACTTATTTTGCTGAGAAGAATCTTTACTCAGTTATAGTTTCAGTTCCAGTGAGTATATGTTCCGTTTTCTGTCATCTGTTCGTGGTTTGAGATTAATGTATTAACATATTTTGTAAGGTTGGTAATATTTTGTTTTCAAGAATAAGGCTGGTAATAAACGTGGTCAGGGATGAGCCGTAAAGCACAAACCAATGTGTATACCACAGAACTTTCCCACGCATGAGTACTCAACATAGAATTGTTAGTTGACTACAGTTATGGTCAGCGATTCGTGTGATCTCACCAGATAGCAGCCCCCCATAGACACACAAAAAAGAAAAAGAAAAAAAGACACCCAAAAAAAAGAAATAACTAAAATAAAAGGAAAATGTGAATCATTGGTGAAGAATAACAGAGCTAGCATTAGTATTTACTGGCTTTCATTTCATACAGTTTTACTTATTTGCGACAGGTTCTTAAGCCATTGAATCAAGTCCTATCTACTATAGCTGATCAAGAAGTTGGCCATCAGTTTGATCATGATAATTTAAATTATGAAGGAAGCTATCCTATAGAAGAATTTGAGGTGCGGATTGTGGAACCAGAAAAATCTGGTGGGCCCTGGCAAACAAGGGCAAGTATTCCTATGCAAAGTTCTGAAAATGCTCTGACTGTGAGGATGGTTACTTTGCTTGTGAGTCCATTTTTATTCCTCTTCTCTCTCTTTTTATTGTTTGTATCCTTACAGAAAATAAACTATTTATAGTAAAAGAAGGGAACAATTTAATATTGAGTACAAGCTCTCTTAAAAGGATTTCAAAAATATTTTCTTTATAAAAAATTCAATGTTTGTTTCCTCTCTCAAACTTAACTGATTCAATTCTTGAACGTCAAGTTACCACCTTCTTGTTGGATTCTTAACGTTGATAACCTCATTTATTGAGGATAAAATATCTGGGGAGAATTTCTCTAATAAAAACTACAAGTTTTCGAACTCCAATTTGGAAAATACAAGATTCTGTTTCTAGTGGTATATACATTCAACTCTTTGCATTTTTTCTGTTGAATGTTACAATTCCCTAAAGTAGATTTTTCGAAGCTCCAGTTTCTCTTTGAAAAGTTCTACGTGAAGTGATCTGTTTGAAAATCCATAAAGATAAAAAAAATAAAAATCCACAAAGATGTTTCTCACTCTAAAATCTGAAGTGTAAATGAAAATACCATGGGCAAGGAAATTTGTTGATTCCCCAAATTGTCACTAGGTCAATTGAAATGAGACCTGAAGTATTTTGTCCTCCTCTCCCCCCTTCCCCCTCCAAGAAAAAAGAAAAAGAAATAAAGGAAAAGAAATTAAAACAAAACCAGGAGCACTGCTTGGAGACCACTTTGGTAGGAATATGAGGAGACTATTAAATCTTACCTTATAAAAAATTTAGGAATATGAGGAGATTTCAAAAGTTAATTGTTTCCTCTATCTTTCAATTTGTACAACAGAATACAACAACGAGAGAGAATGAAACACTTTTGGCAGTTGGGACTGCTTATGTGCAAGGGGAAGATGTTGCTGCAAGGGGGCGTGTGCTTTTGTTTTCTATAGATCGAACTGCTGATAATTCTCGAACTTTGGTATCTTCCACCACATGGCTTCTGGCTTTCATATTTCTCTGTTTTGTTGGCAAACTGACATGTTTTCCTCTCTTCTTCGAAATGGTTTCAGGTCTCAGAAGTCTACTCAAAGGAATTAAAGGGTGCTATATCTGCTTTAGCTTCACTTCAAGGTCACTTATTGATAGCTTCTGGTCCTAAAATTATCTTGCACAAATGGACGGGTTCTGAATTGAATGGAGTTGCTTTTTGTGATGTTCCTCCACTTCATGTTGTGAGCCTAAATATTGTAAGTAAAATTTGTAGTGGCTTTTCCTTCACCTCTGAAGAACATTGTATTATCAGATCAAACTCCAGTTAAGTTTTAGTACTTGAATGTTTTATTCAGTACATTTTCCCTTTCATAGGGGGAAGGTATGAAAATTATGGTTTCCTTTAATTTGTAATTATTGAAGTTTAAGGAAGTGGGTCAAAGTCAAATTCTTGAAGGGGAACCTTGGAGCAACGGTTAAGTTGTCTCAGTGTGACCTATTATTGAAGGGGAACCTTGGAGCAACGGTTAAGTTGTCTCAGTGTGACCTATAGGTCAGGGGTTCGAGCCGTGGAAACAGCCACTGATGCTTGCATTAGTGTAGACTGTCTATATCACACCTCTTGGGATGCGGCCCTTCCCCAGACCCTGCTAATGCGGGATGCTTTCTGCACAGGGCTTCCCTTCAAGAAAGTGGGTCAAAGGTAGCCCGCCCTCTTCCGAATTTGCCTCGAGGATAAATAAGTTTATGAATATCATCTGAAATTTAATCATATAAACTCATTCGGATAACATAAATTATAATCTTAAGAGTGTTGAGTTCAACATTATAAATGAAATGGCTAGTGCATAACCCATTTTTGCACAACAGGGTTGTGAAAATCCACGATAAGCGACTGGCGGTGCACCTAGATTGAGGAGTTCCATTCATAATGTGGTAAAAAGGGCATAGATGTAGTCATAATTTGGTGAATCCAAGTCGTGCAGTTCCTATTTTTCTGCAGTATCTGTAACAGTTACAAAATTCGATGAGATAAATCATTTTGCGACACCTCAGTCTTCTTTAAAATCGTGCACCCTGCACCCAACACCCAAGTATATGAGTCGAGAAGAATCAAAGTAGAAAATAACTTGAATAAACTGTGATGAAAGGAGCAACAGTCTGCTATTAGTTTCTTTTCTCTATTGATTATCAATATTACTTGTAGTTAGACAAATCATATTTGGTGGCTCAAGCTACATAGAGAATCAAATTGACTGTTTGGGAGGAGCACATAACTTGCTTTTCTTTTGTATTCTCTAAAACCTATCAGTTTCCATAAATGAAGGATCTAATGGTATAGTCCTTTTCATTCTTGGACAAAAAATATCAAACCGTGATAGTATCTAGAGTTCTCTTTGTTTAGTTTCTTAAGCTTCTCACAAATATTTATTCTGAACTTTTTTCATGCCTTTTTCCTTCAATGTTGTAAATGTCATAGGTGAAGAACTTTATTCTTCTTGGAGACATTCACAAGAGTATATACTTCATCAGTTGGAAAGAGCCTCAACTTAATTTATTGGCTAAAGATTTTGGTTCGCTGGATTGTTTAGCAACAGAGTTTTTGATCGATGGTAGCACTCTCAGTCTTGTAGTTTCAGATGATCAAAAGAATGTTCAGGTAAGTTTTGTCTATTTTATCGATGCGATAGCTTTCTCATTATACTCTTATGTTAAAAAATGGATCTCCGGCCAAATTCAAACCATGAAAGCTAGTTCATGAGGTGAGGTTGTCCAAGACCATATAACGATAACAACCCATTTCCTCCATGCGCCACAGGCTTGCCAACTCTTGCGTGGACAACATAACATGGAGGCCCAACATTGATTTCCTCTACCAATGTGGACATTTAACACTTTGAAGGCCATTGCTCTTCTGTGAAGCTTTAAGTTCACAAAACAAGTTCAGTCTAATAGCACTTGTATGTCCAACGTCTAGGATCAGTTGAAAACCACAAACCTTTACGATTTAAGTTTGCTATAACTTTTCCATCTGATGCAAACGTTTTTGTCTATTGGATGACCTTCAACCTGCAAGTTTTGTTTTTGTGTTTTCTATTCAGCTCCCTCCTGCTCCATCTGCACTACATTATTAGTACTGTTTTTTTTTTTTTGCGATTAGAAAAAAGTAGATAACAATGACAATTCTAATGCATGAAAAAGATGCAGATTAGCTTTTGCCACTGAGCATGTCGTGAGCAAATTCGCTTTTGAGTCACAGAATATTATATAACCTTTTTTATCATGTTTTCTCTTGAGCAGAGGGTCTTTCGGAAACAGCCTCTCTACCTCCCAAGGTAGAGGTAAGGTCTGCGTACACTCTACCCTCCCCAGACCCCACCGTGTGGGATTACACTGGGTATGTTGTTGTTGTGACCTGCAACGTAGTTATGGAAAGTAAATAGCTAGTCATACTTGCAATAGTTATTCATATATGTGTCAGCAGTATCATTGATCTTGCATAGCATTCTGATAATGGTATCTAGCCAAGGAACTACTATCTTTTGTTACTTCCTACTGTCATTGTCTTCAGCAATGGTTTGAAGACCTCCAATGTTCTTTAAATTTAACATGGGATTTGATATCTGACTCTAATTTGTTAATATTGCTTAAATGTAGATATTCTACTATGCTCCAAAGGTGTCAGAAAGTTGGAAAGAGCAGAAGCTTCTGTCTAGGGCTGAGTTCCATGTTGGTTCTCGCATTACAAAGTTCTTACGCTTGCAGTTGCTTCCCACTATATCTGAGCGAACTGCTACCACTCCGGGGTCCGATAAAACAAATCGCTTCGCTTCAGTGTTTGGCACACTAGATGGCAGCCTTGGCTGTATAGCGCCTCTGGATGAACTTACTTTTCGTAGGCTTCAGTCCCTGCAGAAAAAGCTTGTCAGTGCTGTTACCCATGTTGCTGGACTAAATCCAAGATCTTTCCGCCAGTTCCGTTCAAATGGAAAAGCTCATTGGCCTGGTCCAGAGAACATAGTTGACTGTGAGCTGCTATCCCAGTAAGTAGTCTCTGAAACTGTCTAGCATTTCTTTTTAGTTTACTCAAAATTTGTTTTTATGTGTTGCCAACTTCCCTCTTTAGACAGTTGATTATGTACCATATTATGTTTGGTGGTGAGTGAAAAAGGAAGTATCCTGCCTTCTGATGAGATTGAAGAGCTCCATGCCTACAATATTTTGTCTTTGAAGACTAATTCGGGGTACTCTAAATCTCACTCATTCCTACATGGACATACAAGTCTCTAACAAGGTTAAAAGAACGTATGGCAAATAAACAAACAAACAACAACATACCCAGTGAGATCCCACACCGTGGGGTCTGGGGAGGGTAGAGTGTACACAGACCTTACCTCCACCTTGGTAGGTAGAGCGGCTATTTCCGGGAGATCATCGGCTCAAGGCAAAGCATAATCACAAGCAAGACAGTAAAAAAAAAGCAAGAGTAAAGAGTAAATAGTAAAGAGTAAAGCAAGAGAAACAATCACTCATATAGGGAATCAAAGCAGTATAAAGTGCATTCGAACAAAAGGGAGCAGTAGCTAACACAACTAAATAATCTAAACAAAATACACTAAAGAACACCTAGCAGCAGAAATCAAACACAGTGGATTATAAAGCAATAATGTGTCTATAAGTGTGATAGGCTAATCGGGCCTACACTATTAACACTACAACTATTAATTTGTAAGCATAAGTAGGACTACGCTCGAGTACCTACTACTCTTCTACCCTAATCCGTGTCCTCCACAATCCCCTATCTAAGGTCATGTCCTCAGTAAGTTGCACCTGCGCCATATCCCGTCTAATCATCTCTCCCCAGTACTTCTTCAGCCTACCTCTACCCCTTCTGAACCCGTCCATAGCCAACCTCTCACACCTCCACACTGGGTCATGTGTCTCTCCTCTGCACACGCCCGAACCATCTCAACCTCGCTTCCCGCATCTTATCATCCACCAAGGCCACTCCCACTATCTCCCGGATATCATCATTTCTAATCCTATCTCTCCTTGTATGCCCACACATCCATCTCAGCATCCTCATCTCCGCAACTTTCATCTTTTGTATGTGCGAAGTCTTGACTAACCAACACTCCGCCCCATACAACATAGTCGGTCTAACCACCACCCTATAGAACATGCCTCTAAGTTTTGGTGGCACCTTTTTGTCGCACAAGACTCCAGATGCGAGCCTCCATTTCATCCACCCTGCCCAATACGATGTGTGACATCGTCATCAATCTCTCCATTCCCTTGGATAATAGACCCTAAGTACTTGAAGCTTTCTTTATTTGGAATGACCTGAGTACCAAGCCTTACCTCCACGCATGTCTCAGGGTCGCTCCTGTTGCTGAACTTGCACTCTAAATATTCTGTCTTTGTCCTACTCAACCTGAACCCTTTAGCCTCCAGAGTCTGTCTCCAAACCTCCAGCTTGACGTTAACTCTGCTGCGAGTCTCATCAATCAGGACTATGTCGTCTGCGAATAACATACACCATGGTACCTCCCCTTGGATTTGTCGCGTCAGTTCGTCCATCATCAAGGCAAATAGGAATGGGCTAAGAGTTGATCCCTAGTGCAGCCCCATCATCACTGAGAAGTGCTCCGAGTCTCCTCCTACTGTCCGCTCTAGTCTTGGCTCCATCATACATATCTAATCGCCCTATCTCTAATCGCCCTAGTGTACGCCACATGTACACCTCTAACCTCCAAATATCTCCATAGAACCTCTCCCTAGGGACTTTGTCGTATGCCTTCTCGAGGTCGATGAAAACCATACATAAGTCTGTCTTCCTCTCTATACTGCTCCACCAACCTCCTAATAAGATGAATGGAATAGACACGCCTCTCCTCATCCTCGTCTCCACGACTCTTTCCCAAACTTTCATAGAGTGGCTCAGCAGCTTGATACCCCTATAGTTGTTGCAACTCTGGATATCACCTTTGTTTTTGTATAAGGGAATCATTGTACTCCACCTCCATTCTTCGGGCATTCTTGACGTCTTAAAAATGACGTTAAACAACTCAGTCAGCCACTCCAAACCAGCCTTGCCTGCGCTCTTCCAAAATTCAACTAGGATCTCATCAGGCTCGGTCGCTCGTTCCCTGCGCATCCTACGAGCAACACCCTTAACCTCCTCAATCTTAATGCTTCTACAATACCCAATATCCCGGTACCTGCCAAATTGCTCCAGATCTCCCAACACAGTGTCTCTATTTCTTTTTTCGTTCAAGAGTTTATTGAAGTACGACTGCCACTTCCGCCTAATATGCGTGTCCTCGACCAGTACTTTGCCGTTCTCGTCCTTGATGCACCTCACGTGATCCAAGTCACAGGCTCTCCTCTCCCTCGTCTTGGCTAGTCTGTACAACTTCTTATCCTTGTCTTTCTCCTCTAATTCCACATACAATCGTTCAAAAGCCGCCGTTTTCGCCGCCGTAACCGCAAGTTTTGCCTCCTTCCTCGCCATCTTATACAGTTCCATATTCGTCCACCTCCGTCTCATCTCTGCTTTCTACCAATTTCACATACGCCGCTTTCTTCGCTTCCACCTTCTCTTGAACTTTACCATTCCACCACTGGTCCCCTCGATGTCCACCACGATAACACTGCGAGACTCCTAGCACGTCTCTGGCTACCTCATGAATGCAACTGGCCGTCATGTCCCACATACCGGTCGCATCCCCACTACTCCCCAAGCCTCATTGGCCATTAACCTCTCCCCCATCTCCTTTGCACTAGCCATGGTCAAAGTCATCCACAACCCTCTTCTTCTTCATCTCCAACTTGATCTCCAAATCCATCATCAAAAGCTTATGTCGGGTTGTAAGATCCTTCTTCGAAATAACCTTACAGTCTTTACAAAGACCTTTGTCAACCTTCCTAAGGAGCAAAGTCTATATGAGTCTTAGCCACTGAACTACGGAAAGGCAGCAATTGTTCCTCCTTCTTCAGGAATCTAAAATTGGCTATCACCATCCCACAAGCTCTAGCGAACTCCAAAAGTGAGACGTCTCCCCCATTCCTGACCCCGAGTTCAAATCCTCCATGCACGTCGTCATAACTCCCTGGAAGTGACCCGATATTTCCATTGAAATCCCCTCCTACAAATAACTTCTCAATGGGTGCTATACCTCCTACCACTTCGTCTAAATCATCCCAAAAACGCCTCTTCTCCTCATCATCCAAGCCCTCTTGTGGCACATAAACACTAATAATGTTCATAGTGAACCCTCCAACTATCAACTTAATCGTCATCATCATGTCATTGACCCTCCTCACCTTTACCACCTGATCCCTTAGTTCGCTGTCTATCAAAATGCATACTCCATTCCTATACTTCGACCTACCAGAGAACCATAACTTATACCCGTCTACATCTTTAGCTTTAAGTCCTACCCATTTGGTCACCTAGACACATGCTATATTAATCTTCCTCTTCTTAAGAATCTTAACTAGCTCTATGACCTTCCCCGTTAAAGTCCCAATATTTCAAGACCCTATTCTCAGCCTAGCATCTCCCTTACCCCACTTACCTCCTACCGAGAACATGACCCTAGTGTACCATCATTCACCAAAGCCACTAGAGCAAAGACACAAAGAATACTAATCCAAGGTTAACGCTAACACACACAGGAAGCAATACTAGCGCACAAGTTAGCAAGAATCTAGAGGTAAGTCGGACATCCGAATGATAAAACAGAGGGCAACAAGAATACATGCAAGAATGTAAAGTCTAGATTCAATAAAACGAAACACGCAAAATTGAACAACACGGATAAGAACAAATATTGAGTACAAACAACTGGAGGTACCAACTCCAGGCTGATAAAACCTGTTCACACGTCGGAAATTGCTATTCACGCGCCGGAAAACACTGTTCACTGTCTAAAATCATTGTTCCTACTGGAAATCACTGTTCACTGCCAGACGACGTCACAGATCTAGTGATACCTGCAAAAAAGGAGAGACCGCCGGAGACTGCCTGATGCAGTGGCAGCGCCTGCGAGCAAGGCTAGTGAGAGCAGAGAAGGTTGACGGCGGTGTGGAGCAGGGGTGGGGTGCGGTCGGGTGAGCAGAAGATATTACTACTATTGGGATTTGGGAAGAACAAAGAAATCAGTGATTTGTCCTTGAAGCACAAATAAAAGTAAACAAATTATGCACGTTTGGCAAATACATGACCTAATATACTTTCAGAAAAAAAATACATGACCTAACCAGTTAGAATCAATGCTTAGGTGTTGTTACACGTATATTAGGTCATGTCTTTTTTTCTGGTGATGTATGACCACATATCTATCTCCATAAATTTTGACTGATGTTGTATGACCATATATCTGTATCATAATTTTTGTTAGAGAATACACATATTCTTTATTTGTTTCATTTAAGTTCTTTCTAAAGCTGTTCCAACCATCAGTGCCTCTGGAGGACACTATGCTTGCTTCTAGCATTACAGAAAGTCTATGTATGTCGGGGAAAACTTTTTGAAAGGAGCATGATGTATCCATCAGTCATTCCAGAAAGAGATCGTCCTCCCATCCCCAACTTTGAAACTAATGTTGTCCATAAGTTGTTGCTACAGATTCCTGATGTTCCTCTAAACCTCAACACCATAATGGATGTTTACAGCTTTAGTAATCCAGGGGCCATCAACTCCATAGTCCTCACTAACTACTTCTTCCATAAATCTTGTTCTTTAGATATGACGCCACACACCCATTTCATCATCAAGCTGCTGTTGTGTTGTTTCAAGTTTATAATTCCCACTCACCACTCCTTTTTACTAGCTATACTAGTGTTCCATTTGACTAAGTGAAATGTCCTCTTTTCCCTATTCCCTTGCCATATGAACTCCCTTCTTTGTTTATCCAAACTTTTTGAGTCAAGCACATTGTTTAACGGTACTAGTCTACCCCCAGTGACAAGTATCGACTCTTCCACCTAGCCAATCTTTTCTCACATCTTTCCAGTACCCCTTTCCAAATTTCTGATGCTTTGTTCTTAGCTCCCAAAGGTAAACCCAAATAAGTAGTAGGGAAGCGATCTTACATCATATCCCAACACATTTACAAAGCACAACAGATTTTCAACTTCCTTCACAGGAAATATTAGACTCTTCTTCCTATTGAAATGGAGCCCTGAGATTGCTTCAAAAACTGTTGAGAATAACTCTCAAGTGTCTGAGCTGCTCCACTGCTGCATCACACATTTTTTTTATCAGGTAAAGTATTGTATATCATTCATAATTAAGGCCATAATCGGCGTGTACAAGTGGTATACCAAAAGCTAAAGCATCTACAAAAGCATATGATTCTCTACAAAATCCACCCAATCATCTATACAACAGGGAACTTTCTGAGTGTACCAAAAAGCAGTAAGGGACCTAAGGCTGCTCCTCAACTGGGGGAAGCTCATCTCTACTCCTTCAAAAGCTCTCCTATTTCTCTCTTTCCAAACTACCCACATCAACGCAAGTGGAACGACTTTCCACGCCCTACATCTTCTCCTCCTCCTCCCGCTCTTCCACTGTTGCATCACACATGACTAATGTATCATCAACATAGAGTAGATGCTAAACTTCCAAACCATTCTGTTCACTATTTGAAGCTCTGAACCCTCTAATAAAACTACTATGTTTAACAGTCTTGAGCATATTACTGAAACCTTCCATTACCAAGATAAATAAGGGGAATTGGATCCCCTTGTCTCAAACATATGAAGAAGCTAACCGGGGAACTATTCACTAATACTGAATATCTGACGATGCTAATGCAAAAAGCGATTCATCTATTCCACTTTCTCCCAAAGTCCATTGATGTCAGAACCTTAAGTAAGAAGCTCCAGTTAACAGAGAATCCCAGGCTTGTTTCCCCTCTTTCTAGTAGCCACACATTCATTGGCAATGAGAACTGCGTCCATGTTTGTCTATTTGTTATGAAGGTTATCTGAAAATCATCAACCAGTTTGTTCACCGCCCCCTTCAAACGTTCTGTTAAAACTTAGGAAATGTTCTTGTAAACACTGTAAAGTAAATTTATGGGTCTAAATCCTTCAAGCACATCACCTGATATATTTGGGATCAAAGTAATGTAAGTCGAATTGGAACTTTTTTCTAAACTTTCCTGTCAGTAAAAAAAATCCATTGTTTTTTTAACATCCTCTTTGATAATTGATCAACATGTTTGAAAAAAGCCCGTGGTGTATCTATCAGGTCCCAGGGCTTTAGCATTAGCACATTGCTTGATGATATCCCATACTTCCTGCTCCTTCAAGTTTCTCTGTAACCGATCATCCTCTTCTTCATTTGATCTTGGACACTCCCTTATATTGAAACAGGTCTCCAGATTTTATTTTCAGTATATAAATTCACGTAGAAGCTGTTTCTCAAAAAAAAAAAAATCATGTAGAAGCTAAGGATTTCATTTATGATGTTCTCTTGCTCATCTTCCATCTCCCTGTTGCGTCCAGGGAATTGCACGTATAGAGATTCAAAAAAGTATCGATCTGATCCAGGTCATAATCTTTATGGGATCCCCAAAAGTTTTACTCGAGCTTGTTTATATAATTGTATCTCCTGTGTGCATTGGTTATTTTCTGGAGTAAACTTTGTTCCCTGTTTAAGGCATAAGGTTCTGGATCCTCGTCTCCAAGCGATATCGTCATATTTAGTGATCTCCATTTGAAGAGAAGCTTTCGTAGAGAATCATGTCTTCTTGTAGATTCTTTACCTTTTGGTATACTCCTTGTATACGGCACGTTTTTGTCCATGTTTATGAATGGGAAACCTATACTTGATAAAAAAAAAAGAGACGCTTTGTAAGGAGCTCCTCTTCATCAAGTTGTCTTCTTTCCTGAATGATGTCTGGTGAGGCTGCTAGGCTCAAGAGATCATTCATCTTCTTTTCAAGGCTCCCAAAATTGTTAGCATTCCATTCTTTTAATTTCCCTTTTAGAGGTTTCAGCTTCTGTGCAAGAACGTAATTAGACCTACCCTGCACTGGAAACGAATTCCACCAGTTTTCTACCTTTCCTTTGAACCCTTCCACTTCATGCTACCAATTCTCAAATTTGAAAAATGAACTATATCTATCCCATTCATCACATTGAAGCTGGATTGGAGCAGGATCAGAAGAAAATTTCGGCAGTATGTCTGTTTAATGCACCTGTTAGTTTCATCCCATTCAAAAGAGAAGAAAAATTTGTTCACCCGATGAAGCTACTTCTTGACTGCTATCCTTCATCCATGTAAACATACCCCAGTCAAAGGAGGAGCAATGAGCTCGAGATCTTCTATGCATTCTGAAAATTCCCGCATTGCTCTGTTGACATTGTTGTTGTTTCTCTTCTCTGCATATCTTGTTACGTTAAAGTCCCCACAAATAAGCCACGCAGAGGCCTCTAGTAGCAGCAAGTTCCCACCAGAGTTCTCTCCTAGAAGTTGGATGCCAGTTGAAATTCTGGTTGGCAGCCAAGAATGCATATAATTACTTTATCTTCCGTTGCTCAAAATAGTTCCAGTCCAGCTTCTCCTATGCCACATAGCAATAATGCCTCTACTCCTACCACTTGCTTCAAGGCATGCTTTTTAGAATTTGTTTTTACCCTGCTTTTTACTTTGTTAGGTTTCTCCCTACCGCATAGCTGTTCTGAAGCACTTCTCTACTTCAACCATTCTATTTCAATTCTTTGTATTACATTTTCATCTATTGCATCATTATCATGTAAGACTGCTCAAACATCTAAATTGTCTGCAATTAGGCACCACAATCCCCACAATCCCATTTAATCTTACCTCATGGGGCTAAAATTGTATGTAAATTTGTCTTACCACTCGTAAAAGTTTTCATTCTATAGTGCTTCATAAAAACAACAAATTTCTTTGGAGATCCTTGAATTCCAAACATTGCCCGCTACAACATCTTAGCAGCAAGTGATTCTCTTGTTAACAATTTTTAAAAGTGATTGTCTTGCTAAATTTTGAGTACAAGTGTACCATCGCAAAGAATCTTTATAAAAGGAAAATTATGTTCCTCACTGGAAATGTTATCACCATTTTGGTGGTGGTTTCCAAGGCTCATCCATGATACTGGTGGCGCTTAATGCTGCTATGAAGTGAGAATATATATGATCTGTTATGACTTACAAAATTTTGTGATATATACTGTCTGTCTCAATCTTTTTGACTACGGTGATCAGTTATAGTAGCATCTGAATTCTATACGTTAATATATCTTGTTCATTCTGCAGCTATGAAATTCTCCCATTGGAGGAACAGCTTGAGATAGCTCAGCAGATTGGAACCACACGGATGCAAATAATGTCAAACTTGAATGACTTGATCTTGGGCACAAGCTTCTTATAGCTCTAACGAGGATGTGTAGATCAGAAGCCAATGTTGCTAATTTGGAGGAAGTGGGGAGCTAGAGCAGTTCAGAAGTCATCTTCGACCAGTTAAAAGCCTTAAGTAATCATCATCGTGGAACTAAGACGGCTTTAACACCTAACACTGCTGTTTCCTCTAGAATCATGAATCTGAAGAACCTTGCAGGAATCATCATTCTCGTCAAGAGCAGCGGCTGAGATTGCCCAGAATTCTTGGGTCTCCGTTTTTATTGATGGATGTATATTAATCAAGTGTATCAACACTAGGACCATTTTTTATGAAATGTGAAGCTTGATCCTCTGTAACCAAACATTGTTAATTTGTAGATTATGTTAATGTTATAGTGATTACACCATTACCAAGGTTAGGAATCACTAATCATACGTAGGGGCTGCAGAGCAGAGAGGAAGTCAGTTTCACCTTGAACATAGATTAAACGAGGAAAGTGTACTTTGAGGTGATTTTTGTTTCTCAAAACCAGAAATGTTGGCGTGGAAAATTCTAGTGTGTCCATTCTGCTGGTTAACTGTTTGCATCTATTGTATATTTTCCGCCATCACGTTGGATATTCCGAATGATTAAGACTATCACTTTCTATTCCAGAATTTTTCTTTTCCTTAAAGAATCCGTTTCCGTATTCATTGGTTAGACTAATACAAATTCACACTGTAGAAAAAACTTACAGTGTGGCTAGTGCTTCTCACTAAAGAGGATTTAATGTTCAGTGCTCGAATCCATGAGCTTTGTTCAAGGAAGGATCCCTTGTCACTTCCACCACACCCTTTGGTTCCAAAATTGATTATTTTGTTTTTTTTTATCCCTTCTTAAATGATTGTTAAAGTAGATTGGAATTTTGGTTGCAGCGTTGCACATGTATGACGAATAATTCCATCTCAGAAGGATGGTGATGATGGACGTGAACATTTGGCCAGAATGGCCAGTCTTAAGGAAGAAAAACAGGTAATCTTTTGAGGCCATGGCTTCTGAAAAGAGAGTAGGGTTAGTAGACGCAAATACTTCTAGATGACTCCTAGCCAGATTGGACCCATGTTTATAGTACATATAATATAAATTACTTTTTTTTTTTAAAAAAGAAAAAGATATAGTAAATTATTGTTTATTAACCTGATAGATAAACTGATTATTCATGGTATAGTTTATTCGTGTTTTTACTTAAATCTTACACATACCATAAAGAACCATGGTAACCCCTTTACATGTTAGACTTGTTTAAACGCACGACTGTCACTATTTCATGAAAGCAAAAAAACGAAACGACTAGAAATAAAGAGAACTCAATATCCATTCATGTAGTTTGGAACAAAGGCTTTTGGAAATGTCTAGAAAAAGTGAGACACAAGTTCCACACAATGCGATGGAGATTAGGAAACTTATAGATAGCATATGGCCTCGTGTCCTCTTTCCCCATGATTAGTTTCTTCCCTTTTTTCCAAATTGGAGTCCCATTCATAATACATTATTGTGCATGTATTGTCCCTAGTCACTAGATATTGTTGTTATATCTCTTTCAAATGCTACCAATAAAGCCCATCTCGAAGTGATCTCGCGACTCTAAAAAGATCTTTAATTTGGTCCTATCAAGGGATATGTGGATAGAAGGGAGAGTTATGTTAGGAAATACGTGCAATTAGGAACCCTTAATATAAAGATTCGTGTACAAGTATGTGTTGTATACGATTGTAAAGCAGTACGGGAAGTAAATAAATATTACAAATGTTCGAAAGGATAAACAAATAGGCCAATGTTTAGAACTGCCACAAGCTTGTTGTGTCTTGAATCTTGATAACCTGAAATCAAGAAACACTAAATCTGGATGGTTACAACTGTGTGTTGAGTCGAGTGATTGCACTTTGTCCTTAAGATAAGATTGCCCCGTATATATGCTTTTACGTTAGCGGGCAATAGTCTCCCAAGATAAAACAACACTTTAATCTCAACACTACAAAGCAAATAGGTTGAGTTTGACGAAGAAAACAAATACGAATCGACTTGCTGAAGAAATGGAAAGGGAAGGAAGAGTTTCTATTTTCGTCCAATGTTTTTGGACTGATTTTCTCTTCTGTTTTGTCTCTGTTGTATATAGTGTGTCTCTGTTGTGTATATCTTGTGTATATGTGTGTCTTTCGTCACTGTTTTTCGTCACTGTTTGTGCTGCTATTTTCGTCAATGTTTCGTGTAACACCATTGAGCAAAACAGCTCCAATATATAGCATGAGGGAGGCTGTTCAACTGCCCAAAATATAGCTGTTAATGGCCATTAGGGAGGGTTGTTAATGACAGGTTTAATGCCATTAGAGAGGTTGTTCATGGCCTTGAAGGAGGGCTGATTATGGTCATTGAAGGAGGGCTGTTTATGGAGGAGTTAACAGCCAAGTAATGGCTGGTTAATGCTCCAAAAAATAGCCCAAACGGTAGGCAGAAAGTTTCTGCCTTCCGTCATTCCCAAAATCAATTTTCCAGAAACTCTAGGGATCAAACTGTAAATATTAAGCAATTTGGGGTCCAAAAAGATAATATCAGAAAGTTCCCACAGCCCACAGCCCACTACCCATGACCCGAGCCCGAGACCGGACCTGACGGGAGCGCGGCGGCGGCGCGCGTGTGGGCTTAGCCTTAAACCCAAACACATTCAGGTCCTCCCTCCTTTAAACACATGGGATACCCATTGGGGTCCCAAACACTTAAACACTTTAGAGACTTATAAAGAGAGCAATTCTTCCTTTTCCCACCGATGTGGTAGATTTGTCCCACACCATATTTCCATGCCTCAAACACCTTACTTCGTGGACCAATATCTCTTTCATTTCTCAACGAAATTTGACGATTCTTGGCCCTACGGTCATCTACTCACTTAGTAGATTATGCATGTGATAAGAGACAAAACCTCCAGCATGCGGAACACTAGTGTTTAATTCATTAAATATATGTGGACGCACCTCCCCACCAAAGGCAAATTTCCAACAATCCCCTCTATGAAAGAGAGATTTTGGCGCACACACAAGGTGCCTACTTTCAGCAATCTTTCAGCGAAAAGATATTGTATCAGGAGAGGTAGCTTCCGCTTTGAACCTTCCCTAGTTGAATACCACCGGACTTACTGCGCGGTGAATGTGATGTCTTGAACTGTCAGTGTTTAGTGTAAGCCAAGACAATAATACCAACACAATAACTCTCCTTATTCGTTTTCATTCTTATGGTTTTGTCCGTTGTGACCGTGGACACACTTGGATTCTTAAGTGCGTTCATTTGAGGCGGCATGTCCTCGTACTTAAATAGGTGATCTCCTACAAGGTATCCTGCTATACCCACTTCACAAGTGTTAGGAATCATTAAAAGTTTCCCCAACCTTAACCTCAACCATTTGAGGATCATTAAATGTTTGGAAGCTTAACATTTATCCACCATGCAGGTAACACTTTAATGTCTATCGCGGGAACAACTTTGGATTCATGTTTCCGTACAGAAATCATCATCCGAAGTGCTTCTTGCTTCCACCGAAGCGCTCAACTGAACCTTTTGCAACTTAGTTTTTCCATTGAACCAAATTCGTGGGATCTCCAATCAATATGGTTGGGTTACCACCGCAATGGTTCGTATTGTTTGGGTTTTAAGCCCATTCCCCTAGACAGGCAGAACACTTGATCTCCGGGTAGTCCCTTAGTTAGTAAACAAGGAACTGACACCCGTGATGATCAACTGCTATACAGTCTTATGTCTCCGACAGATATGTCCAGACGCCGTCATCCGTGTCCTTCCTGAAGCCGACCGGCTAGCCACAATGTATAACTGCTGAAGGCACGGGTTTCTCCCAATAAGGGACGTCCTCTAAGGAGTCATGAAGTTACTCAACTTCTTTCATGCTTTGTATAAAGCGATAAACTCCGATCCCATCATGAATCGGTCGATGCAAGTTTGCTTAGAGGATTTTCCAAGACCCACCATACACATTTACTTGTGGCTTTGGTGTTCTTCATATCTGATGTCCAGTTTGCATCATTGTGTTCTCCCAGAACCGTTGGACATCCAGAATACTATAATTCGTAGATAAGCGAATAATTCAAATATCGTCATATCCGACTTAACGCCTTCTATTGATAATTTATTAAGATCATCAGTGAACCTTAGTTCAACTAATCTGTTTGTAGGCCGATACTAGGTCGGTTGTAGTGTGTGCAATACATTGAACTACACGTGACCTGTGCATATCGCTCCTTTTCTATGGGTGCACCATGATTCCAATCAGTTCTATGATTCATATCCATTGGTGGCTTCAACGAGATTGTCAACTATCTCACAACTGAGTTTGGAGTTAGACCAGTCCGTTAGATGTCTTAGAAATCCAATTCCTAAGATGTCATCTGTGATACCCATATCTTTTGTTTCAATATAATTTCCACTCTCAGACTGTTGGTTTTTCAACTGTTGGCTTTCTAACTTCAGAGTCAATGTTTTTGTGGTCAGATTCATTATTTCTGTTTTATCTGAAACTTTTATGACCAAAATGTAAATATTTCAGGGATCAAAATGAAAGTTCAGGAAGAAGCCCAACAGTCCAGCAAATCAACTCTGATCCTCTTCTTCCAACTCTCCAGTTGGGAAGGCTGTTTCAACATCCATGCCACGCAAGACTGCAATGGCCCGGGATGTTAAGCTACTCACAGGGGAGCACATATACAAGTAGACGAGGCCTTATACTCGTCACTAGATCCATTTACTTTGAACTCACTTTTGAGTATCCTTTTTCACAACCCAAATATTCTTTTTCCGGAGGAAGATCAACCATTACGCAAGTATGGTTCTATATGATGGAATCTATTTCTCTCTTTGTAGCTTCTTTCCAAAGCAGCGCTTTTGGAGATGACAATTATTTGTTAATTGTCCATGGTTCATTCTCAACCATACAAGCTAGAAGGACTGAAACAAGTCTTTGTCCTATTCTTTGCTCCGTCTCGATTCAACATGTAGAATCTCTGAGTTCTGCATATCTGGAATATTAAGTTTCGGATAGCCAGCAACTTTCGAGTCCTGTAGATACGGAACATCTAGTTCCGGACAGTCAGGCCTTCGTGGATTCTTGCTAACCTTGAACAATTACTTATTTTTCCTTTTCAAGGAAAATTATCTTCAAAGAATTCAGCATTCTTTGACACCAAGAGGCGATAAGCACTACTGTTATTTGCAGATCCAGTGGATATGCAATCTACAGTCTTAGGTCCAATTTGACCTGTTTCGGTATTCTAACTTTTACCAAGCCACCCCACATCACAACATTTTTATGTGAGATCATTTACATGTTTCACACGGAGAGTTATCCTTATCCTTATGCGTATTTCTGTTGAGAATCGCATTAGCGGTAAGGATCGCCTTGCCCCACATAATTTGGGCGTACGACTTTGCGCTTGGCTAACACCGTTGGACTGAGGTGAGAAATGAACAGTCGTTTAATGAACGATGCTTCACATTCTCCCCCTCTATCACTACAAATTCCTTAATCCGTAGGCTTAGTTGATTTTCAACTTCTGTTTTGTAGCGCTTATTCGCTTCAACAACTTCATCTTTGCTTTTCAACAAACAAAAGATTCCATACGTTGTATCATCAACGAAGGTCACAAAGTACTTGTCTCCCCCCTCTATTTTGTATAAACTTTAAATCACCCATAAAGGTGTGACTAAGTTCTAGAGGAGCGGTGCTTCTTTCGCTATTCCTTTGATGGAATTTGGAAAGGTGATTTTGCCTCTTCGCCTACCTCACATTCATTTTGAGGGTTTATGTCGAAAGAAGGCAACAATCTCAACTTCGCTAGCTTTTGAATGACTTTCTATTTAATGTGTCTTAATCTATGATGGCATAGATGCACGGATTACAAATATATCATTCATTTGGCTACAGACATACTGTACCATTCTTAGTTAGTACAGACTTGTTGGGCTAGTCTCAAACCAGCTTGACCAACAACGTCCCTTAAACCAAGTTTGGGACATGTATCACCTCATTTTAGAGTGATCCCATTCCCTGATGTCCTATTGAGGACAACCTCTCCAACCCCTTCTACTTTAGAGGTGACGTTGCTTCACATGAACAACCTCTTGCCCGTGGTTAGGGCGTAACCGGATCATATGTGATCTGGATACTCTGGCCCACTCCAGCTGCTTTGGCAGACTGAGTGTCCAATTTCTTTAAGCCTTCAGATCATTTAAGACCTGCAAACTCTGGCCCACCTTACTAGGTGTCCATTACTATTCCTATGAAATGAATTCTGGTCCCACTCCAGTCGCCCGTAGGCTTTGTATGACTGAGTGTCCAATATCATCATATCAAAGGAATTTTGTCCCACTCCAGTCGCCCGGAGGCTTTGTATGACTGAGTGTCCAATATCATCCTATGAAGGATCTTCTGCCAAATAGTGTGGCAGGCTCAACGTCTTTAGCTTTTAGTCTTCTTCCCTTATGATTGGTGCCTAGGGAAATCCCTGGCGTTTACTTAAGAGTGGTAACAGTTTTCGCACAGTCAGTGGATCTTTCTCCCTCGTATGTGCGAACATACTTTACACACTTTTAATAATTACACTTAAAAGAACAGATCTTTTTAAGTCGTTTACAAAATCCAATCTTTAAAGGGGAAGGAAGATGAGATTAAACTTCTGATTTTAAGGCGTAAGGAATATAAATTATTTCGTGAAAACATTTTCATATTCCTCCTTACTTTAAGCCATTTTTAATCAGACATCATTTAATCTTTATTCTTGACAAGGAAGAAAAATAACTTATCCCAATTTCGGATTCTGGCCCACTTCAGTTACTTCATCGGACTGAGTGTCCATTTCCTCCTTACCATAATTCGGATCCTTTGTCTGGGACAGATATAGGCCTTCTGCTGCAAGATAGAACCACATCTTCAGCCTTCTCCTCTTGTCCCAGTTGACATCCTCAGCCTCTCGTGAGTGCTTGTTCCCACCACTCTTGGGAGCGGTGACACCATGAACACGTTGACCTTCAACAACATCATCATCACTCTCTTCTACCAGAAAACCACAGCCATATCCAGATTTGGTCACACAACTTTTGACCGACATCTTTCGAACACTAATACTAATACAATCTTGTCTTAAGTTGTTGTATACGATTGTAAAACAGTACGGAAAGTAAATAAATATTACAAATGTTCGAAAGGATAAACAAATAAGCCAATGTTTAGAACTGCCGCAAGCTTGTTGTGTCTTGAATCTTGATAACCTGAAATCAAGAAACACTAAATCTGGATGGTTACAACTGTGTGTTGAGTCGAGTGATTGCATTCTGTCCTTAAGAGAAGATTTTCCCGTATATATGCTTTTACGTTAGCGGGCAATAGTCTTCCAAGATAAAACAACACTTTAATCTCAACACTACAAAGCAAATAGGTTGAGTCTGACGAAGAAAACAAATACGAATCGACTTGCTGAAGAAATGGAAAAGGAAGGAAGAGTTTCTGTTTTCGTCCAACGTTTTTGGATTGACTTTCTCTTCTGTTTTGTCTCTGTGTATATAGTGTGTCTCTGTTGTGTATATCTTGTGTATATATGTGTCTTTCCTCACTGTTTTTCGTCACTGTTTGTGCTGCTATTTTCGTCACTATTTCGTGTAATACCATTGAGCAAAACAACTCCAATATATAGCATGAGGGAGGTTGTTCAACTGCCCAAAACATAACTGTTAATGGCCATTAGAGAGGCTGTTGATGGCCTTGAAGGAGGGCTATTTATGGAGAAGTTAACAGCCAAGTAATGGCTGGTTAATGCTCCAAAAAACAGCCCAAACGGTAGGCAGAAAGTTTCTGCCTTCCGTCATTCCCAAAATCAATTTTCCAGAAACTCTACGGACCAAACTGTAAATATTAAGCAATTTGGGGTCCAAAAAGATAATATCAGCCCATGACCCGTGACTTGAGACCGGACCGGACGGGCGGCGGCGCGCGTGGGCTTAGCCTTGAACCCAAGCACATCTAGGTCCT
Organism: Anisodus acutangulus; assembly: GCA_029783415.1. Taxonomy (NCBI): domain Eukaryota; kingdom Viridiplantae; phylum Streptophyta; class Magnoliopsida; order Solanales; family Solanaceae; genus Anisodus; species Anisodus acutangulus. Next base: position 41,119,322 of record CM056497.1, on the reverse strand, counting down.
CCCTCCTTTAAACACATGGGATACCCCTTGGGGTCCCAAACCCTTAAACACTTTAGAGACTTATAAAGAGAGCAATTCTTCATTTTCCCACCGATGTGGTAGATTTGTCTCACACCATATTTCCATGCCTCAAACACCTTACTTCGTGGACCAATATCTCTTTCATTTCTCAACGAAATTTGACGATTCTTGGCCCTACGGTCATCTACTCACTTAGTAGATTATGCATGTGAGAAGAGACAAAGCCTCCAACATGCGGAACACTAGTGTTTAATTCATTAAATATGGATGGACGCACCTCCCCGTCAAAGACAACTTTCCAACCGTATGTACATGTGTTTTCAGAATCAGTGAAATTCAGCAAAATCACCAAACAAATAGAAGAGGTAGTGAAAATAACATTCTTTCTTTGCTGGATGTGAAATTTTGTCCACCTTTTTTAGGTTGTTCGAGCTATTCACAACGAGTTATGTTAGCACATTTATTTTAAAGAATATGTATATCATCAAGTGATTCCCTAAGTATAAGACTAAGTGAAATGTTTTACTCTATTACCATGTTTGCTGCAAGCGACGTCACACCAACTTTTCATATCGTGAAATGTCTTGATAATTGTGTCCTTACAATTTTTTTATATTCTTTTTACCTAGTTTTTTACCCCCTGTTAACAGAGAAGTAGAATTTTAAGTCTCACTGTGTGATAGAAAGGATCTCTCATTATTAATGATATGTCTTGAGTTGGAGTTGAGAGAGTATTTCCTCCTTTAACAGGCTTTTCGCCAATAAAGCAGATACAAACACTAGGTAGAGGTTCAGTGTTAATTGATGGAATGAGTTATGGTCTCTTTATGTGATCTTGACAACTATCTCCACATAGGAAAAATACAACTGGAAGTCATTGAATAAGAAGGCTATTAGTATTCCAACTCGTGACAAAAAGAAAGATGTCAAAAGTTGTTTTAGCTTTTACGCATGCTCTTTTCCCTTTTGTCTTCACCTAAAGAGGTTACAACAATAGTCAATGTCCTTTTCTGAATACATTTCACATGCAATTCCATATATCACATGATCAATTTCTTTTCGTAAAGGTCAGCTATTTATGCAATACCTTAATGTTCCTGCCTAATTTCTTTTGGATATACACCAATTTCTACATGTTTGATTGAGATTTGAGAATCGAGGTCCTGATTGTGACAAAATCATCACTTCATATCCTCCAACAATTTGGTGCTATTTGTATTTCCCTGTAAATACTTTTGACCAAGGCGTTTCTCTATTTTTTCTTCTTCTTATTTTGATGAGTTTTGTAATTTTTGGTTGGTAATCCATTGGCAGTTTGTCACTATATTACACGTTGTAAGCAAGGGGGTTCAAATTATACCCCTTAAAAAAATTACCTCTATTTATTTATGTATATATCACAAGCCAAACTCAAAACTCATAAATTAAACGCATGAAGAATATACTGTTGGGATACAATTGTGTTGGGTTTTACAAAGGATTGCAGGAAATGGAAATTACAAGTAACTACAAAGTAATTCAAGAACTGAAAATTACAATAGAACAACAAAACTGAAATTACAATTTTGTTGAAGAAGAAAACTGGAAACTGTTTTTGTTGAGTCGAGTGTGGCACTCTGTCTTTAAGACAATATTGCCCCGTATGTATCCTTTATACGTCCTGGACAATTCGTCTCCCAAGATAAAACAGCAATGGAATAATTGAGCAAAGGAAACTCAAGAGCTACCGTGAAGAATATTGAGTAACGAAATGATGCTTGGAAGTTGTAGGAAGAAACTGTTTTTTTCTGCTTGTGTATTTTCGTGTATATCAAGTGTTGCTCAACAATGATGCAAGGGGTGTTTATATAGGTGAGGGAGGGCTGTTGGACTGCCTCCATAACAGCCATTATTGGCCAAATAATGACCATTATGGAGGTAGTAAAGTCACCAACATAAATGGTGAGAAAGACCAACGGATTGGCCATTATAGGAGGAGTAATTCAACCAAAATAAATGGTTGAATTGAGTCCGGACGCTTCGTTACCGCCCAAATTCGACTTTACGAAAACTTCAGGGGACCAAACTGCATATCCGAAACTTCAGAGATCAAACTGCATTTCCGGAAAAGTTCTCGGCCCAAAAGATAATATCGAAGGCCCACAGCCCACAGCCCCACGACCCACGACCCGTGACCAAACCGAAGGGACAGACGGCAAGGCGGGCGCCAAGTGTGGGCTTTCCTCAACCAAGCACATCTAGGTCCTCCTCCTTTAAACACATGGGATACCCTTGGGGTCCCAAACCCCAAACCAATTTCGAGTCTTATATACACAACAATTCTTTCTTCCTCTACCGATGAGGGAGAATTGATCACACACCACACTTTTCCATGCTTCAAACACCTTACTTCGTGAACCAATATCTCTTTCATTTCTCAATGAAATTGGACGATTCTTGGCCCTACGGTTATCTACGTACTTAGTAGATCATGCATGTGTGAAGAACCGGATTCTCCAATATGCGTAATACTAGTGTTTAAGCCGTTAAAGTTGGTCGGTCGCAACTCCCGCCAAAGGCTAATTTCCAACAATCCCCTCTTGAAAGAGATTTTGGCGCACTCACATGGTGTCTTTTCATTTCCAGCAATATTTCTTCACGGTAGCTCTTGAGTTTCCTTTGCTCAATTGTTCCATTGCTGTTTTAACTTGGGAGACGAATTGTCCAGGACGTATAAATGATACATACGGGGCAATATTGTCTTAAGGACAGAGTGCCACACTCGACTCAGCAAAAACAGTTTCCAGTTTTCTTCTTCAACAAAATTGTAATTTCAGTTTTGTTGTTTTATTGTAATTTTCAGTTCTAGAATTACTTTGCAGTTACTTGTAATTTCCGTTTTCTGCAATCCTTTGTAATACCCAACAAATTGTTGTAAGGAACGGGAAGTAAGTAACTATTACAATAATAGAAAGGATAAACTAACTATTACAATAAACTGGAAATCAAGAACTTAACCGATTGCTTGTGTGATTCGTTGAGTTGAGTGATGACACTCTTTCTTTAAGAAAAGATTGCCCCGTATATCTCATTTTACGGTATTAAACAATAGTCTCCCAAGACACAACAACAACTTTAACAAGTGAGCAAACAAAACTCAAGTGTTACTCTTGAAGAACTTTGAGTACAGTGACTTTGCTAGAGAGGAAGATTATGAAATCAGAAAATCTGAAGAATTTTCTAAGTGTTGAGTGTAGTGTCTTTCAATTGAGCCAAATGCCTCAATTTATAGTGTAAGTAGAAGACCCCTCAACTAGCCAACTAATGGATTTCAATAGCCATGTAATTGCACTTGATTGAGGGGTTACATTCAACCAAATAATGACTGAATTCATGTGGCAAGTAATGGAGAATCAATGCTCCAAAACCAGCACAAACATCAGATTTTTTCAACTTCCGCCGCAAAGATTCTCGCCTCCGGCCGCGACTCCAAAGAGTTGACCAGCCATTTCTTGCGCCATGGCTGGCGTCTCCGACGGTGTGGCGCCGCGGCCCTTCACGGCTCCGCGGTGATTTTTGACTCGTTTCATTTTACATTTTGTACACTTCTTCCTTCATTTACCAATGTGGAATACTTTGTCATTTGGCCAATAACCGTCCATAATTCTATGTCTCAAATGTATTACATACGTACCAATATCTCTTTTCACTAATGAAATTTGTGATACTTGGCACTACGTGTGCACGTGTGTGAAAACGACGTTTTCGACGTGCGGGCCCAATAGTTCGAGTCATAAATTAATGGGATATACTTATTTCCACATTTTAGTAAATTTCCAACATATAAGAGTTAAATCCCTTTGATTTGAAGCAAAAGTGTGATCATCTAACCTATTTATATAAATTTTGGCGCATGAGCCTCGAATTTTATCTTTCCGCAAGTCATTTATAGGCTGGTAAAGTTTGATCGACAATCTACTAGTAATCTGTTTGCTAAATTCTTGATAGAAATTCTTTTAACCAACAAATTTTGGTTGATAAAATACATCGGTAATTCGAGCTTTTTTGTTGTGCTACAAATAAAATGTCACCCTCTTCATTTCTTTTCTTTTGGCTGAAGTCATCGACGAATCCTTAAATTTGTCCGTATATTTCACCTAGACACTTCAACTGAGACACGTATCATCTGAACCTTCAATAAGAATTTTACTGTTTCATTTGAACACCTCCTGCTCAAAGAATCAACAAAGTATTACGGGTGTAGTACACACGCGCTAATGTGGCAAAGAGTCCAATAAAAAACAGATAAGTGGGCCTTTTAATTCCAACTAATAAGTTAAATAACTAAAATAAGCTTTTGATTAAAAAAAAAAAACTTCATCCTAAGTTCCTAACTGTAATGTCTGTTTTGAAACCCCCCTTTCTTTCTTCTTCTTCCCCTTCGAAAATCGGAACCCTTCCATCGGCGCCGGTCACCACCTGCCGACGTCTCCCGCCTCAAAATTTATCTGATTTCAAGCGGGATTTATCTCTCCTTCATCACCTTATCAGCACCATAAAATCACCGGCAGCTTCTTTTTATCGCCGGCGATTTTGTTGTATCCCGGTGGTGGGTTTTGGTTGGTTTCCGATGTAGAGTTGTTGTAGTTCGATTCTTGAGTGGGTCTTGGGATAGTGAAGGAGTTTTTTTTTTTTGGAAATGGAAGTAAAAATGGTGGGTCTTTTAGATGGGTGGAAGTGGGTGTGGATTTGATTGAGAAGTAATTTTGAAGATAGTGGAGAGGAAGAGGGAAGTGAAAGTGGACGCGCCATTGTTACAGAGCTATGATATTTGCTGTTAGCATATGTCTAGAAAATTATGTGAAAGCCATCGGCAGGGGAGGTGATAGAAGCAGTAGCTATGGCGGAGATTGTGGTGGCGGCAGTAGCGACGACGGTGGAGGTGGGGTCGACGGCGGTGGTGATAGATGCCAAGGAGAAGATGAATGAGCTGGGGAGAGAAAATATAAAATAATATATTTTTTAATTTTTTATTTGACATGTCCTTGTGCCCTGCATCAACAAGTAGTAATATATATTAGATAAAATAAACTATATGATTACTACATAATACGATTAATACGAAAATTACTTGATTACCTACTAAACCTCATTGACCTCTACACCTCAGTTGCCAGATCATGAGACCATTAATATTTCTCTATCTTCCTTCTGAAAATAAGGAGTTGAAGTTTGTTGATTCTCAAAAGGACGGGGGTTGGATCTAGGAGGGTTCAAGGTGTTCATCCAAAAACCCTCGATAAAGAAAATACATAGTATATATAAGGTAATTTTTTTAATTTTTTATATAAATATATAGATTTTGAACATCTAAACACAAGACTAGATGCTTACTTAGTGATTTAGGAATTCAAAATTCACATTGAAATTTCAAATTCTAAACACTATTTTTATTTTTCAAACAATTTTAATGAAAATTCTGGATCCGCCACTAAAAAACACCCCTAGCTTCCTAGGAAGATCACATTCTTGGAAGAACATTCTTGCTGGTTTTAATTGATCAAAATTGAGAGAGAGGGGTGGGGGGTTTAATTATTGATAGGTGGCATTTTTTTAACGAAAAAACATAACTTTTAATAGGAAAATTGGGGTCCATTAGTAAACAATGACAAATACGGGCCATTTTACTTTACGAACGGTAAAGTTATATCGAATACATTAAGGGGTCGTTTTGTATGAGGTATAAAAAAGAATTATGGTATATAATTTAATATAGTTTTATCTAATATTTAGTTGTAATTTGAACAATATATAACGTAATCCTTGTATAATAAACTAGAGCAAATTTGATGGGAGGGCCCAAAGGTAATATTTTTAGGAGTTTGGGCTATAAGTTTTAATTATAAGGTGGGAGGACCCCATTTAGGATTAGTGCTAATTAATTGGAGACTTATTGAAGCGTAAAAAAAAACTTCCAAGTTTAAAAAAATATATTTTCGTCCAACGACTTAAAGAAAAAAATAATAAAATAAAATTATAACTATTTCAACCTTTCAAACCAGCCACCAAGTTTTAAATAATACACTTTTGTCTGAATTAAATTATTAATATTTTTTCTAAAATGGCAAAAAACACAGCTGCCCAACTACTTCTTCTTTACATCTGCCGCTATTAATTTTCTTCCCTAAGCTCATTTCTCACTGTAAAATTGTTCATATTTGGCGTTGCACCTTCGTCTTTTTCGGATTCATCGCCCTCAGCTCCCTCTATTCGTCATGCTCGGATAACTTCATTTTTGTTCTGGTAAGTTTCATTCAAATCGTCAAAATTGGTCACCAATTTATTAGTTTAATTGGTTGTGCATTTGTTGAGGATATTTGATTTTGTGGTTCTGCAGATCTGTAGAAAAAAATTAATCAACAATCTATTTCCCCCCAGTCATTTCATGTTTAATCAGCTCAGTTGTAGAAGATTTATTTAATTAAAGTTATTTTAGATGAGCTATTATTTTATTAGTCTAGTTGAAGTTATTTTAGACGAGTTGTTCTTTTATAAGTCTAGTTTACTTGTTATGGATGATGACATTGTAGTAGGTGGAGAATGTTATGGTGAATGGGTAGAGATTTTAGATTGCTGGATTTGGCATTCGAGAATAAATGTGACAGTACCAATTGAAATTCAAAGGACATGTACATATAAGTAGTTGGTTGAAAGCGTCATTGAAAGTGGTCAGTTAAAATGCTCGCCCAACGACGTGACAATTAGTTATACGATTAGTGTTGCGTCTACTAGGAAAAAAATAGCTCATGCATTCGTAAAGACGGATTATCATGTCCGTATGTATCTTCTTGATATTGCATATGATGGTTCTAGGCCCATTCTAAGGATAAATGTGGCTGAGAATTCTGTTGTAGGTTCAAATGCCACAGCGGCAACATCACCCCACCACCACCATATTTATTTATTGAAGAATCCAAGAATAATCATTGTTAAGAAAATGACGATGATTTTGCTATTGGTTTAAAAAATATGGCTCATCAGAGTATGCTACAACACAGTTTAGCCAAAACCTCATTGATGACACAATTTTTTTTCATGGACAAACATCAATAATCACAAAGGCATTTGTAAATGTATTGATACTAGCTTTCATGAAAATAAATCATCGATCGGAAAAAAGGTGTCGAAGTCATACTATGGATACCGGGAAAGCATCTATATCCAAGAAGATGAGATATATATGCTCAATGTGCAAACAATATGGCCATAAGAAGACCATCTGCCCAAAAGCTTTTTCACACAATAGAGACTGATTTGTTTTTCTTCAAGTTGTTGTAATAATCTTCTATGTTGTGTTCTTATTTTTTTAATTTAAAATTTTTGAATTTGTTGTGTTGTATTGTGAACTTGGAACTTCTATTGTATTGTCAAAATATTGAATTAATCGAACTATTTATTATTCTTGTTATGTTACATGTTACATATTTAGAATCGATGATAGGCAAACTGATCACTACACCACTTTTACGTTTATTAGAACTGTAGTTATTCAATATTTAGATTTCAAACTGAACGATATGCAAATTGACCACTAAACCACCTTTACAGTTATTAGAACTACATATATTCAATATTTGGAATTAAAATTGGACAAATTAACGAATGATATAGTCTAATTTAGAACTAAAACATGGGCAAAATAAATTTTATACTGAAAACTGAAAGTAATACGAAATGGTAATTGACAATATTATCATTAGTATTAGTATACTACGAATGATTACATCCGGGGGAGAATAGTAATTATGCTATTTAATAAAAATTAATTAGACATGAGAGGGAGAATTGATAGGACTGTTGAAATTTGCATTAAGATGGGGAGAATTCGGAGGGTTGTTGAATTCTGCAAGAGCCTATTCTCTTTCCTTAAGAAGTATAGTGAGTATCCTCTCTATTCTTCTAACAACCTTGTTGAGTTCTTCAAACCATCCCTCATAACCCCAATATTTAGTGTTGCAGCGATTGATCTCATCATTTATATCCCTTATGTAAGTTTCTAGACCTTCAAAATCCCATAACAAGCGTCTTATCATTTGTTCTACATAGCCCGGGGGTGCTGGAGCTATGTCATTTGGTAGTTCATATCGTAATCCATTTGGTACATCATTTGGTAAGATGTTTCCTTGACCCATATCAAATTTGTCGTCTGGTCTTTTGGTTAATGAAATTCGTGAAGAAGGGTAATTGTGAATGTCACTACAATTCGTGAAACATGATAGTTATAGAACCGAAAGGGCACCTTGAAAGGTGAAAAGCCACCTTCAAGTAAGGCAACACCTTTTCATGTGCCTTAGACATTTGTACATATTCTAATAACCACCCTTTATAATGATATTGTAATTGTAGTTATTCATCTGGATCATTCCCCGAACAAGACACCTTTACATGAAGCAACACCTTATTAGGAGAGGTTTCATAAGTGTGTCTTCTAATAGATTGTATTTGAATTCTACTACCCCATAAGGATCATTTCTATTCTAATTTAACCCGAACAAGACACCTTTACGTGAAGCAGTGCCTTATTAGGAGAGGTTTCATAAGTGTGTCTTCTAATAGACTGTATTTGAATTCTACTACCCATAAGAACCATTGCTATTCTAATTTATCACGAACAAGGCACCTTTAGGTGAAGCAACACCTTATTCGGAGAGGTTTCATAAGTTTGTCTTCTAATAGATTGTATTTGGATTCTACTACACCATAAGGACCATTGCTATTCTAATTTATCCCGAACAAGGCACCTTTATTGGTATTTAAAATTAAGTTTAGTCTAAAGAAATAAATTTTGGTATTTATTTTTTAAGCTTATTAAGATTTGGGTATTGATAATAGATGAAACAAACTACTTAATGAGGTATTTTATGACCTGAAAAGGTGTGTACTCATATTAATATATGCAATGATTATCTACTAGCATGATGTTATCCATATCTGCCAATTTTAGCTTGGTATAGGACATGATGTAGCCTTTTGAGGTCAGTCTAGCCTATGCCTTCTAGTTTATGTGGGTTGTACGCAAATGTTTAGTATTCTTGCTAGTTTCAGAATTTTTTCCTATATCATTTTTGCCTTAATGGGATGCTGTCATGTTTAAGACTATCTACTTAGGGTCCCCAAGTCATAATTAAACCATGGAACCATCTGTATGCCATGATAGACCATCAGTGCACACCTAGCCAAGAGTCTGAACCTGCTTGTGTGATCTCCATGGTGTTCATAAGTATCTAAACAAAGCATGTCTAACATGGGACCATGTCTATGGGTCCAAGAAGTTTTTGTGTGCTGTATGAATCCTTGTCCTGCATCTTTGCTTGCTAAGTTAGTCATTTAACTTTAACACTTAGCTAAAATGAAGCTCCGAACATGAAGATTGAGACATTATAGTTGCTTGGTATCTAGTTTGATTAACACTTGCCTAGGCCTGCTCATGTCTAGTTAAAGATAGTATGTTCATCTGCCTCTACTTATGTTGAATATCTAAACCTGTTTGACTAAGAAATGGAGTGGCATTGTGTCTATTTGAACTTAAAAAGAAAGAATGAAGAAGTAACCATGTTTGCCTGCTCTATTCAGTTTTCAACTTATATGTGATATTGGTTTGAATAAGGCATTAGTCTTGGACTGGTTATTTATTTTAACTTTAGGTTTGTTCCATTCTATTGGTGGTGTTATAATTTTGTTCAAACTATGTTGACATTGTCTACTGCCTAAGATGTGAATTTGTGGTTTTCCTGGAAAGAATTTGATTAGGAAGCAGGGGTATATACCCATGATATACAGTTGTGATTGAGTTTCTTCTTTGAATTTTACTCGCGTGTTTGCCCCAAAAATACGATGATATACACTTGATATACAAGCCATATACATGCAAGATATATCTAATAAACTGAGTGTATATTGATATGTATGTCTAGTATATCATCCATGTTTGTCGTCCTAAGGATATTTGTTGGGCCTTGCCCATTCTTGTTATCTTGTTTGCCTTCTTTGCATTCTTACAATAGTTTGGGCCTAGCCAAATGTCCGTTGCCTCTTTTTTATTTTTATTTTGTTGTTGACAGTTTGTGCCCATTTAAAGTGTCTCACTTAATTTGTTCTCATCATAGGCCATTAGTTTAGTTTAATCTTTATTTGCATTAGATAATTGTGGGTACTTCTAACTTGGGTTTCCTTTTTTCCCTTTCTTTTCGCATCTCCTACACCGTGATGAGATGGGCATTACCTGCTTAGCCGATTGGGCTAAGACCCAATCAAACCTATTGGTTGCGTTAAATAGAAAGGGAAGCTAATATTTTCATGAAGGTCATCTATGGATAAAAATAGCCAATTGGTGGGCTTCGGTAGGCACAACAGCCTAAACTCCTTTTTCATTTCGTGTTATATTGTATAAATGTATTTGTGTAATAACAACATACTTTCATTATTGGAACCTTATTACGGTTACGACTTAGGATAGACAAATGATACGTAAATCGTTTAGATTAGAATAACTAAAAATAATTTTCAAAACTTGTTTTAAATCTGGAAATTAGATAATAAACTAGAATGAACTGATTTGCAAATTGGACTGGCCAGAAATGGTTTCGATGTTTAAAGTTGCTATTGGAATTTGAAAGATGAATTGGAATTTAAAGAATTATTTGACATTACATAATTGGAATAAATGGGCTGACAGAAATACCTTTTTAACTTAAGTCTTGGAAAATTCGCTTTTCAAAGTTAACTTTACGGCTAAGCTCAATTAGTTATTTCGGATGTAAAACACCTATTTCGGACTTGAGTTAGGTTAGTGGTTTTTGGACAAGTTAGAATATGACTTGATTTGGGAGATATAGCATGCAAGTTAAAAGAAAAACCATTTCATACTTCTCCTTTTCAAAACCTTACTTGTCATTCCAAATGAGTTCTACCATTTTCAAAACCTTGAAAATATTTTGAAAGATGCAAGTGTAAAAATGGACAATATTGTTGTACTAGAAGTGAAGTTCTACAAAAATTCGCATTTGAGTGTTCCTAGTCTGAAAAACAAATTGATCCCGTACATACTATTTTGGCGAAAGCCTAACTCTTTGTTTTCAAACAGAACTTTGAGTTTCGAATGAATGAAATGACAAGTATTTTTTGTGGATTTTAAACATTAAGCAATTTGAATCATTTTAAAACATGCTATAGAACCTGTAGGTCAACCGTATTTTATGGATCCTTAATATCGAGGTGCTAACACCTTCCCTGGGGGATCACCAGAACTCTTACATTGACTCTAGTTTAGATATATTTTTTTAAACTTTTGAATAAACCCTTTCACACTGGTTTTCCTAATTTACCTATAAATTATGTGGCAACTCTAAAAATATTATCCGACTTAAAGCATCATCCAAGTTTATAGTAGCTTTTATGTCTTCACCTTCGTAAAAGCGAACCGTTACAGATGTCGACTCTGCTGGGAATAAACCTAGGTTCTAATCATAAGAGTTCCAATACAACATGATTTCTAAATGATATAAATTGCTTATGTATTTAAATACCGCAATTATAACTGTCATTCATGCATTCATCTTCCGTCAAATGGCATGCACACACACTTGCGTCAGTGCAGAAATGTGATTATGTGGATTTCATAATCACCCTCCAGTATAAAAATAAAAACCTTTATTTGGAACACGTTGAAAACGGAGTTGGTACGTGGTCGTTCTAATAGTAGACAACGGTTCACCCTGGATTGTCCGCTCGGGTCCCTAAGTCATTTGCTAAACCACTCTAGTACAACTTGGATAGAGCGAAGCCAAATCCCTTGAACTAGCACATATTGACTTAGATAGGTTCGGGTATCTCAGACCTACCTGTACTTGGCAGGTTGATTCCCTCATGTCCTAACGGTCTCCGACCCAATGGCACTGCATCCAACTACTTGCTATGTAGAAGCATTTAATGTGCCATATGTGATAAACCATTGCTCCTGGGGGGGGGGACTTAACCGTGTTCTGTTTTGTAGATGCATACAAATCTGAAATTCGACATGGTAATCGAGGCACCCAAGATGTTGAAAATTTGGTGGTCATAGCTAAGCTCCTCACAACAAAAGTAAGTAACGAACTGTCTAGGACACCTACCCTCCCTTATGACCATGAAATAAAATAGTGACCTCCTAGAAGTCCTTACCGGGTATTGGGATAATAAGAGAATGATCTTTAGGTTCGACGACTTTGAAATAACCTCGAACATAGAAGAGATCCGAGACTGCATAGACAACGTAGGTACATGTATGAGGCGGATGAAGAAATCCGACTACAACCTTCTAGTACCCCATAAATCGACTCCCGATGAGATCCTTACGATGTTGTCCTTAGCTAGCGCTGATTGGATATTCGGCCCGACCATAGCCTTTAGGAATCTTCATACCCGATTTGGGTCTACACAGGGTTACATAGCATATGCCGTAGAGTTTTATGCCTTTGTTGCTTGGGAAGCCACCCGACCCCTAACATTTGCCCATATGTCTTCGAGGAACTAGGGTATATCCCAAAGACCGTTTCCAAGTCATAGATACCCGGGTCATCTTCGTCACTCATGCTATTTTTGATGACATTACCACTAACATGGAAACCAAATACTATGACCTAGTCCCAGTCATCATGTCCGACATTAACCGAGCCCTAGGTCAATGCCGAAACCTGCATAGGTACTTCCAAAGTTGTAACCTCCTAGTCCAATGGTGGATCATTAAGCACCTCCATAAAATCGAGGTTCCATCATACCAAGACCCTGAACGTAGGGAAAATGACCTCATAGTCACTTACCTAAAATTGGGACCAAATCCAAAGAGGGGTAGGCTTTCATTTTTCTAGGTTCCGAGAGGATAATATTCAGTGGATATTTCCTGACTTCGTATCTGAGCCCATAGTCGTGAGGGGTAGAAAATACCCTTTCCAACAACTTATGGAGATCCGGGGAATTCGACCATACACACCTCTTAGGGTCCTAAGACAGTTTGAAAACAAATAGGTAATTCCCCAAGTAGGGAACATGAGGGAATATGTGGTTGACTACGAAGGCGACAAGATCAGAGGGGTCACCGATATCATCCGAGAGTGGAATGGCCGAGTCAAGTGGTGTCTAGAGACCTTAGCCGATAATCCTCTTCACCCAGGTCGTGATGAGGATTATGTAGACTGACTGAGAGCACATCTGTAAGGTACCTTCACACCGGGGTCCAACCTCTATTAGTCCAGACAGGATTGAGATTCAAAGGCCGAAATCAAAGCCCGTCGCATTAAGAGGCAAACAAATGATCTAGATGCCCGATACCAAGTGAAGATGGAGCATGACCAGACTGTCACATCCAACTTGATCGAGGAGCTAGACTTCACCCACGAGTGCCTAAAAGACTTAGACGCTCGCATGAAGAGTGTTATGGATGCCATTGTATCCATGACCCCCACAAAGAAGGGTCGTTGGGTTGAATCACTTTTGATATCTACTCATCTCCGTATCCGATCCACCCTCCGAAGGGCTAAGAGAACTCGGACTAACAAAGCTTCATCATCAGCCACTAGAGGCAGCTTCTTCTGATTTAAGACTTTTATTTATGCTTTGTAACCCCATTGGGGAAGATATTATTATTAATGAAGTGATTATGGGGTAATCGTTTTAATTAACATTTGACACATTTATGCTTCAAACGACTAGAAAGCCTTGGAGTAACGAGGTATAGGAACACGAATATTATAAATGCCTATATATTTCTATGATATAAACTGTTTATGTGTTTTCATGTGTTTCGTCTGAACTCTTGATTGGTCCCACATTCCGGACCCCAATCTAAAAGAAAAATATAAGAAAATACCTAAAGCTGACTAAATTCACCTCCTCCTAAAGGTTGATTTGCTATGATGGATGATACCGATAGCCAAAGTGCCACGTCACCAGCTATTGATCTCGTCAGTGATGAAGAGACTGATGAGTCACTTCGGGAAAAGATTCGCAAGATAAATGCGAAGATTGACTTGGCAAAAGCCAAGATGAAGGAGGTTGACAAAAAAAATAACTTGGCAAGAGCTAAGATGGAGAAGTGGATGCGATTTTGGAGTTTGATGGAAATCTCGTGGAACAGCCTACTGAAGAAAAGCCGCAATACCAATACCTCCATAAAGGAGTCAAGAAAATGGTGGACGACTATGTCCTTCTGACACACTTACATGAGAATGACCCAATACCGTATGGGGAAACAAGCGGGGTACCTGAAAGAGTTACCCCAGTCATCGATGAAGCTGCTAATCACTACGGGACACCACAAGAGCCTCCCCATAGATCATCTACAATGTGGTGGGCGATTGCCCTCAAAGTCCATGGTTCTCATTTCCTCCCGACCTGTGCACCTCTTCTTGCTCACAAAAGGTGCATATACCACAGAAGCCGACCGACCATGACACCAATAAATGCATGGCCTTCAAGAGAAAAGCTATCAAGTTAAACTATGAGAAAGCCATTTGTAACCCGTGAGGACCATACTCCATACTGGTCTACAACTTTATCATGTCTGGTGAAGGAATCACCCTGGACACACGGCTTTGGCATTACAACTTCACTGCCTTCGAAGATTCATACGCAGACATCTTCTCACTCTTGTGTCGCACCGGTAAAATTTGCCAGCTCAAGTCCACCTGGAAACTCTTTTCAAGCACTCTAAGGATAAATATATGCTTTTACCATTCAGGGGCTCCTAGGCATGACATCGAAGAGTGTGAAGCCTTTAAATTCAAGTTAGATCATTTTGTTAACATCGACCAGATCTGGCCCGTGATACAAGGCCACTTTTAGAAAAGCCATGGGAAATGCGCGGTCATAAGGACAATGACCTGCCATGGCTTCGAGGTGAAGTCATCTTTTGGGTAGTTTAGATGTCCTTTTTGCTTTCAATCAATGTCACCCCCCTCATATTTTTTGTAAACGAAACCACGTCTGACCTGATATCCCAAGAAGGGATACGTGGGAAGCCCATATCGAGCCTGGTCAGGGTAAGATTCGAGTAGAAGAAATTAGAATATAATTTATGTGTAACCCGAACTACGAAAGGGCCTGATTTCCCGAAAAGGGATACGTAGACAGTCTATATAAGACATGGCCCCTATATTATATAAATTATAATCCCTCTATTTATAGGATATTTTCTGGTTCAATGATGGCGTAGTGGAAAATCAACCATAGCCCTTCCAACCAAAACCCTAAAAAACCAAATTGGCCAAAATAACCAAAATACCCCCGGATGGAAAAATTAATCAAGAGTTCTGATCAAATACATGAGTCTGTGTGCTTTATTTGAAACTTATATGCGATATCTTATATTCATGATTCCAACTAACGTCGTTTGCTTTTGAGTTGTTTTTATTTTTCTAGAAAGGGTCGATCTGTTGCGTTACACAGGCATACTTCACCAGATCTAAAGTAGCGGCAACATCCCTAAATCAACAAGACAAAGTAACAATGACCGGTACTCTCGACGAAGCCCATAACAAGAATGCTCTGACTATTGAGGACGTTGAGCCTCATGATCTCCAAAATGCCTCACATACCGAGGATGTGACCACTTTGCTATTCAAAAAGATCACTGACCTCCAAGAACAGGTCGCGAGAAATGAAGCCATTAATGTTGCCAGGGAGGCATCTACTATTGAGGTAAGAAGGCCTCCACCACCTTTTCCATCTCTGAATTCACATGTACCGGAACTCTTCCCAAATGCTCACGCTAGTACATCATACCAAAGACCACTTCCAGTAAATGCCACCCACTTAGTTGGGACTTCCCACTCTGCACCTGCTTTTCAGCCACCACCGGCTTATGCTAATCCTAACATCCACCAAAATACTACTACCCATACTGCACCTAGATCTGCAGGCACTCCCAAAAGTCGCCATGCGCACCCCACTATATCCTTTCATACTCCAATCACTCCCATCACCTCTTAACCATAACTTGATCACTACGAAGAGATAGAAAATGAATGGAGGTCCGAGCAGGACCGAAAGGATAGAGAAATGGAACAGAAAATGATGGATCTGTCTGAGAAGTCTAACAAAACCTCCCGCAAAGCGACAAGATTGAGATATGATGACTTATGCATGCATCCAGATTTGGATTTGCTAGAGGGCTTCAAAGTGCCCAAATTCAAATTATTCAATGGTACAGGAAACACCAAAGCCCATATGAGAGCTTACTACGACCAACTGGTCGGCGCTAAGGGAAATGAGGGTCTTCAGCCGAAGCCTCACAGGAGAAACATCTGAGTGCTTCACAGCACAAGACATTCATCGCTGGGACTTGTGGGAATAAATAACAAAGGCTTTCATGGATAGATTCTGCTTCAACGTGAAAAACATTCTTGATCACTATTCTTTGAAAAGGATTAGGCAAAAGTCAATAAAAACTTACCGCTATTATGCGAGTAAGTGGAGGGCTGAAGTCGCACGAGTGCAGTCTCTAATAAGTGAGGAAGAATTGGTTTCAGCCTTCATCCGATCTCAGGAGTTGGACAGCTACGGCCGAATGTTGGCTATGGAATAAAGATCATTTGACAATTTAGTCAAGATAGGAGAGGCCATAGAAGATGGCCTCAAAACTGGATAGATCGTCAGCATAGTCAACAAAGATTGCACAACAAGCTCCACCTGAGCCACAAGGAAGAAAAAAGAGGACATGACAAACGTCTCTCACACACCCAGCTCGATGAGTCGTAGAAGAGAAGGATCACAATCATCCTTCGATGTATACGAATCTCCTTCTCCAAGCAATTCCATGTCGTCACCCAACAGGCATGTGCCAGTATATTATGCACAACCGACCTACTAAGCTCTACCAAGAAACTACCAAACACCCGCACCTACCTACCAAGCTCCATCCCAAAATTACCAAATCTTCGCAACCGCGTATCAAATGTCTCAAAACCAGCAAAGTTGCCATAATCAGCCACATCCGGCCACATACGATTTTGCACGTCCGAATTTTGAGAAAAAGCCTCCTCGAATGTTCACTCCATTTCCAGAAATGCAAACCAATGTATTCGCCAAATTAAAGGTCGTCGGTTTCATCAAAACTGTGCTGCCCAAGCCTGCCAACTCGGAAAGTCACTTTTACAGAGCTGAACAAACTTATGCTTACCATTCCGGTTGAAATGGACACACAATGGGAGATTTCATTAATCTAAAGTACAAGTTACAGGATTTTATTGACAAACGAAAGATCATTTTGGATGCCGCAACGCCAAATGTGAATACAAATCCTCTCCCGAATCATGGTATCAACCATATCCACATGATAGAATGAGAGAAAGATTGGGTTGTATGCCAACCATTGGCCCAAAAGGGTATTGAAAGCTTAGAGTGCATTGTCGCCTCTCTCACACCGCAAGAGCGTCCCAATTTTAAAGTATTGATCCCAGCTTTAAAGACACCATATATGGTCCAGGTGCTACAAGTGGTCATCCCGACTCAAAGGAAAGAGCTCACGGTTGTGGCCCAAGATATGACAAGATCAGGGAGATGTTATACTCCCAAATAATTGGTGCAAGAAGCGCCCTGCAAAGAAACAAATCGGAGAAAGCCCATCACCGATGGGGAAACCGAGGATTTCTAGCGCATGATGCAGCTAAAAGATTACTCTATTGTTGAACACTTGCAGAAAGCACCGACCAGAATCTTAGTGATGTCATTTCTTTTGAGCTCTATATAGCATCGTCAGGCCCTGATGAAGATGTTGGATGAAGTCCACATCCTAGCAGGGACAAATAGTGAAATATTAGTCGACATAGTAGGCCACGTCATCAGAGCACATCAAATTTCATTCACTATTGACGAGCTGCCAAGAGAGGGAACAGACCGTAACAAGGCCCTCTACATCACTATCAAATGTAGAGGCAAGGTTATCTCCCGAGTACTTATCGATAATGGGGCTAGACTTAATATATGCCATGAATCCTCATTGAAGCAGCAGGGCTATGACATTGGAAAGATACGCTAGAGTCATACCAATGTAAGAGCTTTCGATGGAGCACAGTGTGACCCTGCAGGTGAAGTGGACCTCAATTTACAAATAGGGCCTGCCGAGTTCACCACTGAATTCCAAGTTATGAACATTAGTGCCAACTACAATCTCCTATTGGGAAGACTATGGATACATATAGCCGGAGTAATGCTATCATCCTCCACCAATCGCTGAAATTTATCTAGAAAAACCACGAAGCTGTGATCTATAGATCGGGTAGTATTCACAACTATCCCAATAACTCTGTATATGTAATAGAAGCAGTCCCGACAGACACAGTCTTACATGTAGTAGAATTTGTGAGATCCGCCCACCGAGGGAACAATGAAGAAATCCTAATGTCGTCAGCCTACAAAATTAACACCGCAACTATGCTCCAGAACGGGTTCGAGCCCGATAAAGGCCTAGGGCGAGAACCCCAAGGCATACGAGAACTGATGTCAGTTTCAGGTAATGAGTATCGCTTCGGCCTTGGGTACATACCAAGCTCCGTAGAAGACTCGAATGCTAAACAGAAAAAGAGAAATCCTACACAGATGAGAAAGCCTTTCTCGAGTTTGTACCAGTCATTTCCGGTCCGTATGCCCATGCACAATGACGAGGACCCAAAAAAAGATTTAGGAATGATGTTCTAAGAGGAAGAGTGTGTCGCTATACTAGAGGAATGCTTTGAAGCACCCATCATTCGTGATGCTGATCCAGATGAACAACTGTCCAACTGGACCTCTACCCCACTTTGGGCTCTTCGGTAGAGAGAATTTTTAAAATAAGTTTTCAACAAAAAAGTTGATGGAAATCGACTGAGGCCTGAGCATTCACCATTTATGTCTTTACTTTTCCATGTGTTGTTCAAAAACGAAAATGACTCGACGTTGATCCGAGTAAGGACTGTAGTTTGTACTTCTTATCATCAATGAAAGCCTCAATTTATGCAAAAACAATGTCTTTATTTATTTATTTATTTTTATATATAATATGTCTTTACACACTAACAATGCTTTGCCTTAATTTTCAGTAATATTATTAAAACAACTCATAATGTCATGCCATATCGCGAGATGAGTGAGTCGAGTGATACATATAACAAATAATATGAAGAGATGATGAGGAAGTAGAGTTACCAGAAGACCTCGTCGGCGAGAAAGATCAGTATGAGAATATACAAACACCCAATTGGATGAAACTGAAGTGATCAACCTCGGAGACGAGGAAATGGTCAAGGAAACCAGGAAAAGTGCGCATTTGGACGGGCCCAGAAAAGAAGAATTAATAAATCTGTTAAGAGAGTACGTTGATGTATTTGCGTGGTAATACACAAATATACCTGTATTGAGCACAAATATCGTAGCCCACAAGCTCCCAATCAACGAGGGATTCACTCCGGTCAAATAGAAAATTTAACAATTCAAGCCTGATCTCAGCATAACAATCAAGGACGAAGTCAAAAAATAGATAAAGTTAAGAGTAGTGGAAGTGACTCCTTACCCCACATGGTTGGCCAACATTATGCAGTATCAAAGAAAGACGGAAAAATATGAATCTGTGTGGACTACTATGACCTTAACCGAACTAGTCACATGGATAACTTCCCACTTTCAAATATCCACATACTTATTGATAAGTGTGCAAAGCGTGAATTACAGTCATGGGGAGTATACCACTATCGCGTAATGCCATTTGGCCTAAAAAATGCGAGCGCTCTTACATAAGAGCAATGACCGCCATATTCCATGACATGATGCATAAAAAATCAAGGTCTATGTAGATCACATCATAATCAAGTCACGAGAAGCCTCTGACCAAATCATACACTTGCGGAAGTTCTTCGACAGAC
The DNA here is from genome assembly GCA_029783415.1 of Anisodus acutangulus. NCBI lineage: Eukaryota > Viridiplantae > Streptophyta > Magnoliopsida > Solanales > Solanaceae > Anisodus > Anisodus acutangulus. The sequence continues at coordinate 41,099,394 of CM056497.1, read as the reverse complement.
TTCGCAAATTCAATCTAAAGCTGGATCCATCCAAGTGTGCATTCGGAGTGCCTGCTGGAAAGTTGTTGGGATTCATAGTGAGCCGCGGGGTCATAGAGCTAGATCCTACAAAAATTAAAGTCATTCAAGAGGTACCGCTACCAAAAACCAAAAAGATGTCATGAGCTTCTTGGGAAGGTTGAAATACATTAGGCGCTTCATAGCCCAGTCTATGGTGATTATGAAACCCATCCTCAAGCTACTAAAAAAAGATGCACCCACTAAGTGGATGGATGAGTTCCATAAAGCTTTCGACACCATCAAGAGATATCTTTCCAACCTGCCAGTTCTGGTTCCTCCTAGGCTAGGGAGCCCACTATTGTTATACTTATCGGTATCAGACAACGCATTCAGATGCATGTTGGCACAACATCACAAAACTAGGAAGAAAGAGCGAGTAATCTATACCTCAACATGAAGTTTAGCGCATGTGAGTCTTGGTATTCTCTGGTAGAAAAGACATGATGTTCACTAATGTGGATCGCGCAAAATCTAAGACACTACTTATCGGTGTACACTACTCACCTAATATCAAAGATGGATCTATTGAAGTACATTTTTTGCCAACCCATGCCTATAGGAAAACTGGCCAAATGGCAAATGCTTCTGTGTGAGTTCGACATCAAATATGTGGTCCAGAAAGCTGTCAAGGGACATGCATTAGCCGATTTGTTAGTAGAAATTCCGATCGATGAGAAGTTTGCACTATTAAGGACGTATTTCCCGGATGAGGAAGTAATGAAAATTGAAGAAGAAACGGTCGAAGCCTACTCAGGATAGAGAATGTTCTTTGATAGCGCTGTCAACTAAAAAGGTTCAGAGATTGGAGCGGTTTTGGTTTCAAAAATGGGTCAACATTATCTGATGGCAGCTAAACTCAACTTCCAATGCACAAAAAACATGACAGAGTACGAAGCCTGCATTCTGAGTCTTCTCATGGCCATCGACATGTATAAATAAGAACTCCTAGTAATAGGAGACTCAAATTTGTTAATTCACCAGGTCTGAGGAGAATGAACCACCAAGAATGAGAATATCTTACCGTATGTCAACCTCGCACAGATATTGTGCAACAGATTCAGAAAGATTGAACTCCGGCATACGCTAAGAGCCCATAGTGAATTTGATGATGCTCTAGCAACTATATCATCAATGATACAACACCTTGAAAGCAGTTACATTGACCCACTGAAGATTAGTATCAGGGAAGAACATACTTGCTATTCCCATGTAGAAGCAGAACCAGATTGTAAACTATGGTATATCGACAAAAGCACATATCTAGAAAATGGAGAGTATCCCAAAAACACAACAGCCAATCAAAAGAAAACTATCAGGAGAATGACCACTGGTTTCTTCCTGAACAAGAGAGTACTCTACAAGAGGACACCCGATATAGGGCTACTCAAATGTGTCGATGCCGTAGAGGCCATAAAACTACTAGAAGAAGTGCACACTAGACTTATGGACCTTACATGAATGGGTTCATCTTGGACAAAAATATTTTAAGGGCAGACAACTACTGGATGACTATGGAAAATAACTGTAGTCAATTTGTGCAAAGATGCCATCAATGCAAAATCCATAGAGATCTGATCTGGGTCCCACTAAATGAGCTTAATGTCATGAGCTCACCCTGGCTATTTATAGCCTGGGGAAGTATGTCATTGGGCCCATAGAGCCATCAACATCTAATGGACATCGCTTCATCCTGGTCGACATAGTCTACTTCACAAATGGGTTGAAGCTACCTCTCACAAGTCGGTGACAAAGAAAGTGGTAGTTGACTTTGTAAGGAATAACATTATATGTCGATTCGGCATCCCCGAGTCAATCATAATAGACAATGGGCAAATTTGAATAATCACCTGATGAAAGACATGTGTGAACAATTTCGTATCACTTATCGGAATTTGATCTCATACAAGACAAAGATGAATGGAGTCGTAGAGGCAACAAACAAAAATATCAAGAGAATATTGAGAAAAATGATCGACAATTACAAGTGTTGGCATGAATACCCTACATGTTGCTAGGATACTGAAAAACCACTCGGACCTCAATTGGAGCAACTCCATACCTACTTGTCTACGATACTAAAGTAGTGATACCAGTCGAGGTAGAGATACCCTTGCTCAGAATCATACAAGAATCAGAATTGGATAATGCAGAGTAGGTTCAGAAAAGATATGAGCAACTAGCTCTGATTGATGAGAAAATGATGGTTGCCGTATGTCATGATCAATTATATAAACAAAGAATGGCATGCGTATTCACAAGCGGGTAAGATCCCGAGTATTCTAAATAGGATAATTGGTACTCAAGCGCGTATTTCCACACCAAAATGAGTACAAAGGGAAATTCGCACCCAACTGGCAAGGGCCCTACATGGTGTGTAAGGTACTATCATGAGGAGCTATCGTCCTCATAAAGATGGATGGACAAGAGTGGCCCAAATAAATCAATTCAGATTCCATCAAGAGATACTATGCGTGAATATAAGCCTCTTAGTTGTGATCACTTTTTACTTGTAATCACATTTCCTTTACTTGTAATCGCATTTTTTCTATTGCTTGTAATCGCATTTGAAAAAAACAAATCATTCCATGTAATGAACTACGCAAGGACTTGATTCCCATAAGGGGATACGTAGATGTCCATTTCAGACTTGGTCGCATTATTACCCAAATCTATCATTCCTTATAATGAACTACGCGAGGACCTGATTCCCAAAATGGGATACGTAGACGTCCATTTCGTACTCGGTCGCTTTACTATCAAATCCATATTGCTTTGTAATTCGAACTACACAGTTCGACATGATTCTCGAGATGAGATACGTAAGTGCTCTTCGAGCTTGGTCGCACCAAACAAAAAATCAAAGAAACCTCTAGGAAGCCTCAAAGACATAAATAATTCAAAAAATCACCTCATACAGTGTAAACTGGGGTAGAACTTTTGAGAAGATCTCAAAAATCCTACCAACAACCCGGCTCAAAGGATAAGCCGGTACAAGTTAAAAAATAGGGGATTTTTTTGAGAAAATCTAAAAAAATCCACCACGACACCGACATACGAGTCGACCGATCTAAAACACATAACTAGGGCAGAATTTTTGAGATGGACTCAAAAATTCCTTCGAACACATCGGCATGAGAATCAGTCAATCCAAAGCTGCAACTGGGGTAAAGTTTTTTGAGGGGGTCTCAGAAATTCTACCAAGATGAACAAAGAGCAAAAGAAGAGAGCTAAGAGTAATTGAATAACCTCGCTCTAAGCGTATATGTCATGACATGAGTTAACAATATTTTAGATATATAAAATGCTTTAGTCAAAGTTCTGTTTTCTAAAATATTTTCAAATATTCTATTTAAAATATTTTCTCTCTTTACACAGGGGCCAAAAGAGGGGTCAAAATCAGAAAAACAGAGAAATAACACAACGAGAGTCGGCGACATGGATTGACCCTCTATAGGAAACTAATAAATCTTTCTATGATTGCAGGTCACCAGAACTTTGTTAGGAGGACGATGTGATTTTCTACTAACATGCTTGTTCATATATGAAACAGGTACAACAGAAAGAAACTCTGACACCGAAAGACAACTGCCATGCCTCGAGATCCACTGATAAAGCAAAGATACAACACCGAACATGGGCGCCACAATTAGAGAAAAAAATGCCACAAGAGAGTAAAGTAAAAAGGTATAACCTGACCCCGAAAGTCTAGAAAAATGATGAAGAAAAATAATCCAGCCATAAGAGCCGTATTAAAGAGTCAAAATGATGTAAATCCGGTCGAAAGACCACATTCTTCACTCCAAGAGTCAGACTGATGTAATTCCGGTAAAAAAGATGTAATATTCACTCCAAGAGTCAGGTGATGTAATTCCAATCTAAAAGGCTGTAGTATTCACTCCGAAGTTAGAATGATGTAAATCTAATCAGAGGGCCGCAGTCTTCATTCCAAAAGCTAGAGTGATGTAATTTTAGTCAAAAGGCCGCAGTCTTTACCCCAAAGTTCGAACGATATAAATCCGGTCAAAAGCTGCAATCTTTGTTCCCAAGAGTCTATTTCATACCGATAGGGTTATTCATACAAATTGCCTAGAAGGCCATTCATGTAAATATTCTAAGAGGATCATTCATGCAAACTGCTGAGAGGGCCATTCATACAAATATGCCGAGAGGGACATTCATACAAATTGCATGTTGAGAGGGGAATTCATACAAACTGTTAAGAGGGACATTCATACAAACATGCCGAAAGGGCCATTCATACAAGCTGTATGCCGAGTGGGTCATTCATACAAAACACTACCAAGAGGATCATTCATACAAACACTACCGAGAGGGATATTCATACAAATTGCATCCTGATGGGGACATTCATACAAATACTGCCGAGAGGGTCATTCATACAAATACTACCAAGAGGTCCATTCATATAAAATGCATGTCGAGAGGGATATTCATACAAAATGCATGCCAATTAGGCCATTCATAAAAAATGCATATCGGGAGGTCCATTCATATAAAATGCATGCCAAGCGAGCCACTCACACACGAGCTAGACAGTGTCGAAAGTGGCATCCGCCAGAGCCAACACAGTCAGTAGAGCTAGACGGTGTAGCAAGTGACAACCACTAAAAAAACACTGCCCAATAAGTCAACAGAGCCAGATGGTATCGCAAGCGACATCCGCTCTAACAACATTCAAATCAACAGAGCCAGACGGTGTTGCAAGTGGCATCCATTCATCAGAACTAATAGGAGCCAGATGGTGTCGGAAGTGTCACCCGCTCAAAAGAAATCACCTAGGAGGGTACGACAAACAAAACCGTACATGTATGAAAAATATAAAATAATCAACACACAAGTCTCATCATATGGAAATAGGTCAAAGCTACCGGAGGTGGAAAGCTAACAGACCAGATCTAGATATATGCGGAGCAAATGTAGAACTTGTTCTTGGGCAGTCGGTCAAAAATATGTGTCAACGAGATTTAAGCTCTCTGTACATTAGTTTTAACATCACTTCGCGCCGACTTCACTCGCAAATCACAAAGATTTTTATTATTTTTAAAAACCCATAACCGTTGGGCATATATCGGAAAGGTCAAAGGGATTTCCACATAAGAATACCCTTTTCGGGCCATCAAGTCAAAATACAAGTGACCCGATTCCCAAAAAATGGGGATATGTAGGCCACTCAATCTCCGAGGATCAGTCATAATCCAACAAAATCATTTCGGAGCTTTCTGGTTTGATATTTTTGTTTTACCAAATTTTTAATAGTTTAATTGAGTCGAACTACAAGTGGTTTGAATTCTAATGTAATCTGAGATATGTAGGAAACTCAGAGACCAGGGTCCAACCACAATTATCAAAAATTGCATAAAAATAAGAAATATTTTTCTATTAGTCGGCTAAAAACTAGGTCAGTCAAATTTCACTGCTCAGGGATGACCTTTCCATCCCCGAACAACGAATGAGCAGTTTTTGACACCTAATGTTACCCTCCAATAATTCTATTTAATTGTTCAGAGTTCCCGAATCACAGACGGAGTGAAATACACTTTTCACAAAGCAAATATGATTTTACAAGAACTATTCTGGGAGTATTTTCTCATTTTATTTGACAAAATATCACTTGGTATATATATATATTGTATATCACGTCCTAGTTTTACACAATTTCAGTCATTAACCATAATTTTGGAATTTTAAACTGACAATTATGGATATAATTATCTTAAAGAAAATTAAATCACTAATGTACCACTCCGTCAAAATCAGGAAATTGATTAATTAAATACGATAAGGGAATTACACGTCAATTTTAAGTCATGTTTTAAATTAAAATATATTTGCACGATTTTAGATTCTTTAATCCTAATTAGTGTCAAATTTGGGCTTAAAAGGAAGCTTCTATTTTGACTAGACTATTTACAGATTTATTTGGCCCTTTTCTAATTTAAAATGCAAAATGTGGTCACAATTAATTAAGGTCATTAAAATTCATTTGGGCCTCTTTATTATTTGGTTTCAGCCGAGCCCAGATCAAAAGATCTGAGCCCAGCCCAAGCATAAAGCGTTGAACGAATAGGGTAAGGTTCCATTTCTTTTGTTCTTCGCAATAGGAACCCTAGCGATTCCCTCTCTCCTTTGGAACATTGCTACGCTGTTGACATTTTTGGCAAGGTCAAGCTCGTACGCCTAACTTTATAGAATTATTTGGATGAAGATGGAAAGAGCATTAATTTCTCTTGCCACATCTTACAAACGACACCGTGAACCCACCCCCAACCCCAAGGTGAGGTCGCCCCTCTCTGATTGCTTTTCTACGAGTTTAATTGGTTTTGTCTCATCTTTGATTCAAACTCTTTGTTTTCATTGGTCGAGAACCATTATGAAGGGAATTTTCCCCCCATTTTGAGTTCTACCACACCGGTTGATAGAGGTATGCTAGGCTTTGATGTTCACCTATAAATACATACCCTTCTCCTTTAATTTAATGGTCCGAAATTTGATTTCAAGGCATTCACAATGATTGAGAGCCTAATCGAGCTTAAATTGGCTAATTTTACTTAATTTGGAATCCAAACCATTTTTGGGGAACCCAGAACTAGTTTTAATTGGTCTTCAATTTCTAAAACCTTTGTTTTCGTGTGTGATTTGTGAGCTTCGAGGTATTGGAGTGAAGAATAAGCTTCGATTCAACCTTTTGACTGCCTCCACACAAGGTAAACACACTTCCCTTTTTATCCCTTGCCTAATATACATTATGTGATATGTTATTATGTGTTATATGAATGTTAAGCATGCTTTAGTTAAGATTGATCGTTGTTTTTGTTCATTAGGTTAAATGATTAGTATGTTTAGTTAGTAATAATCATTGTTAGTGTTTATATCGGGACTATTTATGTGCGCTTAGTTAAACAAATACTTGTTATGTTGGTTTTAAGATTAGTTAATCATGTATTAGACTGCTTTAAACCACAAAATAAGTTAAAATGTTTGTTGTTCGATCATGTATAAATTGTTTAAGTGGTTAACATGTAAATATAGGTTTTATTTCAATCAAAATATAAAATGATTAAGCTAAGTAGTGTTGAAAGGATATTAGTTTAAATTAGGGCTGGCCAGTGGGCCGGGACAGCCCGACCCCGACCCGAGCCCGTCCCGGTCCCGCCCCGACCCCGCAAAAAAAAAATAAAAAAAAATACGGGGGCGGGACTCGAACTCGGGACGGGACGATGTCTCGTCCCGCGAGACCCGAGCTCGCCCCAGGCCCGCGAGACCCGACCCCGACCCCGACCCCGACCTTTGCAAAAATGGCCGTTGGCCAACGGCCATTTTAGCCCCCCCCTCCCCCAACCCCCTACCCCTTAATATTTATTTTTAACCCATAAGTTATTATATTTACACTTTAACCCAATTTTTCAACTATAAATAACTCATTTTCTCTTCATCTTTCTCACAAATCTTCCTACAATCTCTCTAATTTCTCAATATATCTCTCTACAATTCTACATTGTTTGCTAAATATTCAATTTTATTTATTCATTTGGGAATTGGTAGTGAAGTTGGCAACTAGCTTGAGGATCTTCCATCGAGCAAAGGTTCAATTTTCAACCTTCGATTACATCGCGTCGACGTTACGTCGGCGTTTGGTACATTCGTTCCTTCATTAAATTATTATTGTCTGTTTATTTAGTTTAGATCACTTAATTTTATTGTCTTTAATTATTTATTTATTTATTTATTATCATAATTAAAATGGAAGGATTAAAAGGTATGTTTAAGGGTAAGGGTAAGGGTGCTTCTTCTAGTAGGGGCAACCAGGGCAAGGGTACTTCTTCTAGTCATCTTATTCCTACACAGGATGATTTTGTTGATACTCAACATTTTCCTACAATACCATTAGATTTAGACCAGGAGCTATTTTCTGGAACTCAAGAAGACTTTAATTTGGACGATGATCTAGATGATATACCCACTAATGTTGATGACAACACACCCACTAGTGCACCTTTAACTGAAATACCTCCTATTCCCCCTAGTATGAGACGAGGTCCAAAGAAACGACCATTAAAATCAGATGCATGGACATTTTTTGATAGGGACGTAGAGAATCAAGTAGCCATATGTAAAATTTGTAAAAATGTTTTAAAATTTAAAACTGGAAAAGGTCACGGTGGGACGGGGGGTTTAATTAGACACGTAGTAAGTGCTCATCCAGCTAGGTATGCCCAATACCAGACTTCAAAATCGGGTGCGCAAACGCCCGCTCCATCAGGACAAGGTTCACATACTAATATTGTCCCGGATCAAGTACAAGGTCAAATTAACCCTATGACGGGGGGAATTGTAGGCCCTAAATACAATAAACATAGAGATAAGGAAGCAATATCAAAATTAGTTGCTGTGGAGGGTTTGCCTTTTTCATTTCCTTCATCTCCCGGTTTTATTAATTACATTAGAGATATATATAATCCTGCTTTTAACGGTTTTTTAGATCAACTGTTAAGAGAGATGTATTTAAATTCGCGCATGAATATCAACAATATTTACGTTTTTCATTATATCATTTTAATGGCAAAGTATCCATCACGTCTGATATAGGTCGTAGTACTAACGGCCATGATTATTTAACTGTAACTTGTCATTGGATAGATTATAAATGGTCTATGCAAAAACGTATTTTAGCGTATAGATATATAGATGATAGGCACACTGATACTTTTATTGCAGAAAATATTTATCAAATGTGCGATTATTACGGAATTACCGATAAAATTATGACTATTACATTAGATAACGCTTCTAATAACAATTACGCAATTACAATTTTAAAAAATAGCTTAACTCCGTCTTTTCCAGACCATTTTCATATAAAATGTGCGTGCCATATATATAACTTAATTGTAAAGGATGGTCTATCACTTTTTGAAGACATTCTTAGTAAAATACAATTTGCTATAAACTTTATTTTTAAAAGTAATAAAGTACAACGTAGAAAAGAATATAAAAAAATTTGTCATGATTGTGGACTACCTTTTAGAAAAATTCCACAAGAAGTATCCACTAGGTGGAATTCTTTATACGAGCAACTACTTGTTGCTTATGACTATAAATTACCTATAACTTTATTTTTTAACTCTCATAATAAAAAGCCAGCTGATATGATTTTAGATAGTGATTGGGAAAAAATTTCCGAACTTATTGTATTTTTAGAGAAATTTTTTCAAGCAACAAAAGAATTTTTCGGTATATATTATCCTACTATTTCAACTATGTTATTTTATACAACTCTAATATTTTTATTACTTAGTGAATATATGGAAAAATCAATTTATAAGACAACTATTAAAAAAATGTTTCTCAAAATAAAAAAATATTTTATTCCTATTCCCTCTATTTATATTATTGGTTCTGTATTAAATCCTATTATTAAAATAGACGGTACTAAATCACTAATTGAAATTATTTACGATTGTATAGAAGTACTACCACCTCTAAGTCCCAAAAATCTAAATCACCCACCACCTATTGAACAAACTAAAGAAGAAGTATTGTCTAGCGTAGAACACCAATGCAAAAATATATATAGATTTTATCAACAAGAAAATGCTAGTAACTTACCAGCTTCCATACCATCTTCTTCATCTTCAATACAACCTCACAAAAGACATCTTTGTTTCTGCGCTAGTATTGAAAGCCTCGAGAAATAGAATGTGCGGTCGTACCTCTACTACTAACCAAATTAGCGAGTTGGATATTTTTGTTTTGCAGGTTACATGCAGTATCAAGAAGTTATCAATGAAGATGGACATGAAGACTTCTTTGAAATCGGAGGAATGAGAAGACCTTTCTGACACTTTCAATGATGGCTCGAGATGTTTTGAACATTCAAGCGTCGTCAACTGCGTCTGAAAGCGTTTTTTCTGCAGGCATATATCAAATAGGAGACCACAGACACTCATTAGCGGGAGCGACTTGGAAATTGCGGTATTATTGAGAGATTGGATACGAGCGGAGCGGAGAAGGTGCGGTCAGCAGGAGATCAACGAAGAAGATGATGAAAACTACAACGAAATCTTAACGAGAAGGTAGTGGAAGCGGCGTGGATCAATTTGACCAACAAATACCAATTCCAAGAAGAACCACATGAAATCATCAAGCAATTAGAAGATTTTTTGAGAATGTAATTTTTTAATTGTAATTTTATTATGTAATTTGTAACTTTTGGACAACACCACAAAGTTGCAATTTAGATTTTAGACAATTGTATTTGTATTACAAAAAATCATATGTCTATTAAATAATATAAGAGGCACAAAAACAAATTTTGGGATGTTTTATTATACTATCTTGTTTTGTTTATTGAGTTTTTATACATATGTTATTTTAAAAAAAAACCCGCCGTATTCGACCCGAGCCCGACCCGACCCGAGAGCCCGCCTCGAAGCCCGACGGGATCGGGATCGGACAGGACTTGCTCGATCCCGCCAGTTCCGACCCGCCAGAGCCCGCCAGACCCGACCCCGCCCCTTCTCCCGTCCCGCCCCGCCCCGACCCCGACCCCGCCAGACCCGGCCCGCCAGACCCGAGCCCGGCCCACTGGCCACTCTTAGTTTAAATTGATTTTAGTTGGTAAGCCTAATGTATGACTATGTGATTTATTTTAGTTAGTATGTATGTTGTTCATATGAATGTTGAAATATGTTAAGTCGTATATGGACTTGTCTATGTTGGAATGATGACAAAACTGATAGTTATAATATGGTATGAAGTTGCTTTAGCATGTTTGAACCTAAATGTTGCATAATATAACTATGGTTGCATTATACATGTCTATTGGCAAGTTAGAATCCTAGCTCTAAGCCATTGTGTAGGTTATAATGATCGTTAGAGGGGTTGGTAAACCTGTTTTAAGTTTGAACTTCCACCTTATCTCAATTTAAGTTAGAGATGGAGTCAGTAGATGTGTTTTGGTTCTCTGTTTCAGTTGTTGACACTATGTGAGTCTCAAATGAGTTAAGAGTCCTCTTTGCTTTAAATAATCTATCTACTAGCATGCTGCTATTAATTTCTGCCCATTTAGCTTGGTTTAGAACATGATGTAGCCTTTTGAGGTCAGTCCAACCTATATCTTCTAGTTTATGTGATTTGTACGCAAATGTTTAGTAATCTTGCTAGTTTCAGAATTCTTTACTATATCATTTTTGCATTAATGGGATGCTGGCATGTTTAATCCTATTTAGGGTCCCCAGGTCATAATTAAACCATGGAACCATTTGTATGGCATGATAGACCATCTGTGCACACGTAACCAAATCTAAGAGTCTGAACCTGCTTGTGTGATCTCCATGGTGTTCATAAGTATATAAACAAAGCATGTCTAACATGGGACCATGTATATGGGTCCAAGAAGTGTTTGTGTGCTTTATGAATCCTTGTCCTGCATCTTTGCTTGCTAAGTTGAGTCATTTAACTTTTAACACTTGGCTAAAATGAAGCTCAGAACCTGAAGATTGAGACATTATAGTTGCTTGGTATCTAGTTTGATTAACACTTGCCTAGGCATGCTCATGTCTAGTTAAAGATAGCATGTTCATCTGCGTCTACTTATGTTGAATATCTAAGCCTGTTTGACTAAGAAATGGAGTGGCATTGTGTCTATTTGATCTTATAAGGAGAGAATGAAGAAGTAATCATGTCTGCCTGCTCTGTTCAGTTTTCAACTTATATGTGATATTGGTTTGAATAAGGCATAGGCTTGGACTAGTTATTTGTTTTAGCTTTAGGTTTGTTCCATTCTATTGGTGGTGTTATAATTTTGCTCAAACTATGTTGACATTGTCTACTGCCTAAGCTGTGAATTTGTGGTTTTCCTGGAAAGAATTTGGTTAGGAAGCAGGGGTATATACCCATAATATATAGTTGTGATTGAGTTTCTTCTTTGAATTTTACTCTTGTGTTTGTCCCGAAAATGGCATGATATACACCTGATATACAAGCCATATACAGGCAAGATATGTCTAATATACTGAGAGTATATTGATATGTTTATCTAGTATATCATCCCTGTTTGCCATCCTATGGATATTTGTTGGGCCTTTCCCGTGTTTGTTATCTTGTTTGCACTCTTCCAATAGTTTGGGCCTAGCCCACTATCTGCTGTCTATTCCCTTTCTTATTTTGTTGTGGACAGTTTGAGCCCATTTAGAGTGTCTCGCTTAATTTGTTCTAATCATAGGCCATTAGTTTAGTTTAATCTTTATTTGCATTAGATAATTGTGGGTACTTCTAACTTGGGTTCCCTTTTTTCCCTTTCTTATTTGCATCTCTTGCACCGTGATGACATGTGCATTACCTGCTTAGTCGATTGGTCTGACGCCCAATCAAACCTGTTTTGACCGCGTTAAATAGAAATGGAAGCTAATATTTGCATGAAGGCCAGCTATGGGTAAAAATAGGCAAGTAGTGGGCTTCGGTAGACCCACCAACCTAAACTTCCCTCGTTTTCATTTTTGTGTTATATTGTATATATGTATTTGTGTAAAATAACAACATACTTTTATTATTGGAACCTTATTACGGTTACGACGTAGGATAGGCAAATGATACGTAAATTATTTAGATTAGAGTCTCTAAAAATAATTTTCAAAATTTGTTTTAAATCTAGAAATTAGATAATAAACTAGAACGAACTGATTTGCAAATTGGACTGCCCAGAAATGGTTTTCGATGTTTGAAGATGCTTTTAGACTTTGAAAGATGAATTGAGCTTTGAATAATTATTTGACATTTGAAGGACCCAAAACTGGGCCTAAGTGACATAATTAGAATAAATGGGCTTACAGAAATTCTTTTCGAGCTCAAGTCTTGGACCAAGTATTGGCTTTTCAAAGTTAACTTTACGAGCTATGCCTAGTTAGTTATTTTTCGATGTAAAACACCTATTTTGGACTTGAGTTAGGTTAATGGGTTTTGGACAAGTTAGAACATCACTTGATTGGGGAGATAAAGCATCCAAGGTAAAAGGAAAACCATTTCATACTTCTCCTTTTTAAAACCAAACTTGTCATTCCAAATGAGTTATACCATTTTCAAAACCTTGAAAAGATTTTGAAAGATGAAGTGTAAAAAAGGACATTGTTGGACTAAAAGTAGAGTTCTACTCAAATTCGCATTTGAGTGTTGTTAGTCTGAAAAATAAATTGACCCCGTGCATACTATTTTGGCGAAAGTCTAACTCTTTGTTTTCAAACAAAACTTTGAGTTTTGAATGAATGAAATGACAAGTATTTTTTGCGGATTTTTAAACTTTAAGCAATTTGAATTATTTTAAAGGATGATATAGAACTCGTAGGTCAACTGTGTTCTATAGATCCTTAATACGGTGGGTGCTAACATCTTTCCTCAATATATATCCTTGAATAAACCCTTTCATACTGGTTTTCCTAATGTACCTATAAATTAGGTGGCGATTCTAAAAATATTATCCGACTTAGAGCACCATCCAAGTTCATAGTAGCTTTTATGCCTTCACCCACGTAAAAGTGAACCGTAACATACCTTATTAGGAGATGTTTCATAAGTGTGTCTTCTAATAGAATGTATTTGGATTCTACTACACCATAAGGACCATTACTATTGATGAAAAGAAGGCCGCGAATTTAAGCGTCCAACATGATCCGCGAGGTGATTTGCTAGGGGTACCAAAGATTGTCATATGTCATATGGTGATATGCTTAATATGGAATGAAGGGTGGAATGGAATTGAAGAAAAGACATGAAGATCCAAGCCAAGTGACATAAAGTTTCGGCTTTTATGTAGGTCTTGGCCGAGACCAACTTTTAGCTTATTTTAAATTCCTAGCGTAAATTCCTTATAGCTTAATTAATAGGCCGTGTAATAGGATGCGATGACTAAGCCGGCTATGTAATAAGATAGGATGACTAGGCCGAGAATCATCTAGAAGGAGAAGCTTACAAACGTGCCCCAAAGAGGTAGTTCATGAACTAGATAGGTCATGCACTTATCTACATGGATGACACAAAAGGATGGCCTAGAGAACATGAAGGGTTGGTTATTTTCCCTTCCCCAAGTCAGCCGAAGCCTCTCCCTTTCCCATTCGGCCGGGTGCTATGTATGATGTCTATCTAGTTGCTCTTCTAGAAGGTTTAGAACTAGTATAAATAGGGCATGTAGTTTTTGTAAAGAGACATTGAAGTTATATGAAATATATTTTAGTTTTCTCAAACTTTGCCAAGTATTTCAACTTTTGTGTTGTTATCCTTAGTTGGTCTTTTAGTGGGCCAAACCTCGATCCTTTTGTGGTCCGAACCAGGTCATTTATGGGCCAACCCTTGGTTCTTTTGAGGTCCAAACCCTCGGTGTAAGTCTAGTTAGAACTTTTGTGATATAACTATACCCAAGACAATGTTCTATCCGGTTACTTGTTGCAAATACATTAAAGGTCTTCTCGACTTTCATCACCTTATCCGCACACGAATTTGTCTATCAATTTCGTGATCCATCCTTGTCCAAGCTACCTGATTCCTTTCACCACAATACACCACAACACCCCCCCAACCTACACCCAAAAGGTCATCAACCGATTCCTCCCACAAACCCCAACCAGTTTCCCACCGTCCCTATCGAGTCCCTAAATCGCCAACCTTACTGTCCTGATCAGTTTCCTCCACCTTACTATAATCCAACCACCAAATACCAACCACCAACATAACCCACAACGTGTTTAAATCAACCTTTCCAAACGCTTCAGTCCGATTCCACCCGAAGGTACCCGCACACCTCCCACCAAACACATATTGCCCGGAAACCCGTCAACCTCCACTTGATCCCCACTTTTGTGTCCATCCGGTTCCAATCCAACTCTGACCCACCTAACCATATAATTTCCCCTTATATACATCAGTTTGGTTCCAGAGCAAGGCATTTCCGTCCCACGCCTTGACGCTATGACTAACATAAATGAAGAACTTCGGATGATCATAAGTGACCTTCTTGCAGAACAAATGCAAATCTTGAGATGAGAGTTTGCGGAGTATTCCGTGATTAATGATGCCGAGTTCGTGGATGAGGTTGCACAAAATAACCCGAGGCATGAAAGAGAAGACGTCCAAGACAACCCGAGGCATGAAAGGGAAGATGACCGAAGTGGTTTGATCTTCCAACCTTTGAAGGAAATATGGACCCGGAAGAGTTTCTTGAATGGTTAAGGGCCATTGAGAGGCTTTTTCAAATACAAGCAATATGATGACCACAAATGTTTTAAGGTTTCTACATTGAAGTTGAAGGAATTCGCTTTTGTGTGGTATGAAAACCTCAAAACAAGCCGGAGGAGGAATGAAAAAACCAAGATTGAATCTTGGGAGAAACTAAAGAAACATTTGAAGAAGAAGTTCTTGCCAAGGGAGTATGAACAAGACCTATACCTCAAGCTCACCAAACTTCGTCAAGGAGTTCTTAAAGTTGAGGAATACGTCCGAGAGTTTGAGAAAGTCACCATGCTTTGTGACTTAGAAGAAAAGGAGACTCAATGGATATCACGATTCATTGTAGGCTTAAATGTGGTGATTCAAGAGAAGAAGTTGCAACATACAACACCTTTGAAGACGTATGTCATTTAGCACTCAAGTTTGATAAACAACAAAAGAAAGGTACCCAAAAATCCTATGTAAAGCCCACTAATGCTAAAGAAAAGGGCAGTAGCTCTTTTACTAACCCATTGTATAGCCAAGAAAGTGTAGAAAATATAAAAGAAAGAAAGTAGAGGTTACAAAGGGGTAGATAGAAGTAGAAAAAAATGTTTTAAATGTCAAGGATTAGGACACTTTGCAAATGAATGTTCTAACCCTCGGGTAATGACTATCGAAGAGTATCAAGATTGTGGGGATTCCTTTGTTTTTTAGGAACCCGAAGTGAAGGAGGTCCTAGAGGAAGATGTTGATCTTGCGGAATAGGGTGAAAGTTTAGTACTCCGACGTGTGTTGAATGTTCAACTTGAAGAACCGGAAGAGACAGAAAGAGAGCAACTATTCTACACTCGATGCAAGGTGAATGACAAGGTATGTAATGTGATCATTGATGGAGGAAGCTGTACCAATGCGACCTCCATGGAAATGGTGGACAAATTAACATTGCCTACCCACAGCCATCCTAAACCATATGCTCTCCAATGGTTGAACAAAGACAAGGGGCTAAAGGTAATGAAACAAGCTCTTATTAGTTTTCGGATTGGTAAGTATGAAGATGAGATATGGTGTGACATCCTATCTATGGATGCTTGTCATATCTTATTGGGACGGCTATGGCAATTTGATAGGAAATCACAACATGATGGAGAAAATAATGTATGTTCTTTTCAAAAGGATGATAAGAAGGTCCGGTTGATACCATTGTCACCTAGTGAGGTGAAGAAAATGAAGGTCCAAAATGCCAAGAACCGCAAGGAAAAGTTCGAGGCCCTCTTGCTTAATGAACCGGAGATGGAAGAGGAGTCGAAGAAAGGGAGTTCTACAGATGCATTGGTGTGCAAGGAGAAGGAAAGTCTGGTGGGAGATACAATTGAAGATGCCGACCCGGCGAAACTCTTGAAGAAATCGGAAGATGTATTTCTGGATGTTTTTGCACCCGTATTCCCACCATTAAAATCCTTTAGATGCAATCCGGAAGAGGCTAAAGAGTTGCAAGGACAAGTGCTAGAATTACTAGACAAAAGCTTTGTCCGAGAGAGCCTTCGTCCATGTGCGATACCTGCCTTGTTGGTGCTAAAGAAAGATGGAACTTGGTATGCGCGTATTGATAATCGAGCGGTCAGTAACATCACCATGAAGTACAAGTTTCCTATGCCGAGAGTGGATGATCTTTTGGATGAATTGAGTGAGGCCAAGTTGTTCTCCAAGATAGATTTGAATAGTGGTTACCATCAAATGAGAACACGACAGGGGGATGAATGGAGGACGACTTTAAAGTATGGTTTGTACGAATGTCTTGTGATGCCATTTGGATTGTGTAACACTCCAAGCTCTTTCATGAGGTTCATGTACGAGGTACTATGACTATTCATCGGTTACATAGTATCATTCGAGGGCATTCATGTGAATCCATCCAAAGTGGAAACTATCCGGAGTTGGCCCGAGCCTACAAATGTAAGTGAGGTAAAAAGTTTCCATGGTTTGGATTCTTTTTGTCATCGTTTCGTTCGAGATTTTTGTACCCTTGCTGCCCCTATTTCAAACCTTGAGAAACTACTTGAAGTTGAATATGATGCTAGTAGAATTGGTATCGTCTTGACTCAAGACATAAGATCCACTACCTTCTCTAGTGGAAAATTAGGTGGTGCACGACTCAATTATTCTACTTACGACAAGGAATTTTATATGGTGAGATACTTGGTCCAATGGGGATATTATTTGAAGACAAAACCTTTTGTCTTGTATTCAGATCATTTGGTTTGGCCACACCTAAGGAAGGAAGGATTTCCCGACACGAGAAAGAACAAACTAATGCCAAGGGCAGATGGTCCTTTAAAGATATTGGCTCGGTTTGGGGAAAGAGCCTACAAGGTAAGACTTCTGGATGAACATGGAAGTACTAGTTCAACGTTTGATGTTGGATAATTATCACCACACCCTCAAATTATGTTAAAGAAGGGGAGTATGATGAAAAGAAGGTCATGAACTTAAGCGTCCAACATGAGCCGTGAGGTGATTTGCTAGGGGTGCCAAAGATTGTCATCCATCATATGGTGATATGCTTAATATGGAATGATGTGTGGAGTGAAATTGAAGAAAAGACTTGAAGATCCAAGCCAAGTGACATAAATTTTTGGCTTTTATGTAGGTCTTGGTCGAGACCAACTTTTAGCTTATTTTAAATTCCTAGCTTAAATTCCTTATAGCTTAATTAATAGTCCGTGTAATAGGATGGGATGACTAAACCGGCCATGTAATAAGATAGGATGACTAGGCCGAGAATCATCTTGAAGGAGAAGCTTACAAACGTGCCCCAAGGAGGTAGTTCATGAACTAGATAGTTCATGCACTTATCTACATGGATGACACAAAAGGGTGGCTTAGAGAACATGAATGGTTGGTTATTTTCCCTTCCCCAAGTCGGTCGAAGCCTCTCCCTTTCCTATTCGGCCGAGTGCCATGTATGATGTCTATCTAGTTGCTCTTCTAGAAGGTTTAGAACTAGTATAAATAGGGCATGTAGTTTATGTAAAGAGACATTGAAGTTATATGAAATATATTAGAGTTTTCTCAAACTTTGCTAAGTATTTCAACTTTTGTGTTGTTATCCTTAGTTGGTCCTTTTGTGGGCCAAACATCGGTCCTTTTGTGGTCCGAACCTCGGTCCTTTTGTGGGCCACCCCTTGGTTCTTTTGTAGTCCAAACCCTCGGTGTAAGTCTAGTTAGAACTTTTGTGATCTAACTATAACCAAGCCAATGTTCATTCCGGTTACTTGTTACAAATACATTGAAAGTCTTCTCGGCTTTCATCACCTTATCCGCACATGAATTTGTCTATCAATTTCTTGATCCATCGTTGTCCAAACTACTTGATTCCTTTCACCACAATACAGCACAACACCCCAACCTACACCTAAAAGGTCATCAGTCGATTTCTCTCACAAACCCCCAAAACCCCAACCAGTTTCCCACCGTCCCTATAGTCCCTAAACCGCCAACCTTACTGTCCCGATCAGTTTCCGCCACCTTACCATCATTCAACCACCAACATAACCCATAACGTGTCTAAATCAACCCCTCCAAACTCCTCAGTCTGATTCCACCCGAAGGTACCCGCACACCTCTTACCAAACGCACACTGCCCGAAAACCCATCAACCTCCACTTGACCCCTACTTTCGTGTCCATCCGGTTCCAATCCAACTCCGACCCACCTAACCATACAATTCCCCCCCCCCCTTATATACATCAACTATTTTAATTAACCCGAATAAGGTACCTTTACGTGAAGCAACACCTTATTAGGAAAGGTTTCATAAGTCTGTTTTCTAATAGACTATATTTGGATTCTACTACACCATAAGGACCATTGTTATTCTAATTTATCCCGAATAAGGCACCTTTACGTGAAGCAGCGCCATATTAGGAGAGGTTTCATAAGTGTGTCTTTTAATAGACTGTATTTGAATTGTACTACACAACAAAGATCATTGATATTCTAATTTATCCCGATCAAGGCACCTTTACGTGAAACAATACCTTATTAGGAGAGACTTCATAAGTGTGTCTTCTAATAGACTGTATTTGAATTCTACTACACCATAAGTACCATTGATATTCTAATTAACCTGAACAAGGCACCTTTACGTGAAGCAACACCTTATTAGGAGAGGTTTCATAAGTTTGTCTTCTAATAGATTGTATTTGGATTCTACTATACCATAAGGACCATTGCTATTCTAATTTATCCCGAACAAGACACCTTTATTGGTATTTAAAATTAAGTTTAGTCTACAGAAATAAATTTTGGTATTTATATTTTAAGCTTATTAATATTTGAGTATTGATAATAGATGAAACAAACTACTTAATGAGGTATTTTGTGACCTGAAAAGGCGTGTACTCATATTAATATATGCAATGATTATTTAGAGTAGGCTTGCAGGTGAATTTATTATATCCAGACGAACAATTTATTAGAATAGTCAAGATCACAAATATAAAACCCCAAATTAATACATAATTAAATTCAAAAACATGATTATTAAAATAGTAATCTCATGGTATTTGTTTTTACATGACCTAAAACATCATTATTGTTGAAATTTTATAAAAATAAATCAGTATTTTTGAAATATTACAAAAAATATAGATATTAATATCAACATTCAAAGTTTTTAAAGAGTCATCTAACGTTTGAAGTGTAATCTATGTCGTAGTTAATGTGTAATTACACATTATTTCAAGTAATTAATCTATCAAGTCACCAATTTCATGCCTTTTAACATATTTTTAGTCACCATTTTAAGTTTTTATAAATTTAAGTGATATTTAACTAAAATCTTACATTAATAATTATATTATTTTATTATCACATGGTACATTAATATCCTAGAAACAAATTATTAATATACTCCAGTTGTTCATCTTTTTCTTGTCAAATCACTTCGTAAAACAATCTGATTTATTGGATCATTGTATCAATCAACGCAATTGATGACTAAAACACGTAACAACACCTTTTCACTCCTATAAATTCAACACCCACACCTCTTACTCTTCTTACTTGCAATCTTTATCTTCCTCTTCAAGCTTGCAATCTTTCTCTTTCTCTTTCGAAACGCTTGTGCTGACTGTCTCAACATAAGAGCTGATCTGAATCAATTAGTCCAACGTATTAACGAGGATGATGAGCGTCAGGAGATGATCATTAGACGCATTGCTCGCATGCTAAGGGCCATATGCCGTTTGGCGGGGGATTGAAATGGATGATTTGATCAACCCCTCTCCCCCCGCAACTTTCCTCACCGTGTTTAAATTTTAATGTATTTGAATGGCAGTATAGGCCTCTTTATTCAAATATATGAATATTTAATTTTTGTTTTGTTTTGTTATTGTTGAGAGTTCTTATCTTTGCATATGTTTGAAATTTATAGAAATATTTCAGCACTAGACTCACTAGACACAATATTCGTTATAAAAAATGCTTCATTAGGAAATTTTTTAGGCGGAGAATAACACTAGACTCACTAGCTAAAACAGTCGTTATAATAACTGTTTCATTATGAAAATTATTAGGCTAATTTATTTCACCACTAGACTCACTAGACACAACATTCATTATAATAACTGCTTCATTAGGAAAATTATTAGGCAAATTTAACACTAGACTCACTAGCTAAAACAATTGTTATAATTACCGCTTCATTATTAAAAATTATTAGGCAAATGTATTTCACCACTAGACTCAATAGACAAAACATTCGTTATAATAATAGGTTCCTTCGGACAAATTGTTAGGCAATTTATTTCACCACTAGACTCAGTAGACAAAACATACGTTATAATAACAAGTTCCTTCGAGCAAATTGTTAGGAAAATTTATTTCACCACTAGACTCAATAGACAAAACATCCGTTATAATAACAGGTTCCTTCTGGTAAATTGTTAGGCAAATTTATTTCACCACTAGACTCACTAGACACAACATTCGTTATAATAATTGATTCATTAAGAAAACTATTAGGCAAATTTAACACTAGACTAACTATCTAAAACAATCATTATAATAACTGCTTCATTATAAAATTGTTAGGAAAATTTATTTCACCAATATACGCACTACCCAAAATATTTGTTATAATAACTGGTCAATTGTGATAGTGAAAATTGCGAAATAGTAAGTATAAAAAAAGAAAATCAATATTTCCATTAATGAATTGCTAATGGTGATAAATTTACAGCTATATAAAAAAGAAACTTAAATAATTATTCCAAAAAATAACTTAACTTAAATAGTTGTTCCAAAATGTAACTTAACTTAAATAGTTGTAACAAAATGTAACTTAAATAATTGTTCCAAAAGAAACTTAAATAATTGTTCAAACAACTTCTTCATTAGCAGTCTCATAACCATTTTGAGTAGCATCTCCAAACTCTTCAATGTCATCCTCGCCATGAATCTGTGCTAAGACATCAGTAATTCTTCTATCGGGTGATCGATCTTCACTATCAACAGCAGAATCACCAACCTCACCTGAATGAGTATTGCAACTAGCATCATCAACTTGATCAGGCAAATGACTAGAAGGGCTATTATCATTGTGGACATGATCAGTCAAAGGACTAGAAGGGTCATCATAAGCATGATCAGGCAAAGAAAGAGTCTTGCAACTAGCATCATCAACTGGATCAGGCAAATGACTAGAAAGGCCATCACGGGCATCATAAACATGGTCAGGATGACTCAAAGGAGAACCATCAAGAACATTCACTGGGTCAAAATTAAGAGAAGTGAATAACACAGAAATTGACAATAGACCATAAAAGTTTCTACTAACTAATTTGAATTTCACAGAAGTTGACATTACCTTTGGTCTTCTTCGCATTAGCAAATTACAATGGCTTTCATATCCTCTTCATACTGGACCTAACTGAAGAAGAAACACATTTAGAACGTCTTCTTGATTTTTTCTATAGCAATTTGCGAATGAAAACTAGTTCATCCTCAATTGATGTCAATCTATTTGCAATGACACTCAATCCACGACCACAATAACTGCACTTCTCTTTAGCCATTCCTCCAAGATCTTGATCTTGAACTTGGTCTTCATCATGATCAAGTTTGTGCCCAGAATCAGATGCAAGTTCTATTTTCACATGAAATTGACGTGTATCACCAATATCCCTCTTTATTGCATCAATATTCTTGTCTAGTACTTTAACGTCCCAATCTATAAGATTTTTAAGGTCTTCTCTGCATCATCGGGGTATAGAAAAGGTCTCGCTACCTCAAGTTAACAAAAACAACAACAGATTTAATCAGAATAGGAAATCACCAACCCAAGTTCTAATACATTAATAGGTTCATAGCATTACCGCACGATTGTCGCGCCCGTTTTTCGACCTTGCTCGGGTCAAAGTGGAGCGCGGACGTGTTCGGTGATTCCTGGGTAAAAAGGGTGGAAGAGTCGCCACCTAATTATCTTTTACGGTGAATTAGGACACCTAAATATTAAACTAAATGCTGCAATGTAAACTCCGTTTTTAAGGTCTGCGAAACTAGTGAGATTCTAGGTAAGGGTTCTTTATTATCCTAAAGGGAAGGGGTTAGGCATCCTTTAAGATCCGCTAACTTGCGGTTATCCGGTCAAACTCAGGTTAATTATTGCTAGAAAAATGCATGTTTGATATATGAAGTTAAAGATGTTTGCAAATAATTAGTAAATGATGCATTTTTTAAAAGAAAGATACATGTAGAGTAAAAATATGCATTTGTATGGTATTTAAAGAGAAATACATGTAGAGTTGGAAAAAATATGCATTTGTCAATTGAGAGTAGAAACAAAATTATTTATAACGCCAAAAAAGCGAATCTTTCGAAAATCATCGAGTTGCAAAAATAATAATAAAAAGATAAAACTTATTCGGTATGATTAATAAAGCAAATAAAAGATGACAAAAGTTGTTTTGAAAATCTTGAATACGCGTGACGAGCCTAAAATAAATAACTAGCGAAGGGTTTCTAAGTTTGAATTCAACCGAGCCTACAAATAAATAAGCTAGCGACGGGTTTCAAATCTTAAACTACCCTATGAATTAATCCTAAGTTTGCCTATTCTAAGCATTTCAATAATTACATAAGTGCGATAAATAATATTACAATACAAAGATGGATAAAAGCTGAATTAAAGAAAGAAATAAAATAAATAAACACCGAGGAATAATCTGCCTTTATTTACTTTAATCCCTGCAAGCTGTAAAGAACAAACGGTTAGAAACAGTTAAATACAAATAACTTCATATCCGTATTCAAAACAGTGAATGTTTTGATCACAGGGCTCAGACTTAAATTTTGAAAAGAACATTCCAATCACGTCGTGGCTGCAAACATATGACTAATGTGGTTTATTTTGATTGCCTCGCCTACTAAACGTGTTGGTCTCTCGGGTGAAATAGAAAAGATCACTATAATCACGTCGTGGCTGCGAATATATAACTTGTTGGTTATTTTAGTCACCTCGCCTACTAAACATGTTGATCTTTGGAAAAAGGTTTAAGCCTCATCATTGCCCAGAAGTTATATTTCCGTCTTTGCAACTGTGGAGGCCTCAAAATCGACGGATATTTTTCATCGGCCAGTGTAGTATCGTGTTCAAATCAGTAAAATTAAAATGAAACAGTAAACATCAGTAGTAAGCAGAAAACAGAGAGGCAGTAAGCAGAAAAAAAGAACAGAGGTAATTTCCGAAAAAAGACGCGGTGTTTAGTTTAAAACAGTAAAAAACAGTAAAACGAATATTTGAATGCTGAAACAGTGGACTGAAACAGGAAAGCAATGTCTGAAAGGTGCGGTGTTTATTTTAAAACAGTAAAAACGGTAAAAATAGTAAAATAGTAATCAAGTCGGCAAAGAAATCAAACAGAAAAACAAGAGTTAAAGCGATCGCTTTCAGCCAAGAAACAAAGAAAGAAATGGGTTTAAAAATAACGCAGAGTGGGCTGGAAACGCGAAGCGATGGGCTGTCCGAAACAACCTAAAGTAGCGTGCTTTAGCCAAGAAAACAACAACAATTGTGCTAAAAATACAGCAGTGATAAGACATCAAATGAGCTCAAAATGCAAAGAAGAAAATATTTCGAAAAGAAGTGTAAATGGTCCAGATTGCAAAGAATTGTGAAGGGCAAACGCAGTTGAGAATAGTGCAATAATTAGCCCAAGTGTTGCAAAGAATCGGCGGACTTCGAATCAAGACCAAAATGCAACAAAACCCATAACCGTAACTATTTAAAGATGACATATATCCAGAATCTCAAGGTGCAAATGGATACCACAACTATTGGTAGCACAAAGAAAGACATAAAGTGGAAAGGTAAACTTAAAGACCAGCCACTCTAAACTTTGAATTTGAAAGATAAGAAGACCAAGGGGCTACCACTATTCATTTCCGATGCCGCAACAAGATTCAAAAGGCTTCTTGAACCTTAGGCATGGCAGTTATCGAAGAAGGCTAAACCCAATCGAAGCTTGTCTTCGCTTTCCAACCAAAGATAATAAGATAATAGGACAGTTCTGACAAGGCAACTATGAAAGAAAACATTCGGCAATAAACATAGAATGCAGACATGGGCAGTAATATAACACGACACAAACTGGTTCAAATACGCGCGAAATGCTAATACATATATCATTCATCAAGTTAGTAAACATAGCATGATATAAGATAACTTAAAAGACTTTATATGATATATGTAGGCACTTAGCACTTCAACAGGTTGACAGACAGGCTGAAACAGAATTAACTATCCAAAAGATGATATTTTTTAGACACAGAATTGTCTAATCTGGGCCAAAAAAAATGCATATTTTATTAAGGTAAGCAACGTACATTAATAATATGCTCTAAGGACTTTCATGCTAGCACAAGGATCAAGCTTACACTAAGATGAGCAAAGATGGATGCATAATCAGCTCAAGATTGACATGGAAGATAAACAACAGAGATTTGCATGGCCATGTGGTGTGGAAACAACATCTTAAGTATGCAGAACCACAAGCATTAAGGACATGCGATCATAAGTTAATCATTCTAGGCATGTCATAGTTAACATGACCACTTAAGAAGACCTATGTTAACAAAACCCAATCATCTAACAACCTGAATCATATCTGGAGCATGCTGGACTGAACTCAAGAAACTTTAATAGGAACATACATGATTCATCGCTTGTCTTAAACCATAGGAATCACATAAACAGGTCACTGAAGCATCCAAGCACACTCACACGATCACTATAGCCTTGCCATTGCTTAATATGAGGCTTAGATAGCTTAAAATCAGGCACAATCATATATTCAAGCTTTTCTAGGCTAGACATGATCTTCCAAATAATCTAAACTACTAAGCTAACATTCATGTTATGAAACCTACTTAAACAAACACATACATACATCATATAAGTTTGAATCTGAATCTTAACAATGACATATTGATCATACACAAACCACTAAAACTTGACAACATGGAAATATGCATGCTCACATGAACCAATTTAGAGACCAAGGCAAAATAAACACATACTCCTCGTAGGCAGTTTGGACATGTGTGCATAACTCAACAAGAAGCAAAGGCCTTTTATCCCCAAGTGATACCTATTCAAATCATACTCCAAAACCTTCTATACACTTGAACAATTTCAGCACCAAATTATACTTTATGCATACTACTACATGATCATGATTGCAAACCAAGAGTAAAATGCACCAAGGGTTATAACTTAGCATGATGTAAACTGATTCATTAAATATAAGGCACTAATGCAAATGTCATTTAAATATCTCAACAAATAGGCGTGACACTTGATAACTTAGGAGACTTACATGTTAATACAGAGGCATTTTAACAGACAAGGCAGGTGTGCCATCAATTCAATAGATATGTAGACATAGAGAGGTGGACAAAATTCATTAGATCTTACCAAAACTGTCACCATTAAGTCCATACATATTTAATCCAACACATACTTCCTAAATACCCGATTTTAGACAAGTATCATACTATAAATTGAATAACACTTAAATTCGAGCTTTAAACTAGCATCACACATAACACATATTTGAACTAACATAGGCTAAACATACTCAAATTTAGACAGAAACTAACAAATTACACAGCAGACAATGCATCAAAATAAAATTGAGAGGAATTAGAGTTTACGGACTGATCATGCAAGTAGCCTAAATAATAATCTTGCTAGACAAGTACTTAAAACATCATATACATCCCATCATATTAACGTGAACTTAACAAAGCATTATCTAAGCACCAAACAGGTTCATAAATCCCTCGTACTCAAACAGCCCATAAACAGCCAAACTCCTATATAATTAACACACACAAAAAAAAGCACAAAAATGTAGAAAACAAAATTGAGAGGAGATATATTTACTGACCTTCACCGGGCAGCGAACCGAGGCGTGTTTCGAGTTGTCGAATCCGCTCGGAGATGTTATTTTGGAATTCTGATTTTTGCGATTTCGGAATTCTGATCTTTAGGATGCTGCTTTTGTAAGTTTGTTTCTGATGCTTGACCCGACCCGGAATGTGACCCGACCCGGAATGTGACCCGACCCGGAATCCGAAAACGGTCAGAAGCAAACAGAAATTCCAGATTTCCCTAACACCACAAACCAATAATTTCAAACTATATTTCGAATTTTTGGATTGAAGAACACATGCAAGAATAAAGAAATGTTCTTATGAGTTTCGGATTTCTTAAATTTCGGACCTAAAAATGACCCGAAAATTCTAAGAAACCCCTTCAAAGACAGATTTTCGGACCTCCCCAAAAATGAAGAACAAGGGGGATATTTATAGGTGGATTTCCCCCCCCCCTCCCAAGAACGAGTTTGAAATTTGAATTAAAGGCAAAAAAAATCTGAATTTTGGAAGCGGATTTTAGGGGTATAGGGTATGGTGAAGTGATGGGAGGGGTGTGGTGGTGTCAGGGTTTGGTGGTGAGGTGACGGGAGATGCAGGGTGTGGGTGTGGCGGCCGGTCGATTGAGAGAAGGGTAAGGGTTCGTTTTGGTTTTTTTTTCTTGTTTTTGTTTTGGGTTTTGGGGTTAAAAGAGGTAAGGGGAATGGGTCGGGTAAGGAGTTGGGCCGACGGGTTAGTCGAGTGGGCTGCGGGTTGGGGGAATTGTTTAGGGACTTTGGGCTTGTGGGAATTGTTTTTGGGTTTTGTTGGCCGGTTGGGCTTGGGAATTTATTTTGTGGGTTTGGTTATAAGAGAATTTAATTTGTGCTTGTGAGTTTATTTTGTGGGTTTGGGTATAAGGGAATTTAATTGGGGAGTTTGGGCTTGTTTGTTTGGGTAGAATTTGTATTGGGTTGGGAAAATGAAAAATGGGTTATGGATTTAAAAATATGAAAATGGGCTTAATATTAAAACATATTTATATATTTTTTGTAAAAGATGTGAATTATTTAAAATAACGTAACGACGTGATAATAATAAAAATATAATATTTGCGAAATATTTAATGCTTAATAAAAGGAAAATGCGATGCAATTTTGCGAGAATAAAATAACATAGAATTTCGGATAAAACTTATGATTATTATAAAAATGCAAATGATATAAAAAATGCGAATAATAATAATAATAAGAGGATATACACATATATGCCTATATTTTTAAAATTATTTTAAAAGTATCAAAATATTAAAAATTACGAATAAAATCATAAAAGATGGGACAAAATTGGGTGTCAACAACGATCACTTGCATTTCTGAAAGGATCAACAGGTTCAGGCTTCTCCTCCGTTCGCCATTTCAAAATCTTTGAAATCGGCAAAGGATGTTGTTTAGATAGGGCAACAGTTTTCCTAGCAACTGACATAGCTTCGTATACCCATGCCTATAATAGATAAATAAGTAGAGTAAGCACCAATATAGCAATCACTAATTAATGATAATATAATCTGCACATTGGTTCATTATAAAATACTTACAACGAATGTCCAGGAATAGCCATAAGATGCATTTTATGGTGGTTGCTTTTATTGACAAGATACTCGGTACATCTTACGAATGTCCGGCTTCGTTAAATATTCAAAGGTCAGTTGAAATGTTCCTTGCCCCATGGAAATTTCTCAAAGAAATTAATACTATTCACCATGATGATCCACTTCTTATCAACTTTTTTCTCAATATCGCAAGCCAACAAGACGATATGGATCTTATGCTTCTCTAAATTGGTCAATGTACCTTCATCTTGAACCAATTTTAGCAGCGTACTAGTGGTCAACCCCATATTTCCGGTCAGCTTACTTAGTTTATTCCAAAAACTCAAACCTCTTGAGAAAATGATCTTCTTCATTTCCTCACTGGGAAAAGCTTCGAAATTTAAACGTGTGATCAGTGCAAACTCCCTCAACCCAAAACAAAAGGGCGCTCCCTCCATTATGAACCACATCTCATGCTTCTTCGTATTCTCCATAACTTGACGAAGAAGAAAAGACAACAACAACAACAATAATATTTCGGTAAGTCCTTGAGAATGGACAAATTTTCCCTTAAATACATTCCATTGAGTTGACAATGATATGAAGTGGCCAGCATAGGAGTTTTCAAAATATTCGGTAAATCCTTGAGCTATAATAAATTGTAGCAATTCAAAAAAAACTAACATCCTAGACCTTACTGAGATATTGTCAGGAAAACTACCACCAAGCTTAGCCCTCCATGTGGTCAATCCATACCTTGAGAGGTCTATGACCATTTCATTAACATTATCTTCCTCCTCCTCCTCCTCCTCCTCCTCCTGCTCCTTCTCCTCCTTCTTCTTCTGCTCCTTCTCCTCCTCCTTCTTCTTCTTCTGCTCCTTCTTCCGCTCCTTCTCCTCCTCCTTCTTCTCCTGCTTCTCCTCCTCCTTCTCCCTTATCCTTCTCCCTTCTCCTTCTTACTTCTCCTTCTTACTCCTACTCCTTCTTACTACTCCTCCTTCTTACTACTTCTCCTTCTTCTCCTTCTTCGCGCCTTCTTCTTCTTCTTTCTTCTCCTTCTTCTTCTTCTCCTCTCCTTCTTCTTCTCCTCCTCCTTCTTCTTCTCCTTCTTCTTCTTCTTCTTCTTCTCCTCCTCCTCCTCCTCCTCCTCCTCCTCCTCCTCCTCCTCCTCCTCCTCCTCCTCCTCCTCCTTCTTCGTTTAAAAATATCCAAGGGTAAAATTATAAATTTATTACTTTTTAGTTTAAAAATAAATAATATTATAAATGATATCTTGCATATCTAATTTTAGTGCAAGGAATCAAACACCCAACAAGAAATAATTCATGTATTACTAATCTCTGTATAACTAATATCTGCATAACTAATCCCTACATTATAATTCATGTATAACTATACATCATACCAAACGACCCTTAAGGGTATATTTGGCCATTTTCCTTCTTAAAATACTAATAAGCAATCAAAAAAATTAATTGAATCGTAATCAAAACAAAAGAGAAACCGTGATGATATTATGATTCTAAAAATGGAAAATGACACATCATGACCATCAGGAATTTGTTGGGCCCATGTTTGGGCTTAATATCGCGAGTTGGTCTTTTGGCCCAAACTATTGTCAAGTGCTAGCCCAACAACCCATTCACTACAAAAAGATCAGACTTTTTTTGTAAAGGTCAAAAAGTTGTCACTAAAGGTTCACTACAAAAAGATCAAAAAGTCGCCACTAATGGTCGATTAAACTAAAATTCATATTTAGCCTTCAAAAAATATCCTAAAATATGTATAATATGTGAATAATTGGTATGTATATGCTGATTGAGCCTTCAAGAAATATCCCAAAACATGTACAATATGTGTATAATTAGTACGTATACGTTGATTATACATTTAATAAACACAAATTATACATCAATGATACATTTTCTAAACACATACTGTAGAGATACATTCTGTACAACAATGATACAGTTTATATACTTATGATATATTTTCTATACAAAAATGATACGATTTTATAAATATATTGAAATTAGTTGAAAATATATACGAAATGAAATTATTTTAAAAAGACTAAAAAATATATCTTTTAAGCTTCTGGAGTCATCTAATTGTCAATAATTTGGGCCGAATGGGCCTTTGTATCCTTTTCCCTTGAAAAAAACTAATTTTGATTATCCAGAATAAAATATACGACAAATTGATATAGTATATTGTTTTTGAAATAATTTACCGAACGAGCCATTGGCACGCCTAATTCAAATGCCATTTGATAAAGTGGTCTAGGAGCCGAGGCATTGGCCATGCACGTGGGAAAGTCTTTTTTTTCGCACGTGGGAAAGTCAACATGCCCTTGTGCTTCTTTTTCCGTAAACACTTCACATTTTGTACTTTTCTATTCACTTAACCATCATAATTCACGATTGTTTGACTGCAAACCATTAAATAATATTTTTCAACAAAAATATTGATCGTGTATCTTTCTAATTCATCATTTGAGAGCATACAATTTTGTGGCAAAATTTGGGTACACTATCATATGAATTTGTTAAAATCGAGACAAGAATGTGAATTTAGAGTGACAAGAATAATGGAAGAATTCTTTTTACTTTTCATTCATCATAAAGACCTCCTTATATAGTGGTAATATTTTTTTCTAGTCTAATAGGGTAAAGGGTAACCCTATTCAATAGGACTACAAAATCCTATATTACCATAATTAAGGGTAGCCCTATTCTAATAGGACTACAAATCATATATTACCATAATCACCAAATCCTATTCTAATACCCCTCAAGTTGGAGCATGAGGGTCTCGAATGCCCAACTTGCCAAGTAAATATTCATGTTGCGATTTGCCCAAAGCCTTTGTAAACACATCAGCCAATTGCTCACTGGTTGAACATGACTGAGAAGTATTATTCCTGATTGGAGCATGTCCCAGACATAACAATCGACTTCAATGTGTTTAGTCCGTTCATGAAACACCGAATTTTGCACAATATACAATGCTGCTTGAATATCATAATACATTTTCACAAGAGATTTATGTTTAACACCCAAACTATGTAAAATTCCCTTTAATCATTTCAACTCACAGACTGTCATTTCCATTGATCGATATTTCGCCTCTCTTGACGAGCGAGAGACAATGTGATGCTTCTTGGTTTTTCATGATACAGGTGAATTCTCGAGGGATATAAACCAATTAGTAAGTGATTTTTGAGTCAACGGACATCCGACCCAGTTCGAATCACACCATCCGTACAACTGGAGATCACAATATTTTCTCATCACAATGCCTTGTCCTAGGTTCTTCTTCAAGTACCGCACCATATGAATAGCCGCATTCCAGTGTGCTTCCTTTGGTTGCTGCATGAATTGGGACATAATACGCACACAATATGACAACTCAGGTCTCGTGAAATTGAGGTATATTGGTCTACCGACTAGACGCCGATATGGTTCTGGATCTTCTAAAGTAGCTCATTTGGCCAACGCCAAACCGTGATTCTATTCCATAGAAGTATTGATTAGTTTAGCTCCCAGTAAACCGGACTCAGAGATTATATCCAAGGCATATTTTCATTGACAGAGAAATAACTCAGTTGGTCCACGTGCAACTTCAACTCCCAGAAAGTACTTCAGAGGGCCCAAATCCTTCATGTGAAAACATGTGCGGAAATAGTCTTCGAATCGTTTCAATGACACTATGGTCATTCCCGAAGATAATCAAGTCATCCACATAGACTAAGACGTTAAGTTGAATACCTTTCTGGTGCATAGAGAATAATCAGAGTACGACTATTTTGAACCCATATTTCATCAAAGAACTTGACAATTTCGCAAACCAACACCTTGGAGCTTGCTTCAAACCATACAAAGATTTTCGAAGTCGACATACTTGCCTAGATTAGGAACACAAAATCCCGGTGACAATTTCATATAAACTTTCTCCATAAGCTCGCCGTGTAATAAAGCATTATACACATTAATTTGATGCAACTTTCAATTTCGTGTAGCCGCAACAACTAGGAATGTCCGAACAATTACCACCTTAGCAACCAGAGCAAAAGTTTTGTTGTAGTCAATTTCTTTCTCTTATTTATTTTCGAAGATGACCAAAAGAGCTTTATATCACTCGATTGTGCCGTCGGAGATGTACTTGATTTTGTACACCCATTTACATCCGAGTGCTTTCTTATCTGGTGGAAAAGTTTTTAGTGTCCATATTTCATTATCCTCCAACGCTTGGATCTCCTTCCGCATGACTACTTTTCAATGTTTCTTTTTCATTATCTCATAAAAGATTTTTGGTTTGGTTCCTGTGGTAATTTGCAAAGAACCTTTGGTATTGTGAGAAAAAATTATCACAAGATATATAATTAGCTAAAGGATAAGGTGCACCGGAGAATTGCTGAGGATCAAGCGGATGAATTGATAGACTTTATTTCCGCAAAGATTCAGTGACGTAGTCGTGTAGCCAGATTGATTCATGCTTTTGAAGTTTACCTCAATCCAATTGTTCGTCCAAGTGTATTTCACTGGTATGGATACCTTGTGGTTGTACTTCCTCTATGTTATCTCTATCCAGACCGGCCTTTGTCTGGTCTAAATTATGCTAATCCGTAGGTTTGACATTCGGTGTCTATACTCCGTTCATCTGAGTTTTGTTCATACCTATATTATCAGTCATGTCTTCTTCGAAGTTGTGTTGATTTATTCCTCCCTATGTTTCGTCCATGTTAACACAATTTTATTCCGGAGATTCTTCTCCGTTCGATATTGCTTCTATGATGTCGGTTAAGTTGTCCAGTCTTACAACAAATGAAAACTTAATCTCATAGAAATCCACATTTCTTGAGATCAAATATTCGTCGTTCTCTATGTCATACAATCTCCAACTCTTCTTTCCTTAGGGGTATCCCAAGAAGACACACCTATGACTCTGACTCTCAAACTTGTCCCTCGTTCTTCCCTTTGTGTGTATGTAGCATAGTGACCCTCTCACCCTTAAGCGATCATACCAGGGCGCATTTCTGTACAAAATTTTATAGGGAGTTTTTCCATTCAAAATTGAAGACAATGTTCTATTGATCAAATACCCCCACAATCAAAACATTTTCTCCCTAAAATTTAATCGGAAGATGGTCCTGAAATTTTAATGCTTGCACCACATTAAGAATGTTACAACCTTTTTTTTCAACTCTTCCATTCTGCTGAGGTGTCCCTGTGCAAGATGTTTGAAATGGAATTATATGTTTAAAGAAGTAAGTCTTCATACACGTGAATTCAGTTCCGTTATCACTTCTAACTATCTTTATTTTTTTCCGAAGTGCCTCTCCACAAGAGCGAAGAAATTATTTAAGGTTTGGAACACTTCTTTCTTATCAACAAAGAGAAAGATCGACATTGCTCATGAACGATCATCCACAATAGTAAAAAAATATGAAGCACCACAAAAGGAATAGGTTCTATATGGTCCCCATAAATTGCAGTGGATCATCTCAAAAGTATCCGAAGCAATATTATCACTTAAAGGAAAAACACTTGTCATTTGCTTTGCTCATTGGCATACATCACATTCTCTATCCAATCTATCACCACTCTCCTTTAAGTCTAATGTCGTAATAGACTTTGTTACTTGTGCTGAAGGATGACCCAACCGTTTGTGCCAAAGATCGAACCAATCAACTGCCTCTTCCTTCATAGCCTGTATCAGCGGCACATTCCGAAAATAGTAAAGTCCACCTCGACGCTCACCCTTTTCAATCAACTTTCTCGTAGTGGAGTTCGTATAACACACATAATTATATTAAATATCACATCACAATTTAAATAATCAACTGGTTGTAATACATAAATTTAATTGCATGTCAAATCCGGAACATAAAGAACATTCTTCAACCATATCATGTCATTCAGCTTGGTTGTTCCTTCTTTTGTAGCCATCGAACTACTTTCGTCCGGAAGACCAATCAGGCACTTAGGAATGTCTCGCTTATTGCTCAGTTACTTCAGATTACATATCACATGGTTGGTAGCTACAGAGTCTATGATACATGAAGTGTTTTTGGTATTACTATCCATCTTCCTATTCGGATTTATTCTCTGGGAATTCAACATGTCAATCATTATCTTCTTGATCTCATCGCTCGAATTATGAAGTCATGTGCCACTTGTGTTCCCCGATTCTGTCTCCGCCTGAGTTTCTTTTTTGACAACTATGATGTTAGTCCGGTAGTTGCCTCTTCTATAGCCGGATACTGGTCCACCCCCTGCTGTTGTTATTGTCCTCATTTTCTTCTTCTGGTTTTCTCATCTCATTTTTTATGGCAACCAATTTGGATAACCAATGAATTGAAAACATTTTTCTACAATATGTCTGGATCTCTTGCAATATGTACAGAATGCACCATTATTTTTTCCTTTACCTTGATCACGGTAAGGATTTTTTCCTATACGGTAAAATCCATGGTTTCACTCCGGTCCTCTGTTTTCCGTATGACTCCTCTCACACGATCTTCTTGCACCAACTTCGAATAGACCTTGTTTAATGATGGCAACAGTTGATATTCCAGTATGTTCGACCTCACCGTTCCATACGTTCCCTCATCCAATTCAATGAGGAAAAATGCATTTTTCTTCTTCTCTTTTGGCTTCTAGGACCGTTCCTAAATTGCACATGCACTTTCCGCATGTACAAGTTGGGATCTGTTCGTAATTCGCCAATTCCTCGCAGAACTTAGTGAGTTTTTCATAGTAATCCACTATGGTCCTTCCCATTTTCTTGCACTCTGCTAGTTCCACCTTTAGTTGTTGCATCCGCGGGCCGTTAATAACGACGAATTGCTCTCGGATGCTCGTCCATAATTCTTCCGCTTTCTCTTTATGTGTAATTTTCAGCAAAGTGTCGGTTCTATGGTGTTGCGAATCCATGACAGCAACAACGAGTTTATAGTCCACCAATCTTTCAGGTCCGGCGACTCTTCTTCTGGTTTTTTGATTGTACCGTCGACGAAGCCGAACTTCTTTCTTGCTCGTAGGACTGTCCTCATGGATCTAGCCCATCCTTCATAATTTTTCCCTTCAATTGGACTTGTGTCAACACAATTTCAGGGTTATTATTCGACGTAATGTATGTCGTAGGGAGAGATTATTTTTCTTTGGATTTTGTTTTCTTCATCGGCAATTCCTTTGCTGGTATCACTGATTTCTTTACGTCACTTGTCATTATTTTAGGGTTTTATGTTCTTTTTAACGTGTCTCTGATACCATGTTAAAATCGAGACAAATACGAGAATTTAGAGAGATAAGAATAATGAGAGAATTTTTTCTACATTTCATTCATCATAATGACCTCCTTATATAGAGGTAAGATCCTCATTTTCCTAGTCTAATAGGGTAAGTGGTAACCCTATTCTAATATCACTACAAATCCTATATTACCATAATTAAAAATAACCCTATTCTAATAGGACTACAAATCTTATATTACCAAAATTACCAAATCCTATTCTAATATAACTCAATGATTATTTCAAAGTGTGTAATCCGACTTATCACATTAAAATGAGCAACTTTATGAAGTAAAAAATGCACATGAAATCTACATATGCATGCCGCAAATGCTTCTAGCAGACAATATTCTCCTTGTGATTATTATTTTCTTTCTCTAATTAAGTACTGTCTGAATTTGTACGAGGACCAGAAATGTTAAATTATTTGATCACATATCAATCTCTAAACAGTATCTCCACCATAGATAAGAGTAATTGATTCTGGGTTTGACTAAAATTTTCAAATGAGGAAAAAGGAGAGGTGATGTTTATTGGTTATCATAATCACTACAAGGGAAAAAAATGGATAATTGCAGAAATTCCTAAATGTTTCTTACTATTGGAACAGAAAATCCATAATTATTGATTGACCCTGCCACCCACCAAGATATTCATGGTGTCTTCCACACATGTACTATCTTTTCTTTTCTCTTCATTGAAAAATAATTTGCTGTGTGGCATCACTTTGGCATTGAATCAGTAGTGATTGTAGAGCTATTTACTTAACTCGATACATTTGAAAAAAAATAGCTAACAGATTAAAATAGGACAAATAGTCAATTTAAAAAAAAGTTTATTATCAACTTATATATTTCTGATTCAGAAGAAGAGAAGAACTTGGATTATATCTCAAATTCAATCCGAATTTCGATTTGATCCCCATTATATTCTGTGAAGTATTTATCTTCTGTAAATAGGAAAGAAAAAAACGGAGTCTTTTGTGTTAGAAAAATGGTTGAGAAAGAGCATGTACGAAAGAAAAATTGGTTATGAAAAATTACAAATTTTGAATTGAAAACCACCAAATCATTTTGACCTGGATCGGAAATCCATCAATTTTAATAGATTAAAGATTGATGATATTATTGGAGTATCATCTAAGTAAACATGAGTTGCTCACATATTTAATTTTCAAAATTTATGTCAATCAATATATATGGAATAATAAGGTAAGTATTTTGTGAAATCTACACGGTACAACTTGTTTGAATAAAGTGTACTGTTAGCTTGCATTTGTAAAACATGTCATTGTTTTGTTTTGTTAGTTCAGGATCCCAATACAAGTTGTAAGGTACAAGAATTTTGTTGCCTTTAGATGGAGCCGCCATCGTGTTATTCCACTTTTAAATGAGTTTACCACTAATCGAATAAATTAAAATATATTTATACAATTAGATTATTTAAAATATTTTTTTATAGGAAACTATCTACTCTAAACATGAGTTGATACTTAGAAAACAAGGTGACCAACATGTCAAAACAGATAATATTGCATCTTTCTTTTCATCAGATTAAATTACATTAAACGTGTAATTTTTTACATATGAAATAAATCGTAAATTGCACAAGTTTCAGAATGGTCTAATTCCTTTTCCATGGGGCCTATCTTGCAAGTGATGGATCTTTCCAAATATATGTCTGACCAAAAACAATGAAAGAGGAAAGACTCAACATAAAAATAACATGCGGTTCTTTATTTTATGATAGGGAAAAAATACATACATACATGTAATATATATAAAGAATGAATATTGGGCCTAACTCAACCCCAAAAGCCAGCTTGTAGGGTGAGGATTGTCCAAGTTCATATAAGGAGACCATGTTCCCATTTTATATCCGATGTGAGACTCTTAACACTCCATCGCACGTCCAGACCTTATTAACTGGAGCATGAATAATATAATTTGGGAGCCCAACAACGGTGAACAAAGAATTGGAATGAATCTGACTATGATACCATGTAAAGAATCTCTTGGGGTTGAGTTAGGCCAAATATTTATTTTTTATAATATATATATATATATATATATACACACACATCTAATTCTTTTAATAAGAGTCACCTACACACCTTAACTTTACGGACAACCTATATTAAGCCCTGATCCCTTTAGAGAGCATTCATGCTTCAAAACAGTTCACATAGTCACAAGCCAAGGAGTTAAGATATTTATAAGTTCTTCCATTGAAGATAGAAACATCTAATGACATTTGGGAGAAGTCTATAAAGTTGTATAATCTCATATATACAACTTGTGGATGATGATGTAGTACAAGAATCAAAACGAGGAGTACAACCACAAGTAACACCTGGACGGACAAACTTTGTTAATTACGGCCCCATTGCTATTTTTAGGCCTGCTTAAGGACCTATTAGTCTTTCTTATGTAATAATATAATTAATCTGGTAATAAAAATAGTTATTTTCCTAAAACTGTTAGGAGAGCTATATTACTACTTTGATGGATGTTGAATTTGATAGATTAGAGAATTCTGTTACTCCATATATGTTGATTCAAGAGTAATTCCATTAAGGTGTTTTCAAGGGGACTTGAGAATTCCCTATATGTTTAACTCTAGTTGTTAGCTTAATTAGGGTATTTGTTCTTCAGTGATTTTGCTTCCAAATTTTGTCTTGATTAATTTCTTTAATCTACATTATCTTTCTTATTATTTTCACATATCTATAGGAAAGTATACTGAAGCTAACATGCCATATTTTTTCTTATAATATAATAATATATCCACCATTTGACTAAAACATGAATTGCGGAGAAGAATATATAAAATATTGTAGAGCAACGAAATAGCAAGGTTTGACTAACTGTCGTGAGATTTACACCTTGAAGCATTAACCATTCAGCATCGACAAACGTCTCGTTCCTTTCAGTAATTGTAATATCCAAGTTTGAAGCAAAGGATGGCTTCCTTTTCCAACATTTCT
This sequence comes from Anisodus acutangulus, assembly GCA_029783415.1. Classification (NCBI taxonomy): domain Eukaryota; kingdom Viridiplantae; phylum Streptophyta; class Magnoliopsida; order Solanales; family Solanaceae; genus Anisodus; species Anisodus acutangulus. Next base: position 41,060,829 of record CM056497.1, on the reverse strand, counting down.
TGCTAGCTGTACGTACATCTTCTACATCCTCCTTATAACTATTATTCTTATTCTTCTACTACTACATATCCCGCTCCCTCAGGCATTTCGCCTCATCCCTATACTTATTTGATTGGATTTAATCTATTTATACTAACACCGTAATTATATTATTTTCACATTATTAGTATATTTTAACTTGTTATAGTGGTAGAAAAATCTAAGATTTGAAGTTTACGAATTTCTACAAAAATCTCAAACAACATCGTAGCTAGGATATTCACTAAGGGGAGTTAACATATAAAAAAGGTAACCACACTTGAATAATTTAAGGGGAATCCACGTAACATATCATCTTTATATATAAAAAGTTTACATTTAACGAGTGAATTATTCAACGAGGGGGTGTCAATTGACACTCCTTTGGACAAAGTGGCTTTACCGGTGATCTCAAGTTGATATATAATAATAATTGAATTCATAATTAAATATTTATATATATATTTAGATTTCTCTCTATATATATATAATCTGAATAAAAGTTACTAAATTAACTTGGACCCATAAGTTACTAGGTAGATCTACCTGTGTTAAGTTGTAACATGTAACCTTCCTTGTTTTAAAGTTACACTAATTTCGCTTTTTTTTAAGCGGTTACGGATATAGCTTCTAAATAATCTGATAATATAAACAATCCTTGTACGCACAATGTATAAAAGTTGAAATCCCATATGATTATAACGTCCACCTTCCTTCTACCTTCCTACTCCAGTACAAAATTATGTCAACTTCCAGGATAGAATGAGTTGAATAGATCACTGTGCTATATATATGTTTGTATATTATACAAGATTAGAAAATAACTCCTTTTTTCAGATGTACGTTACTCAGATCAAGACATGGAAATGTAAGATGGCTGGCCTGCACATCTATTAACCGACAAAAAAAGCTAGGATCTTGTTTGCTGCTTTTCAAATGGTAGGCAAATACTCAGAACACAAATAGTTTAATTAAGCCCATCAATCCAGACTTTTTTTCCACCACGAGTCCAGACTGATATACATCATCAAAGTAATTAATAATTGTTCTACTTTAGATTAAAATGTAACTGCATAATTACATTTATTCTATTTTATCAACCGAATAACCTCTCCCTCTCCGTCAATCTCTCACCATATGTGATGTGAATAATCAGTTTCCAAACATAGACGAAGGTAGTTGGAAATTCTCTATTTAGTGGACTCACATATTTAATATAATTGTACATAGATATGCTATCAATTAAAAACGCTCATTTTTTGATCTAATAAAATGTTATTTTTATGGGTTATATATAAATCTTATGTTATAAGGTATGGAGTTTATATGCATAAAAACCTAGTTAACTCTTCGATTATAATTATGGGTTCATAACTAAAGAGTTACACCTCTTCTAAAGGTTACCTTTGAAGAGTTATGTCTCTTCCAAAGAGGTGTCTCACTATTATATATTGGTTGTGGTCCCTAAGTCAGTTACCAATTCTTTTCCTCTCTGCCCCATTAAGAGAAGTATCATAAAGAAATAACAAGACTTAGAAGATCATGACTTCCTTCTATTGATTCTTACTGTGGATGAAAGGTAAGTGTCCTAACTATTATTCTAGAATTATATTGCTGCCTAATGATTTACTTGCGATCTTGTGTGGAGTGTATAACGTTTTCTAACCGTATTTTTCCTTATAATTTAACCTTTAAATTATTTATACTGATTTTGTAAATATATTTGCATTGTCAATAAATCTCATTATAGGATTACAAGTTAATTATTATTGTCATAAAGTTTACCTATAATATATCTTACTATTAACGTGTACATAACATAGTACCATAATTAGAATATATTCTATATATTATGTAATTATTAGTGATGTATAATTATGGTAGATTTAGAATCCTTATTACAGTAGGGTTTCACATTGTACACTATATATATTTGTATTAATGAGAAAGACTCCCCAAGGGAGATTAATACAATTTTACATGGTATCAAGAGCCTAAACCTAAACCATATTCTCTTGTTCCTTTTGTCTCCAAAGTCACAGCCAACCCCCCCCCCCCTTGGTTTTTCCTTCAAACCGGCGGCTGCCGTGCTACACAATTTCCGACGGGACCAAGTTTACTTTCCTCCATCCAAATTAATCCACTATAATGACTCCTCCCACAACTTCCACAATAGCCTCAACCTCATCTGTCATCACCCCTACCACACCCACATCATCGTTTTCACCCTCTGTTCACCCAACACTCGCTGTATCCAACATCAAGAACTTCATCCATGTAGTTCTTGATCAAGAAAACGGTCAGTACTATCTGTGAGGTGGAACTTTTCTGTATCCATGCATGTGTCTATAACGTGCTAGATCACATAAACGACTCCCTCCATCGCCCCATTGAGGTTGATGACATAACATGGTGCCGCCTTGACGCCATTGTTAAACAGTGGATCTATGACACTATTTCTCAGGACTTGCTCCTCACTATCATGAAAACTGGTGCCTCTGCTCGCAAGTTATGGATTAGGTTAGAAGAAATCTTTCAGGACAACAAGCATACCCGTGTTGTCTATTTGGAAGAACAGTTTAATAACACACGTTTTGAAAATTTCTCTAACATGTCCGAATATTGCAAGCAATTGAAACTAGTGGCGGACTAATTATCAAACGTGGGAACGCCTGTTTCCGACACAAATATGGTTCTCCAACTAGTCGCAGGTCTTCCAAAAGGTGAGTATGATAGTCTAGCCACAATGATTCAACAAGCTGATCCCTTACCCAGTTTTAACAAGGCTCGGTCACAATTCTTGTTGGAAAAAATACGACGTGCTAAGCAGGATGAAAACAACTAGAAAGCATTATCGGTTGACACTCCTGCCATTCCCACCGCCCCTACCGCCGGCCAACCACCACCGGATAACCAATAATAGTGGGGTGGCCGCAGTGGTGGCAAATGAGGAAAAGGTCGCGGGAACGGCAGAGGTGGACGTGGGTGTGGAGGCAAAAAATAGCCCTCAGCAGGAAGCGGCCCCAGCACCATGGGCTAGCCTAGGGCAGTGGCCCAACACTACACCCTGGGCCTCTGCCCCAGTTTACTATTAGCAGCAGCCACGAGCCCAGTTTAATTATTCAGCCCATACAGGTTTCCAGCAGCCCAGTATCTTTGGCCAGGCTACGGGTCACGACTCTATAGGGCAGAATCAGGCCCACTTTGTCCAGGCCCAGCAACCGCAATGTCACGGCCTGGCCCCCACATATTTGGGCCAGGCCTTCAGCTCATTGAATATGCAACAACCCGATAACAATTGGTACATAGATTCGAGAGCCACATCTCATCTCACTCGGTCTGCAGGTAATCTCTCCCAAGTATTTCATTTAAAGTCTCATCAGTTCATTACTGTTGACAATGGTCATCGCATTCCAATTCAGGGCTATGATAATACCTACACCCAACCACCTTACCCACCCTTCTCCCTGAATAACATTCTGTATGCCCCAAATATCATTAAGAATTTAATCTCTAATCGGAAATTTACTCGTAACAATTCTGTATCTGTTGATTTTGATCCATTTGGTTTTATTGTGAAGGATCTACGTACGGGGACACCTCTTACGAGATGCAATAGCACATGGGACCTCTATCATTTCCCATCCTCTTCCGCTGCCAGTTTCTGCTCGCACACCTCTCTTGCTGCTACCTCTCCGTCAACTTGACACAATAAGCTTGGACACCTAGGAGCTCCTGTTTTTAATTTTCTTAGAGGCAATAATTTTATTCGTTGTAGTAATGGAAAAATTGCCCAAAACTGCGTTTCTTGTCAATTAGGCAAACATGTTCGTCTTCCGTTCAAATCATCTATTAGCGTAGTGTTACGTTTGCTCCCTTTGATATTGTTCATGCTGATTTGTGGACCTCTGCCATTACTAGCTCCATGTGTCATAGATATTATCTAGTATTATTAGATGATTACTCTCACTTTATTTGGATTTACCCACTAAAGTTCAAGTCGGAAGTCTTTGCCAAATTTCTTGAATTTTGTACTATTATCAAAATGCAATTTGAAAGGGTCATAAAATCTTTTCAATGTGATAATGACCGTCAATTTAATAATTTCATGTTTCACAAATTTTACAAAAGTAATGGCATGATTTTTCGGTTTTTGTGTCCTCACACCTATCTTCACAATGGCAAAGCCGAACGAATCATTCGCACTATAAATAATATGGTTCTTACCTTCCTATTTCATGACTCTCTCCCTCCCTCATTTTGGGTTTATGCAGTCAAAATGATAGAATACATCCTTAATATTTTATCAACTAGCACTCTTCATAACATGACCCCAACCGAAATATTATACCATTGGATCCCATCACATGATCACCTTCGAATTTTCGATTGCTTATGCTACCCAAATCTTGCCTCTACTGCCCCCCACAAATTAGCACCCCGAACCATTCCGTGTGTCTTCATAGGATTCCCGTCTAATCATAGGGGCTACTTGTGATATGACGTATCCACTCGCCAAATTCACGTCTCCCGTCACATGACGTTTGACGAGACAACCTTTCCTTTTGCCAATATTTAGAAATTTCGGAACACAGACTATACCTTTCTAGATTCCGACATCTCCCCCGTCATACTCACCGAACTCCATCATCACTCTGCCATAGTTCGTCAGTCGCCACCATTGATACATGTCATTTCCACATCCGGCATTGACTCCGACGGAGTTCTCTTGCCACTAGTTCCGACATCCTCCACTGAAAATTACCCTACTATCTCCTTGTCACCATACAAAACACCCACCGGCCCACTCAACCAATGACCTTCGTGTCACCACCATCAGCAGCAGTCGCTCCTTGAGCCCAAATCAACCCCGACACCATACCCATCACCGGAACCCCAACCCATCACAATCCCAGTAACCAGACCACCACTACCACCCCAAATCACCAACACTCAAGTCCTAACCCACCACCGACAGTCTATCCAAAGTCGTTTACCTCGCATCACCCTGTCACTCCCAGATCTTCCACCTTACCGTCCAATTCCGTCGACCACACCCAATGGAAACCCGTGCCCAACACAGGATTTTCAAACCTAAAGTCCAGTTTAACTTGTCCACATAAACCATTTCCCCTGTTCCCAAAAACCCAAAATTGGCCAAACTAGACCCAATTGGAATGCGACCATGTGTGAGGAATTTAATGCTTTAACGAAACAACACACTTGGGATTTGGTTCCTAGATCGAACGGGGTGAATATGATCTGATGCATGTGGCTTTTTCGTTACAAATACAGAGACAATAGTGATCTAGAGAAGTATAAGACGAGACTTGTGGCTAATTGCACTAATCAGCAGGAGGGTATTGACTGCGGTGGGAAGTTCAGTCTGGTTGTTAAACCAACAACCATTCACACAGTTCTAAGTATTGTTATGGGTAAGCATTGGCCGATTCATCAGCTTGACGTGAAGAATGCATTTCTACAAGGGGATTTGAAAGAAATTGTTTACATGCACCAGCCACATGGCTTTGTACATCCAGCAACCCCTCAGTATGTATGCCGCCTCCGTAAGTCACTTTATGGTTTAAAACAGGCCCCTAGAGCGTGGTATGATCGATTTGCATAATACATTATGCAGATTGGGTTTGTATGTAGCAAGTGTGATAATTCTCTATTTATTTTTCATTGAGGTAATAGCACCGCTTACTTGCTGTTATATGTGGATGAAATTGTGCTTACTGCCTCCTCTGATTTATTAAAAACTGAGATTATTACATTGCTCAAAATCGAATTTGTCATGACTGACTTAGGGAAGTTGAGTTATTTTTTGGGGATATCAATGACTAGATCTGCAGATTCTATGTTCTTGTGTCAGTACAAGTATGTAGAGGAGATAGTATATAGGGCTAAAATGGCAAACTGCAAGATAATGTCCACTCCGGTTGACTCAAAATCAAAGCTTAGTGTTGTTGATGGTAATCCTGTGTCTGATCCCACACTTTACAGGAGTCTTGCAGGTGCACTACAATATCTCACGTTCACCATGCCTGATATTGCGTATGTTGTTCAGCAGGTATGCTTATTTATGCATGCCCTCATGGAGCCTCATTTTACTATCCTTAAGCGTGTCATTCGATATGTTAAGGGCACACTTGATTATGGATTGCACATATACCCCTCAGCACCGACCAGGTTGTTATTATATATGGATGTTGATTGGGGAGGCTGTCCGGACACGCGATGCTCCACCTCCGGCTACTGTGTGTTCTTAGGGGATAATCTCATTTCTTGGTCTGCTAAGAAGCAGGCCACACTATCACGTGCAGAAACAGAGTACAGAGGCGTTGCTAATGTTGTTGCTGAGATCTGTTGGCTTCGAAACCTTCTTTTGGAGCTGCAGTGTCCCTTGCATAAGGCGTATTTGGTCTAATGTGATAACATATCCTCCATATATTTATCTCATAACCCGGTTCAACATCAGCGAACCAAGCACATTGAGATGGATATACACTTTGTTCGTGAGAATGTTGCTCTTGGTCATGTTAAGGTGTTGTATATGCCTTCTTCATATCAGTATGCGAATATATTCACCAAAGGCCTTCCTCAACAACTCTTCGTTGGTTTTTGATCCAGTCTTAGCGTCCGGCCTCCTGTCGCTCCGACTGAGGGGGTGTATTAAGTGTACATAATATAGTACATAATTAGAATATATTCCATATATTGTGTAATAATGAGTGATGTATAATTATGGTAGATTTAGAACCCTTATTGTAGTAGGGTTCCACATTGTACACCATATATATTTGTATTAATGAAAAAGACTCCCCAATGGAGATTAATTAGGGCTAGCAATTTCACCTTGACCCGATGGATATCCGATCCACCCGACCCGATTATATGGACGAAAATTCGACAAAATACGGATTTTAATCGTGTGACGGATGGATCGGGTCAGATTCGGATGGACATACATCCAACCCACCACCCGACCCATCCATCCATCCATCCATTTATTAATTAATTAAAACTGCATAATTAAATTCTAGAAAACTTAAATGTATAAGCAAAGAAAGTATGTCTTTCTTTGAATCATTATTTCTAGTCACATGAAAATCAACAGTTAGAGGATCACCATTCTCTTCCATTTTGGCTACAATTAATAAATAAGACATAGCTACTTTTAAAGTTACATCAAGAATTTATACCTGCATATGAGTTCTGAAATAGAATATAGGCTATCAAATATTATGAGAAATTTAGTGGCCAAATGACTGCAATGACACAACTGAATATCAAAAACACAACAACTTATATTATATAATCTGATTGCTTGAATTTTCTGAGCTCACTTGTTCTTTATTAAACTGTCATTTCAAGCACAATTTCTAGAAAGATTCATGTAAAAATATTTTATAATATATTTCTGAAATACTAAATAAAATAAAATGATCATTGTAATTGGCTGGTTATATTCGCGGGGAGGAAGCATGAATATAATATTTGTTTGGATATCAAAAGTACACATTTAAGAGTTTTAGAATTGTGACACACATTACTTTTTTTTTTTAAAATAACTGGTAACTTGTTGACGCACATTACATTATTTTTTATGATATTTATTTGATGTACTTTTTTTTCGTTTTACCAAGGATTTTAGGTGATTGACTGATTGTGCTATAATTTTCATCCGCGAAGCACCCGATCCACCCGATTCACCCGTGGATGATGGGTGGATCGGATGTGGATGAAGAAAAAATAGGGTGATGAATGGGTCGGGTGGTGGATGGATGGTTGGCGGGTGGAGGCGGATTGAGCTCTACCCAATCCACCTCCGATCCATTGCCAACCCTAAAATTAATATAATTCTACACTTACAAATGACCTAATTATATAAATATTTAATGTATACAATGAAAATTTTGTTATAAAAGCTCTTCATTTAGTCGCAAGCTAGCTAGCGTATTTTCATCAGCATTGACAATTGATAATTGATGAGGGTATTATTTTCAAGAATCTAATGCATGCTGCTGTTGCCCATGGTGAAAATCAAGTAATAATTTATGTTCCCATAAATCTCAACAACATACACTCCAATTGTTGTTCATCACCACTTGACCATTTGGCAATGACTTAATAATGAATTGTAAAAGCCATCTTTTTGGTCAAACTTAAGGCGCTCGTGCACGAAAGAAAATATGTGACTACTATAATTACTTGCAGTATTATATATATATATATAACGGTGGCCGTAACTATAACGTCTTAAGGTAAAGAAATTCCTTGTCGGGGAATTAGTTCCGATCCACACAAAATGTATAACAATCTGGGCATTATCTCAGAGAAAGACTTGGTGAAATAGACATGTCTGTGAAGATGCGGATCACCTGCACCTGGACAGAAAGACCCATGAAACCCCACTGTTTCTTGAGATTAACTTTGGGTCTTTCCTGTGCAGCTTAAGCGGAAGGCGAAGAAGGCCTCCTTCCGGGGGGGGGGGGGAGCCATCAGTGAAACACCACTTTAGAAGGACTAGAATTCTAACCTTGTGTCAGGATCTACGGGCCAAGGGATAGTCTCAGGTAGATAATTTCTATGGGGTGTAGGCCTCCCAGAAGGTAACGGAGGCGTGCAAAGGTATCCTCTGGGTGGACGAAAATTGGCCCTCGACACTACAAGAAAGTATAGAATTGACAAAAAAACTTTAGCAACAATAAATATATTATTGCTAAAAAAGGTAAATGACAACAAAAATTTAATATATTGTTGCTAAAAAACGTAAATGGCAACAAATTTAATATGTTGTTGCGAAAACTTTTTGCATCGGAGGTTATTGAAACAACATGTAACAATTTTGTTGTTGCGAAAAATACTTTTGGCAACAACATCCAACATATGACAACAAAAATGTTGTTGGCAAATGCCTTTCTTCTTGTAGTGCGAGTGCAAAGACAGAAGGGAGCTTGACTGCAAGACGCACATGTCGAGCAAAGATGACAGTCGACCTTAGTGATCCAACGGTGCCGAGTGGAAGGGTCGTCACTCAACAAATAAAAGTTACTATAGGGACAACAGGGTTGATCTTCCTTAAGAGCTCACATTGACGAGATGGTTTGGCACCTCGATGTCGGCTCTACCTCAACTGGGGCTGTAGTATGTTCCAAGTGTTGGGTTATTCACCCATTAAGGCGGTACGTGAGCTGGGTTCAAAATGTCGTGAGATAGTTCAGTTCATATCTGGTGTGGGCGTTAAAGCATTGAGAGGATCGGGAAGGACACACCTCTGGTGTATCAGTTATCATGCCCACGGTAAACGTTGGGTAGCCAAGTGCGGAGCGGATAACTGATGAAAACATCTAAGTAAAAAACTCATTCTAAGATGAGTGCTCTCGTATTCCGACTTCCCCAGAGCCTCCAGTAGCACAACCGAAAATGTGACGGCTTTATTGAAGTGTGTGACCATCTGATCTAAAAGCTTAAGCTGTTAGATAGAACACACTTTTAATATTTGATTATATTCTCAACACACCCCTTCACGTGCTGGCTTGATTTTTTTCATGGTCCAAGAACGTGGAAATTCTTTTTGATAATGGGTAGCGGTGAGGTTCGATCTCAGGACCTTTGAACACACTTTTAATATTTAATTATATTCTCAACAGGTTTCTCTACATATATTTGTGGTGAATGTTGTTCGTCGTTATGATCTGATCGTGATGTTTAATTTGGATAGGAAAAATATAACCTAATTCTTGAATCCATCAAATATATGGCATTTTGTTTTTCTGAAGATGATATGTTTTATATATATTAACTAATTTTACGAAATATAACCCTCTTCTAGCATCTGATTTGAAGATATATATATATATATATATATATATATATATATATATATATATATATATATATATATATATATATATATGCAGTTAGTAGTATTCAATTTTAGAAAGTTGTTTTCCCATAGCATTTCATGACCTAATAAGTACCCATGATACATTGCCTAATATATATATATATATATATCTGCTAACCAGGCCTTGTAAAATGTAAAATGTAAAATGTAAAATGTAAAATGTAAAATGTAAATTCTCTTTCTTGATGCCTAGACATTTCTAGCAAATTAAAATGTAAAATTTTCTGTTTCATGATAATTCTTAGAGTATCTCCCGAATAGTGAGAATTTATATACTACTTTAAGATTTTACTGCTTCGCGATTTTCATCTTTAGCGTCGAGATGATATATATGATTCGAAAATGAGAGTCAAGAATAATAGGGACATTTCGGAAAGCTTTAAAAGAAAACAAAAACATTAAAGACCTAACAACTCCTTGACTTTTTTAAACAAAAAATGTGGCAGAAAATTAAAATAGAGCTGGGTGGGCTCAGTGAATGTCCTTCACAATGATTTACCAGTGCAACTAAACCCGACAAATAAAGAAAAAAGGAAAAGAAAATAATAGAAGATGTCTGAGTGTGACCCCCTTAGAAGAAGAATGTCTTACAGAAAGTAAAAGGTAGAAATGATACAACCAACTCATTGTTAGAACACACATTGCTCAGCCCAAAAAAGTAACCTTTTTGACTAAGGTTAGAGACATAATCTTGAAATTCATATTGAAAATCTAAAATGATGTTAACATTTAGGTACTCTCTACTTTAAATATGTTTGATACCTTTTCTCTTTATGAAATATCAAACGATATTCTCTTTTATTAATACAAAATACTTGCTACTCCTATCATTTTTAGGTGAAAATTTCCGTCAATTCTATTTTATATGTTTTGTTTAGTGATTTATAAAGAATGACATCTATATTCAAAACTTTTTCATTTTAATTTTCTTGTTTTATCCAATTAATGACTTGTTCTTATAAATATACAAATGTGATGACATACTTTAGGTATGAGCCAAAATCTTTCTTTGTTGAACTCTTTATATAGTCAAATACTGCTATATAAAACACACTCTGTGAAATTATTGAAGATAAGCCATGGATGAAGCTTGTGATTCAACCATGTATATCGCGGAACAATTGGAGGTGAAGAAAAGAAGTTAAGAAATGAAAATTATGCAATGCATTGCCTTTGATCGAATCAATTCAATTACATATATAAGAGAAGATATTTATAACTTCTCGTGCCAGCTGGCTCTTCATCATTAGTCGACTTTAACAACTAACTAACCATAACAAACTAGAAAGCATGTCAGTTGTATACATCGATATACACCAACTGCATAACTTGTTTTAACACTCCTCCTCAAACTGGTGGGTGAAAGATGTCAGTCATTACCAGTTTGGATAAAATAAAGTGATGCTGAGCCACACCAAGTCCCTTTGTTAATAAATCTGCAAGTTGAAGCTTTGTACTGAGATGTGTTAGTTGTATCAATCCAAGTTTAAACTTCTCTCTTACAAAATGGCAGTCAATCTCTATATGCTTGGACTTCCCATATCAACAATCAAATCAAGAGTGTACTTTCTCTCATTCAATAGAATCCCATGTTGAGATCTCAACACTTCTATCCCTAGGAAATACTTTAGCACCCCTAAGTCCTTCACTTTAAATTGATTGTGCAGATAATATTTAGTCTCAGCTATAAGTTCTGAACTGCTTCCTGTTATGAGCAAATCATCCACATATATAAGAACCACCACTAGATCCGTTCATTGTCTTTTTATGAACAAGGAATGATCATATGAGCTTTGCACGTAACCTGCATTCACTAAGGCAGTGGTCAATTTGATATTCCACTGTCTTGATACATGTACCATACAGTGATTTAAGCAATTTGCAGACTCTTGTAACCCCTTACTTGTGAAAACCTTGAGGAAGGGACATATATACCTCTTCATCCATGTCACCTTGTAGAAATGCATTGTTGACATCTATTTGATACAACTCTCAATCATATGAAGTTGTAATGTGATCACAATTTTAACTATCACCATTTTAGCCACTTGTGAGAATGTCTCATGGTAATCCAGACCTTCTTTTTGTGTGTATCCCTTTACAATTTGATTTATATTTGACATTGTACACCCATTTTGATCCAATGATCTACTTACCTGGAGGCAGTTCTACTAACTCCCATATTTTATTGTCTTCTAATGCATCAATCTCCTTTTGGATGGCTTCTATCCACAACTTATCATTAGAAGCTTCCTTGAAATTTCTTAGTTCAACCACTGCAGAGAAACAACCTAGAAAATACAAATGTGAGTATGAGACATGGTCTGATATATGATAGACATAATGACTAGCAGGTTTGTGTGCCATGACATAGTCATTGTGCCAGATTGGTGGTCTACTATTTCTGCTTGGTCTCCTATGTTCTTCTTCTATTATAATAGGCACTTGTATATGTACTCCTTCATGATCTTGTGGAGTAAGTACAGGTTGTTGTTCATTTTGCTGTTGTAGTTCTACCTCAATTGGTAGATCATTGTGCATAATAGCTTCGTCATATACTAAGCCTTCTACAGGTGGTTCCACATCAGCTCCTTGTTCATGAACTACTTCCTCATGTACATGTGCATTATAAGTGTCTTGTATGACAGACACATGAGAATTCTCAACATCAACATTTATAGGGATTGATGAATCAGTTACCATAGTGTCTCCCCTTAGTTCATCAAGGACAACATGTTGAGATGATGAAGTGAGAAACATGTCATCTTCATGTGCACAATTCTCACCCTTGAAGGGAAATACTGACTCTCTAAAAACTACATCTCTGTTAATAAACAACACCTTTGCATCTAAATTATATAATTTGTAGCCCTACCGAGTCTCAGAATAGCCAAATAACACACACTCTCTAGCCATCTCAGTGAACTTATCACCTATAGAAAGCTTGCTTGCATAACAAAGAAAACCAAATACTCTTAAATGATCAAGCTGAGGTGTGTTTCCAAATAAACATTCATAAGGACTTTTGCCTTCTAAGACTGCATTAGGTAGCTTGTTCCTCAAATACATTGTTGTCCTAACATAGTCTCCCCAAAAATGAATAGGAAAAACACTTTGAAACTTTAAGGCTCTTCCTACTTCCAAGATATGTCTATGCTTTCTTTCTACTATACCATTTTGTTGAGGTGTGTATGGACAACTACTTTGATGCACAGTACTATGAGAGACAAGTAATTCAACACAAGCAGAATTAAAAACTCAGTATCATTATCTGATTTAATTATCTTAATACTGCAATCAAATTGATTATTTATTTTGCAAATAAAATCCATCAGCATAATATACACTTCAGACTTGGATTTTATAAGGCAGATCCAAGTGTACTGGCTAAAAATCATCAATTAGAGTCACAAAGTACTGATTTCTGTCATAAGTTAATTTTCTATAGGGTCCCCATATATCTAAGTGCACAAGCTGAAAACTAGTTGTAGAATTATTCTTACTGATAGAAAACTTGAGTCTATAATGCTTAGCTACTGGACAAACCTCACAATTCTCTTGAATTCTATCATTAAGATGCAGTTTGAGAGAAGAGATATGCTTCATTTATCCCATAGAAGGATGTCCTAGCCTCAAATGTCAAAGTTGATTGTCTTTATTTCTGTTAAAATTAGTATTTCCTACCGTTGGTACTGGTTTAGAGTCCTGCAAAATGTATACACCTTTTTCTCTATCAATCCACATCACCTTGCCATTGAAGAGGCCCTGAAACACACAGAAGTCAGGAAGAAAAATTAATGCACAACACAACTCCTTCGTAATCTTTGATACTGACAACAGATTAAACTTGAAATCCGGGACATGCAAGACATTGTGAATCTTATGTCCATCTAAAACTAATGCACTTTCTGAACTTGTTATTTGTGATCCATCACCTGTGGGAATTTATACTTTGCTATCCTGCTGATCACGTAGACTTATAATAGCCGATAGAAGTTCTTTACAAGGTGTAATATGGTGAGATGCACCTGAGTCTATAATCCATTCACATGCAGTGATTTTTGACAATAATGCATTTATACCTGTCATATTGAACATGTACTTGGATGATGAAGATTAATCCAGCTTGTTGAGCATTTCATTGTATTGTTCTGGAGTAAAGAACCCACCATTTTGTTGTTGATATGATCCAATACTTTCACTTACTCCATCTGTAGTGGTAGAATTAGCAAAAGGCTTCAGCTTAGACTGGCCTCCTTTTTTCTAGCTTTTGAAGTCTGAAGAATAACCTACAATTCTATAGCATTCCCCAGTTCTATAATTTCTGTAACCAACGCATCCACAGACTTGTCCTGCTCCCTTCTTATATTTGTTTTCCTGAGTTCTGCCTGCTAACATGGTCAACACCTCCCTGTGTGTACCCTCTCTATGTGTATCAATCACATCTAGTGATCTCTAGCTCTCCTTCTGTGTAACCACAAAATATGTTTCATTAGTGGTTACACTAGAGCCTTTTGCTAGCAAATTACTCCTTATGTTGCTATAGCTTCATTCAGGTCCATGGGAAACATCAACAACATCTGAGATCTGAGGTGTCCTATATGAGGTTTTGACTCAGCACAGTTGCAACGTGGCAATGACACCAGAACATCCAGCTCATCCCAAAATATTTTCATCTTTGAATAATAAGTAGTCATTGAATCAATGCCTTGTTTCAGACTCAATATTTATGTCCAAATGTGATACACTCTAGTGAGGTTTGGTCTGTCAAATCTCTCATTGAATTTATCCCAAATGTGTTTAGTACTCGAAACATAAATAATGATTAGGATTAACTCACTAGAAATTGTACTACCAATCCATGACAAAAAAATTGCATTATATGTTTCCCATAATTCTTTCATATCTCCTGTATAACTGTTTTCATGCAAGTTCCACTTATGAAATCTAACTTTCATTTATCTCTTAGTGACAACCTCATCGATCTACTCTACAAAGTGTAATTTTCTGGTTCAGTTAACTTGACTGATGTCAATACAAGCCCTGGTACATCACAAGCTTGCAAATACAATGGATGATGGTGATCAATTGGCACTTATGTTCTAATTGTTGTCCTATCCATTCCTTCTATCATTTCCTTAACCTTTGAGCTTCGATAATTCTTCTCCTATGGAAATTTATTTAGCAGATTACGATCTTATTATCACTGCTCTGAAACCATGTGAAATTATTGAAGATAAGCCATAAATGAAGCTTGTGATTCAACCATGTATATCATGGAACAATTGGAGGTGAAGAAGAGAAGTTAAGAAATGAAAATTATGCAATGCATTGCCTTTGATCGGATCAGTTCAATTACATATAAGAGAAGATATTTATAACTTCTCGTGTCAGCTGGCTCTTCATCATTAGTCGACTTTAATCACTAACTAACCATAACAAACTCTCAACTAATCATAACAAACTTAACAAACTAGACCACCTGTCAGTTGTATACATCGATATACACTGATATACACCAACTACATAACTTGTTTTAACACACTCCCCCTCTTTCAGTCATGCTTTTACTTTTATTTTTAATATTTTTCAAAAGGAATGCCACATATAAATAAGTTTTTTACTTCAACATTGTCATTTTACCTTAATACTTCCTTTATCTCAACTTATGTGACACTTTTCTCTTTTCGTGATTCGAACTTTATAATTTTGACTACGTTTGAACATAGAATTTTTAGATGTTTCAATTTTTTACATATTTAAAAGGGATAAGGCACTGTTACCCCCTGAAGTTTGGCCAAAGTTACTATGACACACCTTACATTTTCAGGGGTCCTATTACCTCCTGAATTTTTTTAAAACAGAGTAATTACAACCATGAAACTGAATATCTACTCTCTTATGAGAGAGTGTCATACACTCTCCTTGCTACCTGTATATTTATTTATTTTTCATTCTTTTTAATTATTTTTGCTTACGTGGCACTTTTTGATAAATTTTTAACACTGAATTTTCATTAGAAAAAATGGATTTTTTTTGTAAACCCTTTTTTTAAAAAAAAAAATCTGAAAAAATGTTTTTTTAAATATGGAAAAAATGGATTTTTTTAAAGTATGGAAAACTGGATGATTTTTTTAAATATCCTAAAAATATAGATTTTAATGATTTTATTTTTTAGGACGTTTTATTTTTCAAATAAAATGTGATTTTTCAAATAAAATGTGATTTAAAAAAAAATTAATCTGGAAAAGGTGTTTTTCTTTCAAAATGTGAAAACATGGATTTTTATTAAAAATTGAAATGTGGAAAATCCGTTTTAAAACTAAATTTGGGAAACTAATTTTATATAGAAAAAAATAATCATTTGCCACATTTTCCTTAAAAAAAATTGATTTCCGGATTTAAAAAGGGCCCAGATTTTTAATAAGAAAACTTGCTTTTCTAGAATTATTTTCCTGTTAAAACGGATTTTCCACATTTAAAAAAAATGAATTTTCCATATTTTAAGAAAATACAAATTTTTAATTAAGAAAAATAAATTTTCCACATTTTTTAAAATATTGGTTTAGGAAAAAACTTTAAGCTTTAATAATAATTAATTAGGTATAATTAAATGTGAAGTGCCCAATTAAAAATTGACACATGTCAGATTTTATGCTTATCACTCCCGAAAGAGAGTCCAACGAAAGTGAAATAACTCTTTGCCACATCAGCGCTTAAGATTGTAATTATTCAATTTTTAAAAAGTTCAGGGGGTAATAGGACTCCTGAAAAAGGTAAGGCGTGTCGTAGCAACTTTGACCAAAGTTCAGGGAGGGTAACGGTGCTTTATCCCTATTTAAAAACTATATAAAAGTATTATAAATCACAATAATTAATAATTTAAAAGAAATATGAAAAAAATATGGTTAAAGAACAACTTATTTGACTCTCGAAAGGCGAAAAATATCACATAAATTGAAACAAACTCTTATATATAGAAAAATAACATAACATGTTTAACATCATAAGGTACCATTTTTTTTTACATTCTTAAATTGTTTGTCTAGTTAAATTAAGACACCTTAAATAAAACCTATAAAGTATATAATTTCAGATATATGGATTTTATTTCGAAAGTTAAGCAATCAAACTGCAGTTATACCGAAATTAGATCACTATATTTTATACATACTTAGAAAGAAAGAGTAATGAATACCACTCCCATTAGATAGCAAGTGGTCATCAACTTGAAAGAGACAAATTACCCTTTTGCTTAGTAATTTCAATTTTCAACCACGCTCTGTCATTGAATGTGAGACTTTCCAGTATTTATTTTATTCAAATACGAGTATCATATATCCCCCCCGCAGGACAATATACAAAGTATATTCACAGTTATATCACTGATTTTTTCTTATTAGACTATTCACATAGTCTCAACATCCCACGAGCCTCAAAGCACTTGTTTTATCTTCTTCTCTGCAGCTCCATTCTCCAATTATTTCTCCTTTTAATCAATTCTTCGTCTCTGTCTCTTTGTTTTTCTTACATCTCTCTCATTAAACCCATCCATCTTCTCTTACCACAATCAACAATTCCAAAACAAATTTTCATTTCTTCTTAGTACTTTCTCAATAAACTTATTACTAGCTAGTATATCAGTTATGGCGCTTGAAACGTGGTTAATTAAAGTGAAGAAGACGATTGCTCAAAGTTTGGATACAGTAAGAGCCAGTGCACCACGTGGAAAACCCGCGGCAATCAAGAAATCAAGTGTTGGAGTTTTAGCTTTCGAAATCTCCGGCCTTATGTCAAAACTCCTTCATTTATGGCAATTTTTGTCGGACAAAAACATGATGCGTATACGCAATGAGTCGATATGCCTAGAAGGGGTGCGTAAAATCGTCTCAAACGATGATGCCTTCCTTCTTGGCCTTGCCTGTGCGGAGATTGTGGAGAATCTAAGGATGGTCGCAAAATCTTTATCAAGAATCAGTAAAAAATGTGAAGATTCATATCTTAGAAGCTTTGATCGCTTCTTTAACGAATTCGCCAACACGGGTCGTGATCCTTACAATTGGGTTCTAAGCTTGAAGGATATGGAGTCCAAAATCAAGAAAATGGATCAGTATGTCACCACTACTGCCCTGCTCCATCGACAAATGGATGAGCTTTCAGTTCTTGAAAATAGTTTAAAGAAAGCTTCGAATTCCCAGTTCAAGGATTCCGATATTTCAATCAAAGAACAAAAGATAATTGAGCTTAGACAGAAGTTTATATGGCAGAAACAAGAAGTTAAGTATCTAAAGGAAAGATCTTTATGGTGTCGTAGTTTTGATACTGTTACATCATTGTTAGCTCGATCCATTTTCACTACTCTAGCAAGGATCAAATTTGTTTTCGGTATTAGTCATGGATATCCATATTCTCTTCCACGTAGTCTCTCTGCTTCAGCCACTGTTTATCCTTCAGAAAATCATAACACATGCAATTTTGTGTCCGGGCCATTGGTGAATAATCCTCCTAAGGTTTCGGATCATGAATTTTTCGAGTCGAATACTAAAGTACTTAAACCACCTTCTAGTACTTTAGGTGCGGCTGCACTTGCTCTGCATTATGCTAATTTGATTATCGTTATGGAAAAAATGATAAGATCACCACAACTAGTTGGTGTTGATGCTAGAGATGATTTATACTCCATGTTACCAAATAGTGTACGATCATCGCTAAGATCAAGACTAAAAGGAGTTGGATTTTCGGCTAGTGATCCGGTTCTTTCTAGTGAATGGAAAGATGCTTTGCAGAAGATTTTAGGATGGTTGTCACCTTTGGCACATAATATGATCAAATGGCAAAGTGAAAGGAGCTTTGAACAACAAAATTTAATTCCAAAAACTAATGTCCTCTTGCTGCAGACTTTGTATTTTGCAAATCAAGAAAAGACTGAAGCTGCCATAACAGAGATGTTAGTTGGACTAAACTATATTTGGAGGTTTGAAAGAGAAATGAATGCTAAGGCCTTGTTTGAGTGTACCAACTTCATGAATTTGAAGCGTTCAAGTAATTAGAATGGCTATTTCTTCTGCCTTCCAATTTTTCATTTCTTGGTTTTCCTAAGTTTATTTTTCTTGCTTTAATTAATAGATATAATTTGAAGGATTGTTAGATGGAAACTCCTTTAAAGATCTGTGAGGGGTCTGCTTTGTTTTAACCCAAAATCTGTATATTGTGTCATATCAAGTTGTAGACTACTATGTAAGATTGAGTCAAAATTTTCAAACCCATCGAGATTCAAGGTGTTTGTTGTATGAATGATTTGCATTTTGCAGGCATGTGAACATATTCTTGTAGCTGGTATTATTGTGGTAACACATGGAATCACTGAAATCCAGTTTGATTAGGTCCTAGCTTACAAATCTGAGAAAATATTGTTTACTTACATTAGAATTAAAGAATACTAGTAGAAGATAACCACTAAGAAGTTGGTTGATGATATGATTGGTAATAGACTAGTGGTCCCTTATTTATGGTGAGTAGGATTAAACAACAAACTTCGACTTTGGATGCTCCATATGATCTTTTTTTGGGTAGGTTAGCCTTCAAATTGTGATTACATAAAATTCTTCTAACCCCACCCACCTTCCAAAAGAAAGTGAGTTCAACTTCTATCACTATGTGTATAAATTATGTTTACCTAAAAAATAACTAAAGATAATTACTAATAATAAGTAGAATTAGTTATCCACCCTGCTATAACAAGTTACATTAGGCTAATAGCGGACAAATTATGTAGGTAAACAACAAAATCCGCCGTTAATCCTATTTAGTGGCGGATTAACGATAACTTATCAAAATTATGTTAGCTACGAGCAATATAGTGACGAAGTAGCTAATTCCAGTTCTTTTGTAGTCATGCGTTAAATCCAAAGAGAGCAATGAGTGCTCTATGGAGTTCAATGAGGAAGGGCCAGCAACAAAGTGAAGTGCATGCATGAAAACTGGGACAAGAGTTAGCCATATCCTGTTAATAGGGGTAGGCCATTGCTGTATTTCACTCTGTCCAAATGCATATGCACAAAAAAGAGTTGAAATGGGACCTTGGACAATTTATTACTTGGAAAACATAGAAACAAGAAACTTGTGATTTGCATATATTGCTGGGGAGACTGATCATAAACTTAAAAGCCATGGGCATGTTATTGTGGGGTGACCCCACTTCTCGAATTGCTTACTATTTTTTTCTTTTTGGTTTTAATGCATCACCTTATTAGTTGGTGGATCAGAATATTCAAGATCACATATCTAGCTCTGTTGTTGGGATTGCATTTTGATATTGTGACATCTCCATTAATTTTTTTCTTTTTCTAAATTTCCTCCCACCCCAGAAATTTTTCCACTGATTCCTTTGTGTTGTGCTTTCACAGTCTTTAGCTGACGACACAAGCCAAACTGGTGTGATATGATTTACTGTGTAAGTATATCTACATGCCCTTGTTAAGGAATTGGAAAGTTACTGATCATATGATATTTATTGATGGATTTGTATGGAGGGAAATCCAGAATTTGAAGTTTTGGATTCCTATATAGCAACCTCAAGTTAATATACACTAATAGTTATGTTTACAGTCAAATATTTATAGATATTTAGTTAATTTAATACATATTCAGGGGTCTGGAAAAACTACTTGGTTCACGTGCACCCATAAGTTACAATGTTAGCCTGTGAATTTAGGTTATATACATGACCATGTAAAATATTTTACACACACAATTAACTACTCCTGCTCGTTTTTGGCATTGATATAGCGTTGTACTTTGTAGATGGCAAAAAAGTTCTAATAATAGTGACTTTTCAACCCAAATCCTTTCATCTTGTTTTCTGTGTGCGTAGTAGACCTGTCCAAAGCTCGGGTCGGGCTGGGTTAGGATCGGATCAGTGCCGAGTCAAGTGACTTTTTTTTCTGCTTGCCCCACCTGGTCCGACCCTGACCTTGTTTTATTTTTTAGTTTTCAGACCCTGGCCTTGATCCTTCGGGGACCCTACAGGTCAGGGTCGGTCCTGTCCCGCTCTACAAAACAAAATAAAACAGTAAGCAAACACTGCAATTCTACCCAATCCGTTATCCGATATAATTTGTCACCAATTAAAAATTACAACAAACAGAAGCATGAAATCATTAAAAATTACATTAAAAGGAACTGAAGCAGATTCCACACTTTTAGTTGAGTCGAATACCATCCAGGGGCGTATTTTCCACACTTTTAGCTGTAAATCCATGGAAAGTACAAACCAACATCACGATAATTCATCAACATCATCATAAGCATCATCATCGTCATCATCATCACTAGATTCTTCTTCGTTTGTCCCTTCACCTATATAAGTAAAAAAATATATTAATAAAGTAAAAAATAATATAAATTATATTAAAAAGTCACGTGGATCGGGGTTGGATCAGTGATCGGGCCGGGTCGGACGGGTAAAAATTCTGACCCTGGCCTTGGTTTTTTCGGATCGGGTCGGGCGGATCCCCGCCCCGATGAATAGATCTACTGCGTAGCCAAAAATCAGAAGAGAATCTGATGTTACAATGTGGAGGGCTGCACATATTGCTTCCATGGAATCTAGATGGTTCAACTCGAAAAAGAAAAAAACGAATTCATGTACTTCTTGTTTAAGTTTTTCTACAGTTAATGCTAGACTCCAATCTATTTCTTATTTTCTATTTCTCCTTCCTATACATATATTAGGATATTACACCGAATGATTTTGAAAATCGCTGGTCGTGAACTTTTGACCCACTTACCCATAAACAAACTTTAAGGTCAAACAACAAAACTAGTTAAACTTGAAGTTTTGTTCATGAAACAAGCAAGATCAAATTTGAAGTTTTGCCTCATTTTTTAAAATTTAATATCCTTAAGTTTAAAATTAATTTTAAAGCAGCTAAACCTATAAAAAAAATTAAACTTCAATTATGCCTTAACTAGGCGTCCTGGAATCGCTTATTTGTGCACTTCAACCTGTGACACGTCAAAATATGTTAACTGTACAAGAAAATCTTTACACTTTAAATATATATATCTCAAATTTTTTGAATGATTACTATGGCAAAATTGGTTTCAATCAAATCTAGCACTATTTATGTTTGGCTGAAGATTTCAGTATTTTCAATTACTTTGTCACCTGAGAATATTCTCTTACTTTCAAATATAAATTAATGGAGTACATAAGTATAAATGAATAATCTTCTTGTTTCATCTATTAAAATAGCCAAATACTACACATTAACTATATTATATATCCAATACGGGATGGTGACGTTATCTCTATTGAGGGACGGAAAATAAATTAGAAAAAAACTAAGGTAGAGAAATCTGAAAGTTATGGCTTAAATTCATTCACCATGTACTCAACAATAGTATGCATGAATAAGTCAGAGAATCTTGAACAACGGAAAGTGCAATTTTACACTATTAATCAAATAAAAAAAAAGTAGTCTTAATTAAAACAAACGACACGAACTTGAAAAAACCAAAATAAAAAACTTGGTACATAATTAGCAACAATAGTGATTAGCAAAAACATGTTAGATCCTATTCTCAAGTTTATCAGCTTTGCATAAAGGACAAAATGGCACGTCCTATAGACATGCATGTTCGATTGCTGCAAAATATTTGCAATTTCTTCCTACAAACCATGCACCTTTCTGGCTTCGTCTTCATCGTCAAATCATATTTTCCCGTTTTAATAGTAAGAGAAGATATCTTTTCGGATAAAGTTAATGCATCATTTGCGATTTTTTCATTCCATAGAAACCACAACCCCTTGCGCATAAAATTGGGTTTTCTTTTTTTGTCACAACAAGTCATTTTCCCCCTTTAATGAAAATATTCTTCCGTAAATAATTTCCTCTTCTGAAAAAATCCTAGGAGAGCAACTTAATTTTTTTTGTAATGGAATAATTCCATTAAACGGTGACGAAATTTGAAGGATTAATAAGTGGAATCCGAGGAATAATTTATGGGGTTTAAAAAGTTGTTGGAGTTGTAAAATCAAGTAACGATCCAATGGGTTAAAAAATTGATGGAGTTTCATAATAAAGGAACTATTCATGGAGTTCAAAATCAAGAAAACATAATATTCATGCAGTTTAAATCTAATTTATAAGTTCGTTTGTGTTTTAAGAAAAGGTATTTTTTTGTCCTAATTTTTATTTTCGCATTAAAATATGGTTATTTTCCTATAATGTTACTTTTCAAGCGGTGACTAAAATTTCATAGCAAACTTGAAAACTGACGATCCCATCTAATTTTTTTACAATATTTATTGAGTCGGTCACAAACTTCGAAATTTTCCCATCCCAATTTATATGATACTCTTTTATTTTTAGTTAGTACCAAAAAGAATTATACTTTTCTATATTTAATAACAATTCAATTTTAAATTTACCTTTTTACCCTTAGTAAAATTATTTCTAATCATACAAATTTCTATGATTTATTTTAGACCACAAATATCATAAATTTAACAAGCTCTTCAGGTGCTCATCTGGTGAGTAACTCTATCAGAACAATTATTCTTAAAATGTTTAAAAATAAAATGTATGTCTTGGAACTTATATAATTACATCGTATGTTCTGCTTACACACTTCTAATTCATAGTCAATAATTTTGATATACTAATGTATATTAGATTAGTAGTTCTTTTCATTACTAAAATATCAAGGGACGAATTGATGTTCGGCCAAAATTGCATATATTTTGTTATTGTTGCCTTACATTTTTGTATTTTTAATTGTCTTTTGAGTGTTCATTATAGTGGTTTGTGCTTATATTTTTTTTTTTGTGTGTAGAAATAAAGCGATATAAAGATGAAAAGATTTGGAGCAAAATTGAGTAAAACATGAAAGAATAAGAAAGGAAAAATGAAGGGGAGACAAAGTGGGGGGCAAGATAATTATGTAATGATGGTGAACCAAAGACAAAACAATTAAAGAAGGAAACTAAAAGTGGTGTCAAAGAAAATAAATGGAAGGAAGAGCTTACTGATAGAACGTAGGCATACACATAGCGGAAGCTAACAACAAAGATCAACTTACACGTAATTTAGATAATATAATTCATAAACTAGATAGAAGCACTAATCTCTTGAAGCTTTGACACAAATCTTCCACAGCAATAATGGACTACAGTTTCGCAGTCTTTTACTGTGTATCCTGAATATCCTTTGAACTTATGAACACTCGATTGATGAGTATTGCGGCTAGGGAAAATAGTGAGTCTATTAGGGCTGAAAAGCCTCACATATATACCACACGTTTTAGGGTAAAAACCCTACCAAAACGTGTGGGTTTTTCCTTGCCCCAAAAAATACTATTTTTCCTTGTTCTAGAATGTTCAGGCACAGTAGGGACCACTAGTTTAATCATGAGGCTTCCTGTTGTGGTATTAATTCAGAATGTGAATGACTTAATTCTACCATAATAAATTATAATTTATTTCACTATAAACTGTAATTCCACTCCTCTATTTAATTTCGAAATCCTCCATTAAATACTTATTTAACTCACCATGTTAAGATTATAGATACCAATTAATTAAATTAAATTACTGACAATTTAATTCATTGACTTATTTAATCCTTTACACTTTTTCTTAACTTATTTCATGTGACGGATACAAAATTAACATGTAGGATTTTCACACAAAAACTTATAAGCATCCACAAAGGGGTATCATCAATCTCAAGGTCGAGACACGGATTCTATCAACTAATTATTATTTCACAAATGTTTTCTGCTACTATCCAACTTATCAGGAATACATTGACTCATAATTGACTCGTGCCTTTTGATAAATCAAAATAATGAACAAATCACATTGATCATAATAATCATATCAAGATTAAGAGTATAAGTTCATTTAATGAGCTAGAGAAGTTGTTTTATATATTCAGTACAAAAATACTTATCTCTACTTGATCCGTTCAATACATACAAAATTCACTAGCGCAAGAAGTTGGAATAAGGTCATTCCCACAATCAAGATAAATTATATTTTAATCTTGTGCTACAATCGTCAAGATATTTTGTCCAGTTATATCTTTGATTGTGAACGTAACTTTATAACTTATAAGAATCGATAATTTAATCTTTCACGCATGAGCTAAATTTCCATACACTAAATCGGCTACTATGTAAGTAAAGGACACACATGCAAACAAATGATCTATTTAAAATAAGACTTTATTGAATTGAATAAATAAATAAATAATTATTTCATAAAGAATAAAATATAATACTATAACTAAACCGCATGGTTAGTAGTATATCCTAACAATCTCCCACTTAGACTCATAACCATGCATCTACAACTTTAACACCCACTTCTTTCACATGCTTATCAAAAGTATTCTGCGGCAAGCTCTTTGTAAATGGGTCTACCAAATTATTTGCTGACGCAATCTTCAAAACTTTCACATCTCTCCTTTGAACTATGTCACAAATTAAATGATACGTACACTCAATATATTTACTCCTCTTATGGCTCCGTGGTTCCTTCGAATTTGCAACTGCACCATTGTTATCACAATAAAGTGTAATTGGTGCTTGAACCAAAGGAACAACACCAAGTTCTTTTAGAAAGTTCCCAAGCCAAACAACCTCATTGGCCACCTCAGAGTTAGCCACATATTTGGCTTACATTATGGAATCAGCAACACAAGATTGCTTGATACTCCTCCAACTTATAGCTCCTCCTCCTAAGGTAAACACATGTCCTGAGGTAGATTTTTTAGAAACTTTATCTGGAAATCTGAGTTTGTATACCCAAAGGGTACAAGATCGCCTGAGTGAAAAGTCAACATGTAATCCCTAGTCCTCTTTAGGTACTTGATTATATGTTTAACTGCAGTCCGGGATTAGATTCAAATATGTTGACTATGCCAACAGCAAAGCAGATGTCAGGTCTAGTACATAGCATGGCATACATGAAACTCCCTACAGTAGAAGCATAAGGGACCGTCTTCATCTTCTCTATTTCATCAGTTGTATTAGGGGACTGATACTTTGACAGAGAGATTCCATGCCTGAAAGAAAGAAATCTTTTTTTTCAAAATTTTGCATGCTAAATCTGGCAAGAATAGTATCAATATAAAGTACTTGAGATAAACCTAATAACCTTTTCTTACGATCTCGCGTGAGCTTGATCCCAAGGATATGAGTCCCTTCTCCCAAGTACTTCATATCTAAATGTGAGGACAACTACTCCTTTATTGAATTCAACATGCTCACATTATTTCTTATGAGCAAAATGTCAGCTACATACAATACCAAAATGCTACTTTTTCTCTATCTCATTTTTTATAGACACAAAATTCATTATCACACTGATCAAAACCAAAAGTATTAATCAATTTATCAAAATAAGTGTTCCACACCCTAGATGCATGTTTCAATCCATAAATGGATTTGTTAAGTTTACACAGCATGTGCTCATCGCCACTTTTCATGAAACCGTCTAGTTGTGCCCTATAAATGCACTCATCAAGACATCCATTAAGGAAAGCCGTATTGACATCCATTTGCCAGATAATTTTAATGAGCGACAATAGATAAGATGATTCGTATGGATTTAAGCATGGCTATCGGCGAAAAGGTTTCCTCATAATCGATTCCTTCTTTCTGAGTAAATCCTTTTACAATAAGCCTAGCTTTAAAAGTTTGCATTTTTTTTATCCACTCCTCTCTTTTTCTTATAGATCCATCTACGTCCATTAGGTTTGACTCCCACATGTGGTTCTACAAGATCCCAGACTTAATTGGAGTACACAGACTCCATTTTAGATTTATAGCAGCAATCCACTTTTCAACATCTATATCCTATAGTGTTTCATCATAATTTAGAGGTTATGTATTAGACTATTCAGGGATCCTATCGTAAGATTCTCTCAAGAGCACATACCGAGAAAGTTTTCTAATAATTCTCCCACTACGACGAGACACTACAAGTGCATTTATATCATTTTGATCTTGTGGTAGATCCACGACACTGTTTTGAGGAACCGTAGGGTCAATTTTATCCTCCACACCTTGTAGTGCTAAGATATTTTAATCTCTTCCTCAAGTACATGTTTCACATTTGCAGGTTGTTCAACATTACTCCTACTACTTTGAGACAGCGAGATGTCGTGCAACTGCTCTTATGTGTCCTCTTGCCTATTGACATTTCTCTCATTACGACAACACAATGGTAGGTCAATACTGGCTGCCATGATACAATTTTGAGATGTATATTTTATTATTTTTTTACTCAATTCCTTTAAAACAAGATTGCTTCTAGGAACATGGTTTATTAAATAGTCCTCTTTCAAAAATTTGGCATTCGTTGTCACAATCACCTTATTTTATTTGGGACTGTAAAATAAACCTCCCTTCGTTTTATTTGGATATCCAATAAAAATGCACACCTCTGTCCTCAATTCCAATTTATCCGCTTTCCTTTTAGCACTGTGCCGGACAACCCCAAACTCGAATGTGCCACAGACTGGGCTTGCACCCAGTCCATAATTCTGTTGGAGTTGAAGGTACTGACTTTGAAGGAACCAAATTTAAAATGTAATTTGTTGTTTCTAAAGCATATCCCCAAAAAGACGAAGGTAGCTCTGAATAACTCAACATGGATCTGACCATTTTCATAAGGGTTCTATTTCTTCTTTCTGCCACACCATTTCACTGTGGTGTTCCTGGAGCAGATAATTGAGACGTTATTCCACAATCTGATAAGTATTTAATGAACTCTGTAGAAAGGTATTCACCACAGCGATCAGATCACAGTGATTTAATATTTTTATCATGTCGTGTCTCCATTTCTATCTTAAATTCCTTGAATTTCTCAAATCGTTCATACATACAACGCAACAAATAAATATATCCATATTTCGAGTAGTCATCTATGAATGTTACAAAATACTCAAAACCACCTTTTGCTTGTATATTTATAGGACCACACAAATCAAAATGAATTAATTCTAACTTATCACTGACTCTATTTTCCTTCAAAAGGAAGGGTCTATTGGTCATTTTTTCTTGTAAATAAGATTCGCAGGTTGGTAGTGTCTCCACTTTAAATGAACTCAAAGGTCCATCAGAAACCAACCTCGAAGTCCTATTCATATTTATATGACCTAGATGTAAATGCCATAAATAAGTTTGACTCAATTCAGAAATACGTTTTATTTTACGTGGCAGATCAACGTTATTTAGTTCTTTTGGTTGTAGCACATTAGAAGAAACATCAAGTATAAACAGATCATGTACTCTTGCAGCAGTGTAGATAAAACGTCTATTATACTTAATAATAGCAAAGTTATTAATGAAAAAAACATTATAACCATCATCCATTATTTTCAAAACTGAAAGCAAATTCCTTCTAATAGAAGGTACATATAAAACGTCTTTTAAATCTAATACTCTATAACTACTAAACTCAACTCTAATATATCATAATGCTAAAACTGGTTCTGGTTTGCCATTGACTTGAAAGATGCAAACTTCAGTCTCACTTAGCCACTGCGTTGTCTGAAACCCCTGTAAAAAAGTGCAGATATAATTAGTGGCTCCCGAAGCTACACACCATGACATGGTAGAAAGAGTCGCTAAACACTTTGATAATGGATTCTGCCGCCTACAGCTCATTCAACAATTTTGCCAGCGACAAATCCATTTTGTTCATATTATAGTTCAAGCGAAATTGCTGAAAACTGGTAGGCAGAGTGTGCAGGACCATCTCAACTTGAGATTCCTTATCAATCATAGCTCCAAGAACCTCGAGTTCGTTCAAAAGACCCATCATCTTAAGGACATGGTCCCTAACCGATGATCTTTCAACCATCTTTGTGTTCAAAAGGGCTTTCATGGCCGTCTACTTAGCCGCATGATTTTGCTCTCCGAACATCTCTTTAATATTTTCAAGAATATCGTACACAGACCCCATTGACTGATGCTGATGTTGCAAAACATTCGCCATAGAGGCAAGAATGTAACATCGCTCCATCTCATCAACCTTAACCCATTTTTCATAGGCCTTAGTCTAGTATTCTGAAGCATCCTGGCTAGGTTTTTATGGGCACTAATCAATCAGCACAAATTTAAAACATTCAGCAAATATTCAGATTTCTTTTCCAATCAACATAATTCAGACCCTCTAACTTATTTTGGTTTAGAATGGAGGTAAGTAGGTTGAAAGAAGACATGATTAATTTGAGAGATATAAACATTAAATAGATCATTAGTTATGCAAAAAGAATAATAATATTCAAAAACACATCAAATATATAACCATGCATACTGAACAGTTAGATTCGATAGGAAAACTTAACTATTTATGCAAAATATACAAGTCATGCTAGATAAATCACCCCATAAATCAAAACAGAACCAACTTAGATGGAGAGTAAACTAATTTAAGTTAGGTAAATATCACTTTTATATGAACCCTAGTCCCATTGAACCAATGTGTAACTCAGTTGGAGAGTCAAGACAAGTTATCAATTAACTAGAGTTTAAGACACAGTAATTAACCATAATCAATCTATCCGATGGGGGAAGAAGACCTGTGTCAATATATAAACTCATTATATTATTGTTATATATGCTGGAGACCATATATAATGAACCCTACCACCAAGATTTGATGAATCAAAAATTTTTATTTAACAAAATTTTTCCAGAAAATAGAAAAAACGCCCAAAAACCCATCTAACGACCTCCGATGGCCAAAAAAGGGCCTATGTCACAAGCATATCTCGTGAGTATTGATAAGTGAATCGTTTCCGATGAACCTACCAAATTTCAGGTCAATCGAACTCCATCTGAAAACTGGATTCCGAAATCATGACCAACCGACAGAAATCGGGTTTTAGCGTTTTAGGATTTTAATTTTTTTTTAGATTCATTCATATCACTTATTAAACTTCTTTAATGATATTCATGATTCCAGGAGTCAAAAATAATATATTTAATCACGATTTTTCATAAGACAACATTGTTTCTTTTTTTTCGGAAACTAACATGACAAACATGCATATAAAATTTCCAAATTCATCCATATCACATATTATATTTATTAAATAATATTCGTGATTTCAGAAATCATAAATAATATAATCAATCTAGTTTTTGATAAAACAATTCTTTTTTTCAGAAATTAACATGATAAACATGCATTAAAAAACAACACCAAACTAGGATTTTTTGTTTCATGGAGTATTACATTATCTAATTTGATGTAAGACGATTCTTGATGCCAATTGATAGAATGCAGGCATACACACAACGGAAGCTAATTACTAAGATCAACTTACACGTAATCTAGACAATATAACCATAAACTAGATAGAAGCACTAACCTCTTGAAGCTTTGACACAAATCTTTCATAGCAACAACGGACATCAGTTTCACGGTATTTTACTGTGTATCATGAATATCCTTTGAACTTATGAACGCTCGAGTGGCGAGTATTGTGGCTAGGAAAAATAGTGAGTCTATTACGGCTGAAAAGCCTCACATATATACCACATGTTTTAGGGTAAAAACCCTACCAAAATGTGTGGCCTTTTCCTTGCCCCAAAAAATACTATTTTTCCTTGTTCTAGAATATTCAGGCACAGTAGGGACCACATATTTGATTATTAGGCTTTCTATCGTGCTATTAATTCGAAATGTGAATGAAGTAATCCTACTTCAATAAATTACAATTTATTCCCCTAAAAAACATAATTGCACTCCTCTATTTAATTTGAAATCCTCCATTAAATACTTATTTAACTCTCGTGTTAAGATTATAGATACCAATTAATTAAATTAAATTACTGACAATTTAATTCATTGACTTATTTAATCCTTTACACTTTTTCTTAACTTATTTCATGTGACGGATACAAAATTAACATGTAGGATTTTCACACAAAAACTTATAAGCATCCACAAAGGGGTATCATCAATCTCAAGGTCGAGACACGGATTCTATCAACTAATTATTATTTCACAAATGTTTTCTGCTACTATCCAACTTATCAGGAATACATTGATTCATAATTGAGTCATATCTTTTGATAAATCAAAATAATGAACAAATCACATTGTTCATAATAATCATATCAAGATTAAGAGTATAAATTCATTTAATGAGCTGGAGAAGTTTTTTTTATATTCAGTACAAAAACACTTATCTCTACTTGATCCGTTCAATACATACAAAATACACTAGCACAAGAAGTTGGAATAAGGTCATTCCCATAATCAAGATAAATTATATTTTAATCTTGTGCTACAATCATCAAGATATTTTGTCAAGTTATATCTTTGATTGTGAACGTAACTTTATCACTTATAAGAACCGACAATTTAACCTTCCGCACATAAGCTAAAGCTCCGTACACTAAATCATCTACTATATAAGTAAATGACACACATCTGAATAAATGATCTATTAAAAATAAGACTTTACTGAATTGAATAAATAAATAAACAATTATTTCATAAAGAATAAAACATAATACTATAACTAAACCGCATGGTTAATAGTATATCCTAACATTTACCTGGCAGGAAACAAATCAAGGAACAAGAATGCAAAATAATGTACTTGTCAAAGAATTGAAGCATGCGCCAGATGTCCATTGCAATAGGATCGCGAGAAATGTAGTCTCCTGAACTTTTTTTTCCTTCTGCGCGTGGGAGCCGACTATGTTTTTCGATCCGAGTTGGATTTTGTTTTTAAAAAGCTCAGATTTTTTGAGTACCCTATGAATACATATTCTACAAGATTTTTACAGAACTTTGGATAACTTGAAACCCTAAGTTCAGAACTATTGACCTAGGGAGAGTTTGGATCCGTTGTGGAGGTCAGAGATTTTTGGGTTTTACCTATTTTTCTCCTTACTACTAGTTTTTATATTTTCTTTGGATGATTTATTATTTTTCTTCCATGTCTATGTGGAGTTAAACTTCTCGCTCTAGGGTTATGGTTCTTTCATGAACGTTGTTATTCGAATATTGATTTCAATTAATTAGCTTATCGTATTGATTTGTTTATTTAATCTTGAGCTTAATTATTTGGTTGTTGGATCACCAATCGAATTCTATCTACAAATATTAGCTTGAACTCAAGAGAGGAATTCTAAGATAGTGATAGGGTTAAATAGAGCAGGATCTCAACCCTGGGCATCGAGGAATGAATTTGCGTCTAGGATAGAGATATACCTAGTTTGCCATGCTTGGTTGATATATAAGAAATATAAATGCATTTGTATTAAGGTTCATGACCATAGAGATATAGACATGAAAGTAATACAAATAGGTGGCTAAAGGACTCGAGAGATTCATAGTCGTAATATCAACCCTGTGAATGAGTGAACTAGATAAATTAAAAAGTTGAATCAATTGAAGAACACAACGTGATTGTTAGATAGCCCATAGTCCTACATCGATTTTATCTCATTGACAATATAAAAAAATCCGCTCTTTCTTAGTTGAAGTTCATTACTTATTTTCTTTTATTTTTAGTTAGTTAATTTATAATTAAAACTTTGGATTTTATCGCTTGAATAAATGATTAGCATTAGTTAAATTTAGGTATAGCTAATTATAAGTCCTTGTGGGTTCGACATTCGATTTGTAAAATCACTATATTACTTGTACGACCATGTATACTTGTGTGTGAGTTTGGGAGCAACACACATCACATACATTTCACGACCACAAATAAAAAAAAACTAATTAAAGATGTATATTTTATTTTAAAAATGAGACAGGAGGAGAATTTAGAGAACAAGAATAATGGGAGAATTCTTTCTACTTTTTCATTCATCACAATGACCTCCTTATATATATGTAAGATCCTTCTTTTCTATCACGACCCCAAATCACTAAGTCGTGAGGACACCTACCATTTCCCAACTCGGTAGGAGAACCCTTCCATTAATCAACAATCCAACAACAATTAAAGAAAATTAAGCAGAATAATATAAAGTCTAACTCATGTCATAAATATCAAGTGCGGAAGATACGAATATTAATACAACCCCCAAAGGAAATATGGTCTAGATCAGCACAAGATCCTCTAATAAAATAAATTTGAATAGTACATAAGTTTCAAAATGTCAAATATTATCTCAGAATCAAAGTAAGACAAATGGATAGGAAGGAGTGTTCGGGCAACAAATTCATTAGCAATGCTCACTCTAAAAGACTCTTCAGCAGCCTCGAATCAGTCTCGAGGGGTAGAGGTTGAACCAGTCACGTATGCACTCAAAACAATGCAGCAAAGTAGTATCAGCACAAATACTATGTACCAGAGATATCATAGGCCGACAACAGTTAGCTAACATATGTATAAGAAAGACGCTGAAAGATAGACATGATCACACTCAAGTACAAGTAATATCACAGTCTAAGAATAATCAGTCAATTGTAGAAAATTAAGTCAGGATTCAAATATATGAATGAATGATG
Source organism: Anisodus acutangulus (assembly GCA_029783415.1). Taxonomy (NCBI): domain Eukaryota; kingdom Viridiplantae; phylum Streptophyta; class Magnoliopsida; order Solanales; family Solanaceae; genus Anisodus; species Anisodus acutangulus. The sequence continues at coordinate 41,027,398 of CM056497.1, read as the reverse complement.
AATAAGTATGCAATGCAATGGCCACCTTAAATATACGTAGATACATGCTCCAGGCAGAATATATTATGATTCCGACAGTCATGACTCATGGAGGACCCACGATGTCCATGTACCAGTCACTTTGTATCACACATCCTAGAGATGACTCTTCCACCGAACACCACGCTATCCACTTCGTATCACACAACACAGAGATGGCTATGCAATATAGTACATCATATGAATCATAGAGATTTCCTTTTCATTTATCACTGTCACGCTAAATCACAAGTCATATCGATATACCATGGAAATGACGATAAATGCAATGCAATGACAATATCAAGTGTAACATACCAATCCACAGTAGTGCCACACAAGGACACTCATCAAAATATCAGTTTCATATTAAGTCATTTCCTCTATCCATGAACAAGCCAAGATAAGTGAGATACAACTATATCACAAATATGATATGGCGTTACGTACGAGTCCAGTAACCACAAAGAGGCAACAAGTCATAATCAGTCAATAGTAACCAACCTAAGTAATCCATACTAACTTCATACCCAAAGCCTTACATTCTTTCTCAAACAGAATCTAACTACATATACATTTCCTTCACTGAAGTCTAACCGAAGGTAAGCCATTACCTACCTGGAATGCCAAGCGGGAGTCACAATGAATCAAACTTGTGTCTTGCCCTTTCGCGGATCACAGTCGTACTCAAAGTCTAATATTATCAAAGTCTATGTTAGAGAATGACATTAACAACATCCAAAATATTATACTATCATTTGAACCCAACCCAACTATGGGAGAAAGGGGAATATTGGCTTATAGGGGTAAAACGGTCAATTCAAAGGTAAAACATGAAATTCAAGGTTCTAGTAGTTCAATATTATTAATCCCTTGCTAAAACAACTTATGATTAAGTCAAATTCATCTTACAAGCGAAACCCCCAATTTTTGGGTATGAACCCTAGTCTTTCCAACAATCAATTTCATAAAGAAAAGGGAAGATTCAAGCTTAACAACTATTAATTAGTGAACCCCAAGCTTAGAATAGTAGAACCCATCAATCAATTTATATTTTAAAGCTTATTCATTAATCAAAACACTAACTAGGTTGAACTCTTCTTCCCCAATTAGATTTCTAGGTTATTTCCATCATTAAATCTACTTAAAGCATTTAAAGAATGATGAAATAATGCTAAAGGAGCTAACCACAAGAAGAATCACTAAAAGATGTTTGGAATCGCCTCAAAGGTGCTTTGAAGGAGTATTTTTTAGAGGGGGAAATGAAGGGTTTTAACCCACTTATAGTCCACGCCACGGGACTCAATAATCCCCATCTTGTACAACCTCTCATGCATGTCAATGATAAACACATACACATCCTCACTGCGGGTACCATGAAACCTTGGCGGCTTAATCTTCAAGAATCTACCAATGAGCTCCTGATCTCTAAGTGTCAAAACATGAGTTGTTGCTGGCCTAGGAACGCCCTCAGGGGCTGGAAAACCATCAATACGCGGGGCCATAGAAGTAGCAGCCTGCATCCCCTGTGTTTGTCCCTGCTGGGGAGTATGTAATCCTATCCTTGTATGAGATCCACCAGGAGTGACACCGCCCGCTGCCTGCTGGGCATCAAGATAAAGAAGTATACGGGCCAGTGTGTCCTGAACTACTAGGTCTGACATTATTTTGGGGTGAGTCTGGCCTGGTCCGAAACCTCCCACATCCACCTTCTCTACCTCGGGCTCACGCTCTGGAGAAGTAGAGTGTGCCCATCTCTATCCAGCCGTAAGAGCCCTTCCCCTGGTTGGTGTAGCACTACGACCTATAGCTCAATCGTGACCTCTCACCCGTCTTCATCCTCAAGAGTCGGCCCTAACAACGGGTTGGGAATCTCCGTCCGTCGCAAGATCAGTTCGTGTCCTCACCATTGCCGTCCCTCTCACTAATCAACCAAGTGTAGAGAATCAAGTCAGGATTCAAATATATGAATGAATGATGAATAAGTATGTAATGTAGTGGCCACCTGAAATATCCATACATACATTCTCCGGGAGGAATATATCATCATCCCAACAGTCATGACCCATGGGGGACCTGCAATGTCCATGTACCACTCACTCTGTATCACACAGCCTAGATATGCCTCTTCTACCGAACACTCCGCTAGCCACTCTGTATCACACAATATAGAGATGGCTATGCAATATAGTATGTCATATGAATCATAGATATTTCCTTCTCATTTATCACCGTCACGCCAAATCACAAGTCATATCTATATACCATGAAAATGAGAATAAATGCAATGCAATGACAATATCAAATGTAACATACCAATCCCCAGTCGTGTCATACAAGGACACTCATTAAAATATCAGTTTCATATTAAGTCCTTTCCTCTATCCATGAACAAGCCAAGATAAGTGAGATACGACTATATCATAAATATGACATGGCATTACGTACGAGTTCAGTAACCACAAAGAGGCAACAAGTCATAATCAGTCAATAATAACCAACCTAAGTAATCCATACTAACTTCATACCCGAAGCCTTACATTCTTTCTCTAAAAGAATCTAACTACATATATATTTCCCTCACTGAAGTCTAACCGAAGGTAAGCCATTACCTACTTAGAATGCCGAGCGGGAGTCACAACGAATCAAATTTGTGCCTTGCCATTTCACGGATCACAGTCGTACTCAAAGTCTAATATTACCAAAGTCTACGTTAGAGAATGACATTAACAACACCCAAAATAGTACACTATCATTCGAACCCAACCCAACTATGGGAGAAAGGAGAATATTGGCTTATAGGAGTAAAACGGTCAATTCAAAGGTGAAACACGAAATTCAATATTTTAGGAGTTCAATATTACTAATCCTTTGCTAAAACAACTTAAGATTAGGTCAATTTTACGTTACAAGCAAAACTCTTAATTTTTGGGTAGGGCCCTAGTCTTTCCAATAATCAATTTCATCAAGAAAAGGGAAGATTCAAGCCTAACAACTATTAATTAATGAACCCCAAGCTTAGAATAGTAGAACCAATCAATCAATTTCTATTTTTAAGCTTAGTAAGTAATCAAACCCTAACTAGGTTGAACTTTTCTTCCCCAATTAGATTTCTAGGTTGTTTCCATCATTAAATCTACTTAAAGCATTTAAAGAAGGATAAAACAATGCTAAAGGAGCTTACCAGAAGAAGAAATTACTAAAAGATGTTTCGAATTGCCTCAAAGGTGCTTTGGAGGAGTATTTTCGAGATGGAGGAAATGAAGGGTTTTAATCCACTTAAAAACATTCTGGAAATCCCGTTGTCCGCTACAGCGGCCAGTGGCCCACAATAGCGAACCCGTACCGGCGCTCACAAGCTCGTGCCCGCAGTCCCTTGCAAAATCACAAACCTTCATTATAGCAGATCGTCGTCCGTTGCAGCGATCTCGGTCCGCTAGGGCGCACTGAGGCCCGCCCCACCGAAAATACCAAAAAATCCCATACTCAAACAATTTCAATGCGAAATTCGATAATCACCCGAGACCTCCCCGATACAAACCAAATATGTACACATATGTAAAAACACGCTACGGACTCACTCGTGGTCTCAAAATTTCCATCGAAGTTCTAATTATACGAGTCAGCCCTTAACGGGCTAAACTAGTTTTCCAACTAATAGCCAAAAATGCTCCCAATAGCCTCGAGAACCGAACCGAACCAACCAACCCACCAAGTCATAAACGACCCTCCAGAACTCACGGAATCGACGGAATTCTGAAAAAGCTATGCTCACACAAAAGTAAACTATTGGTTAACACTTGCATACTTTGAGGTTCTAATTTCTCATCTCCTACCAGAATTGTTCGAGAGTCCTGAGAATTGAATCAACAGGGGTAAAATAGTCAAAATACACGTAATGACGGAACATGTCATTAAATTTGATACAAATTAAAAAATTGCTCATCCTCGAGCGACAAGAAAGGGAAAAAGGAGAAAAGTTCCTGAGCCAACAAATAACTGAGGATATCTGGCACGCATATCAGACTCGGTCTCCCTAGTAGCCTTTTCAATAGGACAATTCTTCCATTGAACTTTCACGAAAGCTATCCCATTAGTCCTTAACTTTCTAACCTCCTATATAGGATTGCTATAGGCTCCTCCTCATAGGATAGATTCTCATCAAGCAACACTGAATTCCAACGAATGATATAAGACCCGTCCGAATGGTACTTCTTCAACATAGAAATATGGAAAACTGGATGAACACCCGACAAGCCTGGGGGCAAAGACAACTCGTAAGCAACAGTACCAACATGACGGATAATCTCAAATAGACCAATATATCTCGAACTCAACTTGCCCCTCTTTCCAAAATGCATCACACCCTTCATGGGTGATATCTTCAGAAGAACTTGTTCACCCTCTATAAACTCTAAGCCTCGGACCTTCCAGTCCGCATACATCTTTCGTGGTCTCTGAGCTGCCAGAAGCTTTTCCTGAATAATCTTCACCTTGTCCAAAGACTCTTTCAACAAATCTGCACACCACTGTTGAACCTCAAAAACATCAAACCGTCCAATAGGATAGCAACACCTCCTACCATACAAAGCCTCAAACGGTGCCATAACAATATTGGAATGGTAGCTGTTATTGTATGCGAACTCAGCCAAGGGTAAGAACTAGTCCTAATGACCACCGAAATCAATCACACATGCTATCAACATATCCTCAAGCACCTGAATAGTCTTCTCGGACTATCTGTCAGTTTGGGGATGAAAAGCGGTACTAAGATCCAACTGAATACCTAACTCTGCGTGTAATTTTTGCTAGAAATGGGAAGTAAACTAAGGGCCTCGATTAGAGATAATAGAAATATAAACACCGTATAACCGCACAATCTCATGAATATAAATCCTGGCTATCTTCTCCACATTGTAAGTGCCCTGAACCGGAATGAAATATGTGGACCTAGTCAGCCTATCCATAATGACCCAAACTGAATCAAATTTGCCCAAAGTCTTCAGAAGACCTACAACAAAATCCATGGCGATACTCTCCCACTTCCACTTGGGAATGGGCACCCTCTAAAGCACACCACTGGGTCTCTGATGCTGATACTTAACTTGCTAATAATTTCCATATCGGACCACAAAATCTACAATATCTCTCTTCATCCGACCCCACCAGTAGTGTTGTCTCAAATCACGGCACATCTTAGTAGCACCAGGGTGAATGGAATATCGGGAACTATGGCCTCCTCTAATATCACATGCATTAAATCGCCAACACGAAGAACACACAAACGTACATTGATCCTCAAAACCCCCTCACTATCAAGAACGACCTCCTTAGCCTTACCACGCAACACCTTGTCATGAATCTTGCATAACTGAGCATCCTCAAACTATCGAGCCCTAATCTCCTCCAAGAGAGATGACGTCACCTCAACACATGCTAAAACTCAGCCCATATTCGAAAGATCCAACCGTTGACACCCAATTTTGTCCCACCTTTTGATTTATTTACAATTTTGGATATTTTTGACACCTCAAAAAATATATTTTTATATATATACATATAGGCATATATGTACACATATATTTTTATTCTCAATATTACGATATTATTACTACTATTATTATTCGTATTCTTTTTCTAGAACTGTTTGTCTTTTTAAATCATGATCATAATTTCTATTGTAATATTCTATATTATGTTATTTTTAACAAAAACGACATCCTTTTTATTTATTTTTTAATTAAGCATTAAGCATTTCACAAATATTATGTTTTATCATTATCGCATCTTATACTATATTCTAAATAATTTTACATTTTTTATTCAAAGCTTTTAATATTAAACCCCCCCCCCCTTTATATTTTTTTTTCTAACCCATAACCCATTTCATTTTCCAACCCAAAATAATTTCTACCCAAACTAATTTCATTCCCCACAAACCAACCCAGCCGAGCCCAAATTATGGCCCAACCGGCCATTCCCTTTAATCCCTACAAAACCTCAAACTAGCCCACAACCCAATTGGCCCAACACCCGAGCCCAAACTCCCCATTTAAAACTCCCATCATCCAACAACCCAACCAAAACCTCTACCCAAAATCGCACAACCCAAAGCCCAACTCCCCAACACTCAACCAAACCCACTCGTCGGCCCTGCCCAACCGCCGACCCACAAACCCATTCCCCTTTATTTCTCCCCCAAAACCAAACAAACCCTAAAAAATTAAAACAAAACCCTCTCTCTCTCTCTCAACCCATCGCCGCACGCCACCCCTGCCCCCATGCCCTACCTTTCCGGTCACCTCACCCACTGTCACCACCAAACCCTGACACCACCACACCCCTCCCATCACTTCACCATACCCTTATCCCCACAAAATCCGCGACCCATACCCCTAAAATCCGCTTCCAAAATTCAGAAATCTTTGCCTTTAATTCAAATTTCAAACTCAACTTCGACGAGGTGAACGTTGAGGGATACGAAAACCATCTATAAATACCCTCTTTTGTTCTACGTTTGGGAGGAGGATTTTTTGGGGAGTTCTTTTCGGGTCCAAAGAAAAACACAAAAAAAGGGTCGATTTGTTCTTAATTTTCTTGTTATAAAATACTCCTTTTGGTTCTTAATTTCAATCCGAAAATCCCTTTGTTCTTCACATTTCGGGTTGGGTCAAAAATCCGAAAAATACTCTTTTTCTTTTCCCTAAATTTCACCCTCAAAATATCTGATTTTTGTTTCAGTTCGATTCGGATCGGGTCGTCAGTCCGGGTCGGGTCGGGTCACTGCCGGGCCGGGTCGGGTCACTGCCGGGTCAAAATTTTCAGAAACAAAATTCTTTTCAGAATTATAAATTCAGAATTCAGTGATCAAAAATCCAAAAATCTGAATTCCAAACTTCTCCGAGCGGGTCGACGATTCGAAACACGCCTCGGTTCGCTGCCCGGAGAAGGTCAGTAAAACAAATTCCTCTTAGTGTATTTTCTGTATTGTTGTGTGTTTTTGTTGTTGATTATGTGATAAGATAGTCATTTTTTCATTAATGCGTTAAATTTGTTAGCTTGTTTAATTGTCTTATTAATGTTCAGAAATGCTTTGCTTGTATTATTAGATTTATACTTAATATGATAAGAAGCTTTGTGTGTGTGTGTTGATTTCTAGACATTGTGTGATCATGTTGGACTCAAATGTTGAAGTATGTTTGTCTTACTGTTAAGATGGGCTTGACTAGTTAGATGGGGAATTTGTTCTTCATAACCCTTTTGTCTGGCATGTTACTATGTTTTAATTGATATTCTTTAGTAAGATGAGTTTTCAGACCCCCAGCTCCAATGATAATTCTTGTGTTCTTTTAATCATGATTTCTGGTGCTCCGAGATACATCGTGAATCTGGTTGGTCACTTGACTATTCATAGGGGATTGATCCTGTCATTGTCTTATTACATTAGTCTAACTTGGACTGGTCATGACAATTGTTAAATGTCTTACATTTTATTTGTTCTTATTTGTTAAAATATTCTCTTCTAGATATTCATTATTTGCCTTGTTTGTTTCTTGACATGACATGAGGAAAAAACAAACCTCAAATGATATTTGTGCATTTTGGGATAATCAAGCTAATCGGAGAAATTGATTGAGCCGCCACAATTGGGAGCTACCGATTTCATGAAGTTAGTTATTGCTACATCTTCGCCATTACTATTGTATTTGGTTCTGCATCTGCTTCTTCGTCATATGCAAATGGTCACGCTTTCGGGAGCCAAAAAATGCTACACTTTGTGATAGATATACCTGCTTTCCTGCTGCTATTTCTCGTCACTTTGCTGTTATATGTTGCTGCACATTGCCCAGATTTGGTTGAACTATTTGCTGTGATTTTTCGGCCAAACTACTGTTGTTTTCTTGGCTGAAACTATTGCTTTAAGACTGTTTCGGGAAGATGCAACATTTCTGGAAAGTCTACTGATTCGAACAGAATACTACACTTAGGCCAATGAAATTGAATTCGAGGCCACGTCCTTTCGGAAAAATGCCTTTTGATTTCAGTTTTTACTGTTTGGGTATTATTTTTCTGATTTGAACAAATGCTACACTTAGGCCAACGAAATTGAATTCGAGGCTGCGTCTTTTCGGGCGTTGATTTTCTGTTTCAGTTTGTTGTCTGAGTATTATTTTACTGATTTGAACAATACTACACTTAGTCCAATGAAATTGAATTCGAGGCTGCGTCTTTTTCGCTTTCTGTTTTCAAAGACTGATTCTCTGTTTCAGTTTTGCTGTTTGATAATTTACTGATTTCTGTCTCAGTATTGTTTTACTGTTTTCAAACTAAAAACTACATTTAGGCCGATGAAATTGAATTCGAGGTTGCGCCCTTCGGGCATTGCTTTTCTGTTTCACCATCGCTTTGGCATTTAAACGTCCGCGGCAATCTGATGTCTTCGCTTTACTCGCTTTATCGCTTTTATCGCTTTTGAACAAATACCGCGTCTGCTCGGCAATCGCTTTTTCGCTTTTAGTTTGCTACTCATTTTCAGACATCGCTTTCTCGCTTTTAAACTAAACATCGCATCTTTTTCGTAAATTGCCTCTCTCTTTCTTGTTTCATCGCCTCTGCTGCCATTCTTGTTTCCAATTTAATTTTTGCTGATTTGAACACGATACTACACTGGCCAATGAAAAATATCCGTCGATTTTGAGGCCCCCACAGTTGTAAAGACAGAAATATAACTTCTGGGCAAGGATGAGGCTTAAACCTTTTTATTTCATCCGAGATCAACATGTTTAGTAGGCGAGGTGACTAAAATAACTAACAAGTTATGTATTCGCAGCCACGACGTGATTATAGTGATCTTTTCTTTTTCATCCGAGAGACCAACACGTTTAGTAGGTGAGGCAATCAAAAATAACCACTTAGTCATATGTTTGCAGCCACGACGTGATTGGAATGGTCTTTTCAAAATTTAAGTCTGAGCCCTCCGTGACCAAAACGCTCACTGTTTTGGATACGAATCCGAAGTTATTTGTTTTTTTTAACTGTTTCTAATCGTTTGTTCTTGACAGCTTGCAAGGAACAAAGTCAATGAAGGCAGATACTCCTCGGAGTTTGTCTATTTTGTTGTTTTACTTTCTTTAATTCAGCTTTATTTTGCTCTGTATTGTAATATTATTTATCGCACTTATGTAATTATTGAAATGCTTAGAATAGGCAAACTTGGAATTAATTCATAGGTTAGTTTAAGACTTGAAACCTGTCGCTAGGCTTATTTACTTGTAGGCTCGGTTGATTTAAACGTGGAAACCCTCCGCTAGTTATTGTTTTTTAGGCTCGTCATGCATATTCAAAATTTTCAAAACAATTTTGGTAGTCTTTTATTCGCTTCATTAATCTTACAAATAAGTTTATCCTTTTTTCCAATTTTATAAAATCAATGATTTCCAAAAAGTTTACTTCTTTGGCATTATAAACTATTCATTTTTTTCTTACTATTAATTGTTACAAATGCATATTCTCTCAAACTTTACATGTATTTTTCTTTAATATCATACAAATGCTTACTTGTATAAAAAATGCATTCTTTACTAAATATTTGCAACATTAGTTTAACTTTCTATTTTTAAATTGCATTTTTCCTTAGCAATAATTAACCTGAGTTTGACCGGATAACCGCAAGTTAGCGGATCTTAAAGGATGCCTAACCCCTTCCCTTTAGGATAATAAAGAATCCTTACCTAGAATCTCATTAGTTTCGTAGACCATTAAAATTGGAGTTTACATTGCAGCATTTTTTTTAATATTCATGTGTCCTAATTCACCGTAAAATAATTAGGTGGCGACTCCTTAATCATACCCAGGAATCACCGGATACGTTTGTGCTCCGCTCTGACCCCCGCGGGTAAAAAATCGGGCGCGACAGCACAAAACTGTTAGCCAGAGTATGAACCTCTATGGCTAAGGGATGCTCAGAAATAACTAGTCGAGATAAACTACCCATACTTACTGCCTTGCGACTCAAGGCATCAGCCACCGTGTTTGACTTACCCAGATGGGAAAGTATGGTGATATCATAATCTTTCATAAGCTACATCCATCTACGCTATCTAAAATGGAGATATCTCTGAGTGAACACATGTTGGAGGCTACGATGATCGATAAACACCTCACAATGGACCCCATAAAGATAGTGCCTCTAAATCTTCAAAGTGAAGACCACCGCTAACAACTCCAAGTCATGTGTAGAGTAGTTCTTCTCATGAATCTTCAACTTCCTAGAAGCGTAGGCAGTGACCTTGCCCTTCTGCATCAATACCGTGCCCAAACAAATACAGGATTCATCATAATAAACTGTGTAATCTTTACCCTCCACAGGTAATGCCAAGATCAAAGTCGTAGTCAACAAAGTCTTGAGCTTTTGAAAGCTCTCCTCACAAGAATCAGACCACTGAAAAGGAACATCTTTCTGAGTTAATCTAGTCATATGCGATGTAATATAAGCAAATCCCTTCACGAACCGACAATAATAACTGGCCAACCCCACAAAGCTATGAATCTCAATCACAGTAGTGGGCCTCGGCCAATCTCTAACAGCCTCAATCATCTTGGGATCAACCATAATCCCCTCATTTGTGTGGCCCAAGAATACCACAGAATCAAGCCAAAACTCACATTTTGAAAACTTGGCATAAAGCTCCTTCTCCCTCAACAACTCAAAGACAATCCTCAAATGCTGCTCATGCTCTTCAAATATACCAAGATATCATCGATGAAAACAATAATGAAGGAATCCAAGTATGGCTTGAAAATGACATTCATCAAATTCATAAACCCTGCGGGGGCATTTGTAAGCCCAAAAAACATCACAAGGAACTCATAGTGACCATAACGAGTCCTAAAGGTTGTCTTCAAAATATCTTCGGCCCGAATCCTCAACTGGTGATAGCTTGATCTCAATTCAATCTTTGAAAATTCTGAAGTACCATGATGCTAGTCAAACAAGTCATCAATACGAGGAATAGGGTACTTGTTACTAATGGTGACTTTTTTCAACTGACGGTAGTCTATGCACATCCTCATCGTACCGTCTTTTTCTTTATAAATAACACTGGAGCACCCCAAGGGGAGACACTTGATCTAATAAACCCCTTATTCAGAAGATCCTACAACTGCTTCTTCAACTCCCTCAACTCAGCCAGTGCCATCATATAAGGTGCAAAAGAAATAGGGTGAGTGCCCGGCTCCAAATTGATGCAGACATCAATATCACGATTGGGTGGCATACCCAAAAAATCAGCAGGAAGTACTTCCGCAAACTCACAAACAATAGGTATGAACTTGAGGGATGGAGAATCAACACTGGTATCACGAATATGGGCCAAATAAGCAAACCATCCCTTGTTAACAAGTTTCTTCACATGGGGGTAAGAAATAATCTTCTTCGGAGCCGAACTAGGAGTACCCCTCCACTCAAGTGTAGGAATCCTAAGCATGGCTAAAGTAACTGTCTTGACATAACAATCTAAGATCGCATGGTACGGAGACAACTAAGGCATGCCCAATATAACGTCAAAATCTAATATATCTAGGATCATCAATTCTACCCACGTGTTATACCCCATAAAAGTAACTAAACATGACCGATAGACTCTATCAACTAATACATAATCCCTAACCAGAGTAGATACATAAATAGGCAAGTCAAGACGGTCGCAAGTCAAATCCCAACCAATAAAATGATAAGCAGACACATACGAGTAAGTAGACCCTGGATCAAATAAGATCGTAGTCGGCCGACGACGAACATAAATGTTACCTGAGATCACAGCATTAGAATCATCTACTTCCGGCCTACCCAGAAATACATAACACTACACACCACCACAACCGCTATGACCAGACTATGCTCCTCCTCTAGAGACCTTAGTACCACCTCTACTGGACTGATGTCCGCCCCTAGAAGACTGAGAACCACTGCGGTCTGACTGAGCACCGCCCCTCGCTGAAGAACCACCCTGGCTACCAGAAGATGTTAGAGTCTTAGGGGTTTGGAACCTGGAATCCTGTTGAGTCCCACTCTATCTAACTCGGGGACAATCTCTCTCGAAGTGACCCATCTCACCACAACCATAACACCCTCTGGGCGCTTGAGACTGATATACGGAGGCTGAAGAACCGGATGGACCAACACGGTTGGCCAGCCGGGAGAAAGAACCTCCATGAGACTATCCATCCCTATGCCCACTCTGCCTAGAAGGACCACCAGAAGATGTCTACAACACAGACTGAAATGAATGGCTGGGGGCTGAATGATAGGTCCTGGAAGACCGACCCCCACCTCGGTGACTGGAAGAACCACTAAATTGACCATGCTGACAAGGCCTCTTCTCACTAGACCCTCCAAAAGCTCAAACCATGGAAACATCAACACTTATAGCATAATCCACACCATCTAAAAGGAAGACCCCATAGCCACATGCTGAAGATAGGGAACATAAAGTGAAAGCATAAGCCCATTTACGAACCTACGAACTCTCTCAGACTCTGTAATAATCAAGTATGACGCATAATAAGCTAGAAATAAGAATCTGGACTCATACTCATCCATCGACATACCCTCTATCATAAATGAGTGAACTCGTCCCTGTGCTAATCTATCAAAAGTACAAGGAACGTACTTCTCTAGGAAGACTTGATGAAACCGAACCTATATAAGTGGAGGTAAACCAGTTGGCCTACTCTCAATGAAGTACCTTCACCAAGTCTTTGCATCATCGTGAAGCTGAAAAGATACATAGTCCATGCCATGGGACTCAATAATCACCATCTTATACAACCTCTCATGCATGTCAATGATAAACTCATACGCATCCTCACTGCGGATACCATAAAACCTAGGCTGCTCCATCTTTAGGAGCCTACTAACGAGCTCCTGATCTCTGAGTGTTAAATCTTGAGCTGCTACTAGCCTAGGAACGCCCTCATGGGCTAGAAAATCATCAATACACGTGGCTATGGCAGTAGCAGGCTGCATCTCTTGTGTATGTTCCTACTCGGGAGTATGCAACCCTATCCTGGTATGAGATCCACCAGGAGTGACACCGCCCGCTACATGTTGGGCATCAAGATGAAGAAGTATACATGCCAATATGTCCTGGACTGTTGAGTCTGACATACTTTCGAGGTGAGTCTGGGATGGTCCAAAACCTCCCTCATTCGCATTCTCTACCTCATGCTCATGCTCTGGAGAAGTTGAATGTGCCCATCTCTATCCAGCCACAGTAGCCCTGCCCTGGCTGATGTAGCACCACGACCTCTGGCACAATCGTGACCTCTCACCCGCCCTCATTCTTGAGAGTCAGCCCTAAAAATGAGTTCAGACTCATCGTCCCTCGCAAGATCAGCTCATGTCATCACCATCTGTGAAGAATATAAATGGACCAAATACCAATTCGAACGTTCGAGATACCAATTTAAATAAAGTAGCACTAAAGAATGAAAAAAATTAAAGTTTCCTAAATGTCCCATAGCCTGTCGCAGATAAGTATGAAGCTCATTATACCCATCCGCAAGACTCTACTAGATATACTCTTGTACTTATAGAACGGGTAACCTAGGGCTCTGATACCAATTTGTCACGACCCTAAATCACTAAGTTGTGAGGGCACCTACCATTTCCCAACACGGTAGGAGAACCCTTCTATTAATCAACAATCCAACGACAGTTAAAGTAAATTAAGTGAAATAATATAAAGTCTAACTCATGTCATAATTATCAAGTGCAGAAGATATGAATACTAATACAACCCCCAAAGGAAATATGATCTAGATCAGCACCAGTGCCTCTAATAAAATAAATCTGAATAGTACATAAGTCTCAAAATATCAAATATTATCTCAGAATCTAAGACAAGTGGATAGGAAAGAGTCATCGGGTAGTGAACCCATCAGCAATGCTCACCCTAAAAGACTTTGCAGCAGCCTCGGATCAGTCTCGAGGAGTAGAGGTAGAACCAGTCATGTACTCTACACTTAAAATAATGCAGCAATGTAGTATTAGTACAAACACTATGTACCGATAAATATTATAGGCTGACAATAGTTAGCTAACATAGGTATAAGAAAGACGTTGAAAGATAGACATGCTCACAATCAAGTTCAAGTAATATCATAGTCCAAGAATAATCAACCAGGTGTAGAGAATCAAGTCAGGATTAAAATATATGAGTGAATGATGAATAAGTATGCAATGCAATGCAATGTAGTGGCCACCTAAAATATTCGTACATACATGCTCCGGGAGGAATATATCATCATCCCGACAGTCATGACCCATGGGGGACCTGCAATGTCCATGTACCAGTCACTTCGTATCACACAGCCTGGAGATGACTCTTCCAGCGAACACCCCGCTAGCCACTCTGTATCACAAAACATAGAGATGGCTACGCAATATAGTTTGTCATATGAATCATAGATATTTTCTTCTCATTTATCACTGTAAATCACAAATCATATCAATATACCATGGAAATAAAGATGAATGCAATGCAATGACAATATCAAGTGTAACATATCAATCCCTAGTCATGCCACACATGGACACTAATCAAAATATTAGTTTCATATTAAGTCTTTTCCTCTATCCATGAACAAGCCAAGATAAGTGAGATACGACTATATCACAAATATGATATGGCATTACGTACGAGTCTAGTCAACACAAAGAGGCAACAAGTTATAATCAACCAATAGTAACCAACCTATGTAATCCATACTAACTTCATACCCAAAGCCTTACATTCTTTCTCCAACAGAATTTAACTACATATACATTTCCCTCACTGAAGTCTAACCGAAGGTCATAACCTACCTGGAATGCCGAGCGGGAGTCACAACAAATCAAACTTTTGCCTTGCCCTTTTGCGGATCACGGTCATACTCAAAGTCTAATATTATCAAAGTCTATGTAAGAGAATGACATTAACAACACCCAAAATATTATACTATCATTCTAACCCAACCCAACTACGGGAGAAATGAGAATATTCGCTTATAGGGGTAAAATGGTCAATTAAAAGGTGAAACATGAAATTCAAGGTTTTAGGAGTTCAATATTACTAATCCCTTGCTAAAACAACTTAAGATTAGGTCAATTTCACCTTACAAACAAAACCCCCAATATTTAGGTATAAACCCTAGTCTTTCCAATAATAAATTTCGTTAAGAAAAGGGAAGATTCAAGCCTAACAACTATTAATTAGTGAACCCCAATCTTAGAATAGTAGAACCCATCAATCAACTTCTATTTTTAAGCTTAATCATTAATCAAACTCTAACTAGGTTGAATTCTTCTTCCCCAATTTGATTTCTAGGTTGTTTCCATCATTAAATCTACTTAAAGCATTTAAAGAATGATAAAATAATGCTAAAGGAGCTAACCACAAGAAAAATCACTAAAAGATGTTTGGAGGAGTATTTTCGAGATGGAGGAAATGAAGGGTTTTAACCCACTTAAAAATATTCTGGAAATCTCGTCGTCCCCTGCAGCGACCAATGGCCCGCTGCAGAGGACCCGCCGGCGCTTACAAGATCGCACCCGCGGTCCCTTGTAAAATCACAAACCTTTGCTGCAGTGGATCGTCAGCCACTGCAGCGGTCTCGGTCCGTTGGAGCGCATTAAGGCCCGCCCTAACAAAAACACCAGAAAACCAGAAAAACCCCATACTTATACAATTTCAATCTGAAATCTGATAAACACCCGAAACCTCCCCGACACAAACTAGATTTGTACACATATATAAAAACATGCTACGGACTCACTCGTGGTCTAGTAATTTCCATCGGAGTTCTAATTCTATGAGTCAACCCTCAATAGGCTAAACTAGTTTTTCCAACCAATAACTAAAAATACTCCAGAGGGCCTCGGGAACCAAACTAATCATCCCACCAAGTCATAAAGGACTCTTTGGACTTCACGGAATTGATAGAATTTCGAAAAAGGTCCATTCACATAAAAGTCAACTATTGATCAACACTTGCATACTTTGAGGTTTTATTTTCTCATCTCCTACAAGAATCATCCAAGAGTTTTGGGAATCGAGTCAACAAGGGTAAAATAGTCAAAGTACATGTAACAATGGAATAGCTCATTATATTTTCCTAGTCAAATAGGGTAAATGGTAACCCCATTCTAATAGGATTACAAATTCTATATTACCATAATTACCAAATTCTATATTAGCATAAATAGACCTAACCTATTTTAATATCCCCTTGAAGTTAGAGCATGATGGTTTCGAATGCCCAACTTGCCAAGTAAATATTCATGATATAATTTTTCCAAAATCTTTGTAAACACATCGGCGAATTACTCATTGGTTGACACATGACTGTAATTATTATTCCGGACGCATCCTAGACATAGTGACAGTCGACTTCAATGTATTTAGTATGTTCATGAAACATCATATTTCACGCAATAGACAATGCTGCTTGACTATTACAATACATTTTCACCAAAGATTTATGTTCAACACTCAAACTATGTAAAATTTCCTTTTAACCATTTCAAAGCACAGACTGTTATTAGCATTGACCGACATTCTACCTCTGCTGACGAGCGAGAGACAATGTGTTGCTTCTTGATTTTTCATGATACGAGTGAATTTTCGAGGGATATAAATCAATCGGTATGTGATTTTTGAGTCAATGGACATCCGGCCTAGTCTGAATCACACAATTTGTATAACTGGAAATCATAATCTTTTCTCATCATAATGCCTTATCCTGGGTTCTTCTTTAAGTACCGCACCACACGGAGAGTCGTGTTCCAATGTGCTTCCTTTGGTTGCTGCATGAATTAGGATAGAACATACACGTAATACAACAACTCAAGTCTTGTAAAACTAAGGTATATTAGTCTACCAACCAGACGTTGATATAGTTTTGGATCTCCTAAAGTAGCTTCTTTGGCCAATGCCAAATTATGATTTTGTTCCATATGAGTATTGATCCTAGTAAACTGGACTCAGAGATTATATCCAAGGCATATTTTCATTAACTGAGAAATAACCCAGTTGGTCCATGTGCAACTTCAACTCCCAGAAAATACTTTAGAAAGCCCAAATTTTTCATGTGAAAATAGGTGCGGAGATAGTCTTCGAATCATTCAATGGCACTATGGTAATTTTCGAAGATAATCAAGTCATCTACATAGACTAAGACGTTAAGTTGCATACCTTCCTGGTGCATAGTGAATAAAAAATAATTAGAGTACGATTGTTTGAACCCATATTTCATCAAAGCACTTGACAATTTCACAAACCAACACCTTGGAGCTTACTTCAAACCATACAAAGATTTTTGAAGTCGACATACTTGCCTAGATTAGGAACACAAAAATCCCGGTGACAATTTCATATAAACTTTCTCCATAAGCTCGTCGTGTAAGAAAGCATTATACATATTCATTTGATACAACTCCCAATTTCGTGTAACCACAACAACTAGAAAGGTCCGAACAGTTACCACTTTAGCAACCAGAGCAAACGTTTCGTTGTAGTCAATTTCTTTCTCTTATTTATTTTTGAAGATGACCAAAAGAGCTTTATATCGCTCGATTGTGCCGTCAGAGTTGTACTTGATTTTGTACACCCATTTACATCCGAGTGCTTTCTTATCTAGTGGAAAAGTTTTTAGTGTCCATATTTCACTATCCTCCAACGCTTGGATCTCCTTCCGCATGACTACTTTTCAATGTTTCTTTTTCATTGTCTCCGAAAAGGTTTTTAGTTCCTATAGTAGTTATTTTTTGTATAATTAGCTAAAGGATAAGGTGCACCGGGGGATTGTTGAGGATCATGTGGATCAGTTGATGGACTTTATTTCCGGAAAGATTCAGTGACGTAGTATGTAGCCAGATTGATTCATGCTTTTGACGTTTACCTCGACCCAGTTGTTCGTCCGAGTGTATTTCATTGGTACGAATACCTTGCGGCTGTACTTCCTCCATATTACCTCTATCCAGACCGACCTCTGTTCTGTTTAAATCCTGTTGATCTGTAAATTCAGCATCTGGTGTCCGTACTCCGTCCATCTGAATTTTGTTTGTACCTATATTATCAGTCTTGTCTTATTCAAAATTGTGTTGGTTTATTCCTCAATCTGTTTCATCCATGTTAACACAACTTTGTTCTAGAGATTCTCCTTCATTCGATATTTCTTCTATATTGTCAGTTAAGTTGTCCAGTCTTACAGTGAAGGGGAACTTAGTCTCGTACAAATCTACATCTATTGAGATCAAATATTCATCATTCTCTAAGTCATACAATATCCAACCCTTCTTTCTGTAGGGGTATCCCAAGAAGACACACATATGACTTCGACTCTCAAACTTATCTCTCGTTCTTTTCTATGTGTGTTTGTAGCATAGTGACTATATCACCATTAAGTGATCATACCGGGGCGCATTCTCGTACGAAATATCATAGGGGGGGTTTTCATTCAAAACCAAATACGGTGTTCAATTGATCAAATACCCCGCAGTCAAAATATATTCTCCCATAATTTAATTAAAAGATGGCCCTGAAATCTCAATGCTCGCGCCACATTAAAATATGATTGTGTCTTCTTTTGACTCTTCCATTCTGTTGAGGTGTCCATGTGCAAGATGTTTGAAACAAAATTCCATGTTCAAAGAAGTAATTTTTCAAACACGTGAACTCAGTTCCTTTATCACTACTAACTATCTTCACCCTTTTTCTGAAGTGCCTCTCCACAAGAGAGAAGAAATTCTTCAAGGTTTGAGATACTTCTTTCATTTCAACTAAGAGAAATATCCAAATGGCTCATGAACGATCATCCACAATACTAAAAACATATGAAGCACCATAGGAGGAAGTGGTTCTTTATAGTCCCTATAAATCGTAATGGATCATCTCAAAAGTATTCGAAGCAATATTATCACTTAAAGGAAAATGTCCCTAAGGGGGGATGATTTTACATCTCGTATTCTCATACGTTAAAGTTATGTTGTAAGTCTATCGATGTAAGCTCGGGAGTGAGATTATCTTTGAGGTTATAAGAGATTAAACATGTTCATCCTAAGGTTATAAAGGTTTATAATCATGATTGGTAAGTATTAGAAGGTTTAGATATTAAACGAATCGAAAAAAGTACAAGTCTCATTAATGTTATACCCGTACCTTCGAACTATGATTTGAACCGCTCGACACAATTAAGTAGACCTGAAAACCCTAAAATTTTGGCCATATTCAAGTATGAAAATAAAGAGATTGGTGTATAAAAAGATGAAATCCTGAAATAATTTAGGACTTAACAAGTGGGACAACGGTGATTGAAATAATATTTTGTGTGTATGCTAAAAGAGGCAATGGACTAGTCCTATACCACATCATTATGATATTGAGTATAAGAAGTGTGTTAAAAATGATTCATATTTAATTGAATTGAGATCAATAAATTAATTATGATATTAATTTATATTAGTTGGATAAGGACTTTTAGTGGGCTGCCACATGGCATTATTTAAGCCAAAAGTGGCATTAAGTGATGCCACATGACATTATTTAAGACAAAAGTGGCTTAAAGTGTTAATTGATGAGTCAAAAGCACAATATATATGCAATTGACATATGTAAAGTAATAGTATTAGTTCTATATCCACTTATTTCTTTTGTCATCATAAGATAAGAAAGGGGTGGTGTACGTCCATTCTATGTTCTTGGTGTACTTTATCACTTTTAAATCATAAGCAAAATGAAATTATTTTCATTAGATAGTTTTCACCGCGCTCAACAGTTCGTCAACAATATTTTCTTCGGCTTTTAGTAAATCAAAGGTTACTTCATAGTGAAGAAATGTAGAAAAAGGGTTGGTTTTTCACATCTAAGCTAACGTGGGTTGGACGGGAAGTACGTGGTGGTTATTGTGGAGTCTATATCCAAGGTATGTTAAGGCTAATTCTTCTTTGTTGGAATGTTCCAAGTACATAAAACGTAAACATAATGTATTCCATTTATGGTTCTACTCTTAGTAGTTAAGGATGTCCATGTTATTTATTCTCATGAAATATATTTTAAAGCATGTCTAAATATGTTATGAAATCTCTATTGAGTTGTATGAGAAAGATGCTAATGTTCATAAAGTAATCGAAGAGTGAACGACTATAGGTCACTCTGAAAGATGTTCTAATGATCCTGAAAGGCTTTTAATGCATTGTTTGTGTATAGGTAAACCAGTAATGGAATTATATGCTATGTACACTACCTATAAGAGCATGATTATGTGTTCTTATTTACCACCGGTCTATGATCGGTCGGGCAATTACCACCAGTTGAGCAGTTATATATCATTATTTATCATTGGTTGGGCAGATGCGTTATTTACCACCGAACTACGATCGGTTGGGCAATTACTACCAGTTGGGCAATTATATATCGTTATTTACTACTGGTTGGGCAGACACATTATTTACCACCGGACTACAACCGGATAGGCAGTTACCACCGGTTGGGCAGGCGCATTATTTACCACCGAGCAATGGCTGGTTGGGCAGTTATCACTGATCAGTTGGGCAGGTATATATATATATATATATATATATATATATATATATATATATATATATATCGTTAATTACCACTGATCAGTTGGACAGTCGAACAGATAGATTTACGATGTGGATATAGTGGCATAGAAGGAAGTTACAAGAATAGCACAAACGGTATGTATATTATGGCCCTCAGCGGTATTTCAGAGGTTCAGGTTGACGTGTATCCCTCTCCCTCTCGCTTAGGACTACAAATCTTATATTACCATAATCACCAAATCTTATATTACCATAAATAACCTATTTTAATATTTTACCACAATATTATTCTTTTTAAATTCATTAGATGATGATAATACTTTTTTCTTTTCTATTAACGTAAAAGAATTGCTAAAATTAAATGTTTCGGACAAATGTTTTGGATTTTCTTAAGTTTGATTATCTTGATTGTTAAATAGTGTCAATTATTTACCGCAATATATAGAAAATATCACTTTCCAAAAAGAAATTCGATTATTATAAAGAAGAAAAATGATAAGATGATATGAATTACATTTAAATCTTGTGATTAAAAGGCTATATGTTACATAAAATCTTTAGGAAATAAGATAATTCAGCTCTCTAACTTGTATAAACTTCTTCTATAAAAAGAACACATTGATGTACATTTTACAACAAAGTAAACTTTTATTAAAATTATTATTGGACGTAATGAACTGTTATTGAAAACAAGGACGGTTAGCTAAATGCACCGTAGAAAATTTACAATGTCGAAGAGTGCATCATACTATTGGTTATTGTAAAACAGTACGGAAAGTAAATAAATATTACAAGTGTTCAAAAGGATAAACAAACAAGCCAATATTCAGAATTGCCGCAAGGTTGTTGAGTCTTGAATCTTGATAACTTGAAATCAAGAAACACTAAATCTGGATTGTTACAAGTGTGGCTGAGTCGAGAGAGGGCTCTCTGTCTTTAAGACAAGATTGCCCCGTATATATGCTTTTACGTTAGCGAGCAATAGTCTCCCAAGATAAAACAACAACTAATCAACACTACAAAGCAAATAGGTTGATTCTGACGAAGAAAAAAAATACGAAACGACTTGCTAAAGAATGGAAAAGGAAGGAAGAGTTTCTGTTTTTGACACTGTTTCTGCTCACGTTTTTTGACAGAATGTGTGTTGTTTCTCTCTTTTGTTTGTCTCTGTGTTTATAGGTTGTTGTCTCATTTTTCTGTCCAGCCTCAACAATTGAGCCAAAAGGCTCCAATATATAGCATAAGGGGAGGGACTCCTCAACTGCCAAGTAATGGTTGTTTATGGCCAAGTAATGGTTGTTTATGGAGGGAGCTAATCAGGCAAGTAATGGCTATTTATGGAGGGAGTTAATCAGCCAAGTAATGGCCGATTTAATGTGCATCTTGAAGGAGCTTTTAGGGAGGTGATTAAGTGCACCTTAATTGTTTTAACGTTCTAAAAATCAACCCAAACGGTAGGCAGAAACTTTCTGCCTTCCGTCGTTCTGAATTTCACCTTTCCAGAAACTGCAGGGACCAAACTATAAATATTAAATAATTTAGGGGTCTATCAGCAGAAGCCCAAGACCCACGACTCATGACCCGAGACCCAAGCCCGGACGGACGGGTGGCGGCGCACGTGTGGGCTTAGCCCCGAACCAAAGCACATCTAGGTCCTCCCTCCTTCAAACATATGGGTTACTTCTTGGGGTCCCAAATCCTTAGCCAATTTTGAGACTTATAAAGAGAGCAATTCTTTCTTTTTCCACCTATGTGGTAGATTTGTCACACACCATATTTTCATGCCTCACACACCTAACTTCGTGGACCAATATCTCTTTCATTTCTCAATGAAATTTGATGATTCTTGGCCCTACGGTCATCTACTCACTTATTAGATTATGCACGTGTGAAGAGACAAAGCCTCCAACATGCGGAACCCTAGTGTTTAATTCATTAAATATGGGTGGACGCACCTCCCCACCAGAGGCAAATTTCCAACAATCCCCTCTTGAAAGAGATTTTGGCGCACACACAAGGTGCTTACTTTCAGCAATCTTTCAGCGAAAAGATATTGCATCAGGAGAGGCAGCTTCTGCTTTGAACCTTCCCTAGATGAATACCATCGGACTTACTGCGCGGTGAATGTGATGTCTTGAACCGTCAGTGTTTAGTGTAAGCCAAGACAATGATACCAACACAATAACTCTGCTTATTCGTTTTCATTCTTATTGTTCTGTCCGTTGTGGCCATGGACACACTTGGATTCTTAAGTGCGTTCATTTGAGGCGACATGTCCTCGCACTTAAATAGGTGATCTCCTATATGGTATCCTGCTATACCCCACTTCACAAGTGTTAGGAATTATTATAAAGTTTCCCCAACCTTAACCTCAACCGTTTGAGGATCATTAAAGGTTTGGAAGCTTAACCTTTACCCACCATGCATGTAGCATTTTAATGTCTATCGCAGGAACAGCTTTGGATTCATGTTTCCCTACAGAAATCATCATCCGAAGTGTTCTTGCTTCCACCGAAGTGCTCTTGCTTCCACCGATTGCAGCTTAGTTTTCCCATTGAACCAAATTCTTAAGATCTCCAGTCAATATAGTTGGGTTACCACCGCAAAGGTTCGTATTGTTTGGGTTTTAAGCCCATTCTCCTAGACAGGCAGAACACTTGACCTTCGGGTAGTCCATCTATATCCTTTGATTAGTAATCAAGGAAGTGACACCCGTGATGATCAACTGCCATACAGTCTTATGTCTCCGACAGATCCTGACAGATATGTCCAGACGCCGTCATTCGTGTCTTTCCTGAAGCTGACCGGCTTGCCATAGTGTATAACTGCTGAAGGCACGGGTTTCTCCCAATAAGAGAGGTCCTCTAAGGAGTCGTGAAGTTACTCAACTTTTTTCGTGCTTTGTATAAAGCGATAAACTCCGATTCCATCATGAATCGACAGATGCAAGTTTGCTTAGAGGATCTTCCAAGACCCACCATACACATTTACTTGTGGTTTTGGTGTTCTTCATATATGATGTCCAATTTGCATCACTATGTTCTCCCAGAACAACTGGACATCCAGAATACCATAATTCGTAGATAAACGAATATTTCAGATATCGTCATATCCGACTTAACGTCTTCTATCAATTATTTCCATAATCACAAGTGAACCTTAGTTCAACTGATCTTCTTTGTAGGCCGATACCAAGTCGGTTGTAGTGTGTACAATACATTGAACTATATGTGACATGCACATATCGCTCATTGTCTATGAGTGCACCATAATTCCAATCAGTTCTATGATTCATATCCATTGGTGGCTTCAACGAGACTGTCAATTATCTCACAACTGAGTTTGGAGTTAGACCAGTCCGTTAGATGTCTTAGAAATCCAATTCCTACGATGTCATCTGTGATACCCGTATCTTTTGTTTCAATATAACTTCCACTTTCAGACTGTTGGTTTTCCAACTGTTAGCTTTCTAACTTCAGAGTCAATATTTCTGTGGTAAAGATTCACTGTTTCTGTTTTATCTTAAACTTCCAGGACCAAAATATAAATATTTCAGGGACCAAAATGAAAGTTCAGGAAGAAGCCCAACAGTCCAGCAAACCAACTCTGATCCTTCCCTTCCAACTCTCCGGTTAGGAAGGTTGTTTTAATATCCATGCCACGCAAGAATGCAATAGCCCTGGATGTTAAGATATTCACAGGGAAGCACATGTACAAGTAGTCGAGGCCTTATACTCGTAAGTAGATCCATCTACTTTGTACTCACTTTTGAGTATCATTTTTCACAACCCAAAGGTTCTTTTCCTGGAGGAAGATCAACCATTATGCAAGTATGATTCTATATGATGGAATCTATTTCTCTCTTTGTAGATTATTTCCAAAGCAGCGCTTCTGTAGATGACAATTATTTGTTAATTGTCCATGGTTCATTCTCAACCATACAAGCTAGAAGGCCTGGAACAAGTCTTTGTCCCCTCTTTGCTCCGTCTCGGTTCAACATCTAGAATCTCTGAGTTCTGTAGATCTGGAATATTAAGTTCTGGATAGTCAGCAACTTCTGAATCCTGTAGATACAGAACATCTAGTTCCGGATATTCAGGCCCTCGCGGGTTCTTGCCAACCTCGAGCAATTACTTCTTTTTTCTTTTCAAAGAAAGTTATCTTCAAAGAATTTAGCATTCTTTGACACCAAGAGGCGATAAGTACTACTGTTATTTGCAAATCCAGTAGATATGCAATCTACAGTCTTAGGTCCAACTTGACCTGTTTCGGTATCCCGACTTCTACCAAGACACCCCACATCACAACATTTGTATGTGAGATCATTTTCATGTTTCACACGGAGGGTTATCATTATCATTATGCGTAGTTCTATTGAGAATCGCATTAGCGGTAAGGATCTCATTGCCCCACATAATTTAGGCGTACGGCTTTGTACTTCGCTAACATCGTTAGACTGAGGTGAGTAATGAGCAGTCATTTAATGAATGATGTTTCACATTCTCCCCCTCTATCACTACGAATTCCTCAATCCATAGGCTTAGTTGATTTTCAACTTCTGCTTTGTAGCGCTTATCCGCTTCAACAACTTCATCTTTGCTTTTCAACAAGCAAATGTTACAATACATTGTACCATCATCCAAGAAGGTCACAACGTACTTGTCTCCCCCCTCTATTTTGTATAAACTTCAAATCACCCAAGTAGGTGTGACTAAGTTCTAGAGGAGCGGTACTTCGTTCGATATTCCTTCGACGAAATGGAAAGGTGATTTTGCCTCTTCGCCTACCTCACATTCATTTTGAGGGTTTATGTCGACAGAAAGCAACAATCTCAACTTCGTTAGCTTTTGAATGACTTTCTATTTAACGTGTCTTAATCTATGATGACATAGATGCACGGGATTACAAATATATCATTCATTTGGCTACAGACATACTGTACCATTCTTAGTTATTACAGATATGTTGGACTAGTCTTATACCAGCTAAACCAAGTTTGGGACATGTATCACCTCCTTTTAGAGTGATCCCATTCCCTGAAGTCCTATTGAGGGCAACCTCTCCAACCCCTTTGATTTTAGATGTGGCATTGATTTACATGAACAACCTCTTGCCCGTGGTTAGGGCGTAACCGGATCATATGTGATCTGCATACTCTGGCCCACTCCAGTTGCTTTGGCAGACTGAGTGTCCAATTTCTTTACTGCCTTTCTTTTGGCCTTCAGATCATTCAAGACCTGGAAACTCTGGCCCACCACACTCGGTGTCCATTACTTTTCCTATCAAATGAATTATGGCTCAACTCCAGTCGCTCGTAGGCTTTGTATGACTGAGTGTCCAATATCATCCTATCAAAGGAATTTTGGCCCACTCTAGTAGCCCATAGGCTTTGTACGACTGAGTGTCCAATATCATCCTATCAAATGAGGATTTTCTGTCAAATAGTGTGACAGGGTCAATGTCTTAAGATAAGACATTATCTTTTAGTCTTCTTCCCTTGAGATTGGTGCCCAGACAATTGTTGGCGCTTACTTAAGAATGGTAACAGTTTTCGCACAGTTAGTGGATCTTTTTCCTCGTATGTGCGAACATACTTTACACACTTTTAATAATTACACTCAAAAGAACGGATCTTTTTATGTCGTTTACAAAATCCAATCTTTAAACTGGAAAGAAGATGAGATTAAACTTCTGATTTTAAAGCGTAAGGAATATAAATTATTTCGTGAAAACATTTTCATATTCCTCCTTAATTTAAGTCATTTTTAATCAGACATCATTTAATCTTATTCTTGACAAGAAAGAAAAATTATTTATCCCAATTTCGGATTCTGGCCCACTTCAATCACTTCATCGGACTGAGTATCCATTTCCTCATTACCATAATTCGGATCCTTCGTCTGGGACAGATATAGGCCTTCTGCTACAAGATAGAACCACATTTTCAGTCTTCTCCTCTTGTCCCAGTTGACATCCTTAGCCTCTCGTGAGCGCTTGTTCCCACCACTCTCAGGAGCGGTGACACCATGAAGACGTTGACCTTCAACAGCATAATCATCACTCTCTTCTACCAGAAAACCACAGCCAAATCCAGATTTGGTCACACAACTTTCGACCGACATCTTTCGAACACTAATACAATTTTGTCTTAAAACTTGTTGGATATTGTAAAGTAGTACGGAAAGTAAATAAATATTACACGTGTTCGAAATGATAAACAAACAAGCCAATATTCAGAACTGTCGCAAGGTTGTTGAGTCTTGAATCATGATAACCTGAAATCAAGAAACACAAAATCTGGATTGTTACAACTGTGGCTGAGTCGAGAGATGGCTCTCTGTCTTTAAGATAAGATTTCCCCGTATATATGTTTTTACGTTAGCGGAAAATAGTCTCCTAAGATAAAACAACAACTAATCAACACTACAAAGCAAATAGGTTGATTCTGACGAAGAAAACAAATACGAAACGACTTGCTGAAGAATGAAAAATGAAGGAAGAGTTTCTATTTTTTACATTGTTTCTGCTCACATTTTTTGACAGAATGTGTGTTGTTTCTCTCTTCTGTTTGTCTCTGTTTTTATAGGTTGTTGTCTCATTTTTCTGTCCAGCCTCAACAATTGAGCCAAAAGGCTCCAATATACAGCATAAGGGAGGGACTCCTCAACTACCAAGTAATGGCCATTAATCAGCCAAGTAATGGCTATTTATGGAGGGAGTTAATCAGCCAACTAATGGCAGATTTAATGTGCATCTTGAAGGAGCTTTTAGGGAGGTGATTAAGTGCAGATTAATGGTTTTAACATTCCAAAAATCAACCCAAACGGTAGGCAGAAACATTTTGCCTTCCGTAGTTCCCAATTTCAGCTTTCCAAAAACTCCAGGGACCAAACTGTAAATATTAAACAATTTGGGGTCTAATAGAAGAAGCCCAAGACCAACGACCCGATCCCGGACCAGACCAGACCAGATCGGACCGGACCGGACGGGCGGGCGGCGGCGCCGCGCGTGTGGGCTTAGCCCCGAACCAAAGCACGTCTAGGTCCTCCCTCCTTCAAACACATGGGTTACCCCTTGGGGTCCAAAACCCTTAGCCAATTTTGAGACTTATAAAGAGAGCAATTCTTTATTTTCCCACCGATGTGGTAGATTTGTCCCACACCATATTTTCATGCCTCAAACACCTTACTTCATGGACCAATATCTCTTTCATTTCTCAATGAAATTTGACGATTCTTGGCCCTACGGTCATCTACTCACTTAGTAGATTATGCACGTGTGAAGAGACAAAGCCTCTAACATATGGAACCCTAGTGTTTAATTCATTAAATATGGGTGGACGCACCTCCCCACCAAAGATAAATTTCCAACAATCCCCTCTTGAAAGAGATTTTGGCGCACACACAAGGTGCCTACGTTCAGCAATCTTTCAGCGAAAAGATATTGCATCAGGAGAGGTAGCTTCTCTTTGAACCTTCCCTAGGTTGTTGTCTCGTTTTTCTGTCCAGCCTCAACAATTGAGCCAAAAGGCTCCAATATATAGTATAAGGGGAGAAAGTCTTCAACTGCCAAGTAATAGCTGTTTATGGCCAAGTAATGGCCATTAATGAGACCTAAGACCCGAGACCGGACTAGACCAGACGGGACAGGCGGGCGGCGGTGGCGCGCGTATGGGCTTAGCCCCGAACCAAAGCACATCTAGGTCCTTCCTCCTTCAAACATATGGGTTACCCCTTGGGGTCCCAAACCCTTAGCCAATTTTGAGACTTATAAAGAGAGTAATTCTTCATTTTCCCACCGATGTGGTAGATTTGTCACACACCATATTTACATGCCTCAAACACCTTACTTCGTGGACCAATATCTCTTTCATTTCTCAATGAAATTTGATGATTCTTGGCCCTACGGTCATTTACTCACTTAGTACATTATGCACGTGTGAAGAGACAAAGCCTCCAACATGCGGAACCCTAGTATTTAATTCATTAAATATGGGTGGACGCACTTCCCTATCAAAGGCAAATTTCCAACAATCCCCTCTTGAAAGAGATTTTGGCGCATACACAAGGTGCCTACGTTCAGCAATCTTTCAGCGAAAAGATATTGCATCAAGAGATGTAGCTTCTCTTTGAACTTTCCCTAGGCTGTTGTCTCGTTTTTCTATCCAGCCTCAATAATTGAGCCAAAAGGCTCCAATATATAGCATAAGGGGAGGGACTCCTCAACTGCTAAGCATTAGCTATTTATGGCCAAGTAATGGCCATTAATGAGACCCAAGACAGGACCGGACGGGACGGGCGGGCGGCGGCGGCGCGCGTGTGGGCTTAGCCCCGAACCAAAGCACATCTAGGTCCTCCCTCCTTCAAACACATGGGTTACCCCTTGGGGTCCCAAACCCTTAGCCAATTTTGAGACTTATAAAGAGAGCAATTCTTCCTTTTCCCACCGATGTGGTAGATTTGTCCCACACCATATTTCCATGCCTCAAACACCTTACTTCGTGGACCAATATCTCTTTCATTTCTCAATGAAATTTGACGATTCTTGGTCCTACGGTCATCTACTCACTTAGTAGATTATGCACGTGTGAAGAGACAAAGCCTCAAACATGCAGAACCCTAGTATTTAATTTATTAAATATGGGTGGACGCACCTCCCCACCTAAGGAAAATTTCCAACACACACATCACCATCAAAGAAAAGGTTTATAGGTGAGACCAATTGAAATTTAAAAAGTCTTAGGGTGTATTTGTGGTACGAATGAAAATATTTGAAAATGTTTTTTTTTAAAAACTAGTTTCTTATTTATTTTTTAGTTTTTGGTAAGGAAGTCAAAATATATTATTCAAAGAGCATTTATATGTAATATAGCAAAACACTATGGACATGGGATTGGGTGGGGGGGGGGGGGGGGTTCATGGATGAATGGTCAACGGATGGAGTTTGGGTGGGTGAGGAGGAGACAATGAATTTAGAATTTCACTTATGGAACTTGTTTTCCGCACTTTTATTAGGAAAGTTATTTTTCTTATTTTTAACTGAAAGAAATAATCCATTGATTGTTTTCATTGATTGAAAGGCTATATATACAAGTTACATATTTCCATAATAGGAGAATCCTATTTCTATTATACTCTTAAAACCTTATTCTACTTGGATCCTAACTATACAATTATGGTAAGTGTATAATACTAATTACACCATAACACCTTACATAAACTATCTACTACATACACGGTAATACAGACAAGGAACCCGAGAGTAATATACACATGTATATTGTGTGTATATTTTGTATATTTAACACAGCCCCGCAGTCATAGCGGACAATCTTCGAACGCTGAGATTGTCCCTAAAATATTCAAAAAGGACCAAAGGAAGACCCTTTGTAAAGATGTCGGCAATTTGATATCTTGACGGGACATGGCAGATGCGTACCTGACCACGAGCAACCTTTTCACTGATAAAGTGAATGTTCATCTCGATATGCTTAGTGCAGTGGTGCTGAGCCGGATATCCAGAAAGGTAGATGTCACTAACATTATCGCAATAAACCTAGGTTGATTTCTGAATGGGACAATGAAGCTCCAAAAGAAAATTCCATAACCAACATGATTCCTAGACCACATTAGCTACCCCTCAATACTCGGCCTCGGCACTGGATCGGGACAATGTTGACTGACGTTTTGCCGACCATGAGACTAGGTTAATACCAAGAAACATACAATAGCCAGACGTAGACTGTCTGGTGTCTGGAAAGCCACCCCAATCAGTATCCGTATACGAGACAAGTGTGGATGTCGAAGAGGGATATAAATGCAAACCATAGTCCAGCGTACCATGAATATACCGAATGATGCGTTTGAGTGCATTCGTGTGCTCAACTCTGGGATCATGCATAAACAAACACACTTGCTGGACAGCATACGTAATATTTGGCCTCGTGAATGTAACATACTGAAGGGCCCCTGCAAGACTGCAATAGCGGGTCAGATCCTAGTATGGTACGCCGGCCGTGGCACTAAGCTTGGGCTTAGTATCAACTGAAATGTAAGTGGACTTACATGATGACATCCCAGCCCTCTCAATGATCTCAGCTTACTTCCTTTGAGATAAGAACAACCCCCTTGCATGACGAGTGACAGCAATCCCCAAAAAATAGCTCAAGGGCCCCAAGTCTTTCATAGCAAACTCAGAGCTGAGCATTGTCATGATAGACTGGCATATGTCATCGGAAGAGGCAATCAAAATAATATCATCCACATATAACAAAATATAAGCCAATTACGAACCACGACAGTAGATGAACAAAGAATTATCCGACCTGCTGTGAGTGAACCCAATAGTAGAAACATAGTCTGCAAACCGCGTATACCAGGTCCGTGGAGACTGCTTAAGTCCATATAAGGACTTCTTCAACAAACAGACATGATGAGGATGTTTGGGATCCCTAAATCCCAAAGGTTGATGCATATAGGCTGTTTCTTTGGGATCACCTTGTAGGAAAGCATTCTTTACATCTAACAATGAATAGGCCATGCTTTCGAAAGAGCCAAGCTAAGCACAGTGCGAATGTTAGCTAGCTTGACCACTGGACTAAACGTCTCACCATAATCTACATGAACCTGCTGAGTCTTACCATCACCCACAAGCCGCGCCTTATGTCGGGCAAATGAATCATCTGAATTTTCCTTATGAGCAAACATCTACATAGACCTAATAATGTTAATACCGGATGGACGGGGTACCAACTCCCACGTCTTATTATCAATAAGAGCATTATATTCATCGGTCATAGCAATATTCTAATTCAGGTCATTTAAAGCAGACACATGA
The DNA here is from genome assembly GCA_029783415.1 of Anisodus acutangulus. NCBI lineage: Eukaryota > Viridiplantae > Streptophyta > Magnoliopsida > Solanales > Solanaceae > Anisodus > Anisodus acutangulus. The sequence goes on along the minus strand of CM056497.1, from coordinate 40,995,939 downwards.
TTACGGGGTAAGGGTAATTTAAGAACATTTGAATGTAAATTAAAATGTCTTTTGGATTTAAAAACACCCCGTTGACTACGAGTGACCGGTCTATGACTCGAGGAAGAATTGTGCGGATTTTGGAAATTTCTTTGGACTCGGACGGACCGCCAACATCGCATGGGTCTGGCCGCCTAACACGGTAAACAGGATTGGACGATTGCGGAGTGGGTCGGATCGCCCGATTATTATACTGGGTATTGTAGCTCATGACGGGGCAGTGGGGCCAGCGGGCAGTGGGCCCGCTAGAGAATTTTGGGTGCGGGAGACGTCTGAAAAATAGTGAATAATATACGGGGATATACCTTCATCCAAAAAATTATACGAACTAGGCACGGGAGTACTACCTTTAGCAAACGGGAATTGGGATTCATAAAAAATTACATGGCGACTAATGATGATTTTATTAGAAGATAAATCAAAACACGTGTAACCACGATGATTGGACGGATAACCCAAGAACACAAAGGGGTAGAATGGGCCTGAAGTTTGTTAATTGTGGTGGACAGAAAGAGTGGATAACACAAGCGCCAAAAGACCCGAAGATGAGAATACGAATGAGTCTTACTATATAAAATTTGAAGGGGGGACGAATACGTCAAACCTTTGGAAGGAATAATATGAAGAAGATATGTAACCATTTGTAGAGCATGATGCCAAAAAGACGGGGGTATGGAAGCATGAATTAGTAAAGTGCAGAAAATATTATTAATGGTACGAATTTTGCGTTCAACTTTCCCATTTTGTGAAGACGTGTGAGGGCAAGAAAAATGAAAATTGATCCCATTATTTACACAAAATTCCCGAAACACCCCATTGTCATATTCTTTGCCATTATCACATTGGATATTTTTTATTTCACGTTCGAATTGGGTTCTAATGAATGCTCTAAATTTTAAGAAGATGGAAAAAACTTGAGATTATTTTGCTATTGGAAAAGTCCACAAAAATTTAGAATAATCATCCAAAAAAAGAAAGAACTAAGAACATGAGACGTCCATAGATCACTATGAATAATATCAAATGACATTAAAGTATGAGAATTAGAGTCTACAAATGGCAATCTAACTATTTTCCCTAACGAACAAGATTGACAATTCGGAGTGCTACGCTCACCCTTACAAGAAATAAAATTGTTTTTTTCTAAGGAACACAAAATGGACGATCCCGGATGACCTAGACGAGCATGCCACAAGGAAGGAGCAAGGGAAGCAAACGCTGACGACAAGGCTTGACTCGATGGATCGGAACATGGCGTGATAGGATAAATATCTCCCCTACTATCACACCTCATGAGAGGACTCCCCGTTTTGAATCCTTCACAGAGAATCCAAATTGATCAAATTCTATGGACACGGAATTATCAGCGGTGAATTTTCGGACATACACCAAATTTTTAATCAATTTTGGAGCGTGAAGGGTATTTTAAAAAATAAGGGGTGGATAAGGGGGAGACAATGTTTTATGACCATAACCACGAATTGGAATTGAATTACCATTACCAACAATTATACCATGATTGTTGCTCAAATTGGAATAAGACGAGAGGGTACCTGAATCGGATGTCATGTGAGTAGTGGCACCGGTGTCCATGTACCAATTTGGGTCTAAAGGACTTATTCCAAGCATGTGCATCGCGGCTTCGATGTCGGTAGAAGTGGGGCCCGCTGCATGATGGGCCTTGTGGGGCCCAGGTCTGCCTCTCTGCTGACCCAGTACCCCATTGGATCACTGGACCAAGACTGGGATGGAGAAGCTGGGCCAAAATGAAGGCTGAAATTGGGCCCAATTATCGTGGGCTGGAGGCGTTGAACAACCGAGATTGTTGGGCTACTGCGTACTGGTCCAGGCCCACGGCCAAGGGGCCCAAGGCTGGGACCAGTGGGGTCGAGGCCCACTGTTGATGGGGTGGGGCCTACTGCCACTGGTACTGCTGACGTTAGCACCGCGTTTGCCATCGCGGTTTCTTCCATTATTTTTCCTAGTATTCTTGCCGCCACTGTGAGCACGGTTTTGGCCCGAATTATCAACACACCCTGGAGAATTTGTGGAGGGCGTCATCATGACCATGGGACTTGCCCCGGTAGCCGCCTTCTTAGCCAATCCAGCTTCTTCCAAAGTAAGCATGGAGCGGGCTTGATAGAACGATGGGAGAGGGTTACTTTGACGAAGTAGGGTCCCAGCGCCACTAAATGCCTCGGAGAGGCCAGCAACCATCAGTAGAACTAGACGATCTTCACTAACGAGCGCACCAACGTTGCGGAGTTGGTCCGCCAATTCCTTCAACCTTTTGCAATAAACTGAAACATTCAGGAAATTTTCCGTGTTGACGTGGGAAAAGTTCTGCTCAAGAGTAACAACTATGGAATTCTGATATCTTGGAATATGTCATGCAGCCTATCCCAAGCAGCTATTTTCGTAGCGTCTGGCTCAATAATCGTCTGCAATAGGTCAGTAGATATAGTAGAATAAATCCACTGAAGGAAGGCGGCATCAAGCGTTAACCATAACTTAGGATCATCCTTACGTTGAGGCACCTCCGTATCCTCAGGAGCCGCATGTATTATGTGATGGATGACTTGATGTGAGTGAGCGTGAATTTTAAACAACTCAGCCCACGTCACGTATTGGACGTTTTTTATTTCAAGAATAAGAGGTATGTGATTCTTGATGTTAGAAACAACACGGGCAGGATAAAACGTGCTCTTTGTCGTTGACATAATGAAAGAACAATAGGTGATTTTGTAGAAAATTTGGGAAGAGATGAGGTAAAATTTAACAAGAAATCCGAGGAAGGGGCATGGAAATCGATGCAGTTTTTTGCCGAGATGGGGCTGAAAAAATGAGAGAAATTTTGAAGAAGAGGGGAAGCAATTTAATCCTAGACTTCTGATACCATGAAAGAAATAATCCCTTGATTATTTTCATTGATTGAAAGGCTATATATACAAGTTACATATTTCCATAATAGGAGAATCTTATTCCTATTCTACTCCTAAAACCTTATTCTACTTGGATCCTAACTATACAATTATGGTAAGTGTATAATACTAATTACACCACAACACCTTACCTAAACTATCTACTACATACACTGTAATACAAGGACAAGGAACCCGAGAGTAATATTTTGGTCTATTTAAACTTTGGGTGTGTTTGGTAGGGAGGAAAATATTTTATGTTTTCCTTTAAAAAATATTTTATAATTTATTCATATTTGGTTGGTTAAAATATTTTTTCTACAAAAACAAGTTCGTTAATGTTAATATACACACAATATACATGTGGAATGAGCAAGTTACTTTCATGAAGCGTGAAAAATGAGGCAAGGTATTATGAGTAGAATTGTGTAATTCTCCTTGTTTGGAGTATTCTCATTAATGCAATATATATAGGTGTTTACAATTACAAACTTAAGTGTATGAGAATATTTATTTTACATAATTACACCAAATAATAATTACTGAATATATGGAGAATATAAACATATTCTCTATCACACCCCGCAATCGGAGCAGGAGGAGGTCGGACAGTCAGACTGGATCTGAAGTCAAGGAATAGCTGCCGAGGGAGTTCCTTAGTAAATATATTTGTGTACTGATAGGAAGAAGGAACATGTAACACCCGAACATGACCCAGAGCAACTTTCTCACGAACAAAATCAATATCCATCTCAATATGTTTGGTTCGTTGATGTTGAACCGGGTTATGAGACAAGTAGACAGCAGATACGTTATCACAGTAAACAATAGATATCTTACGTAAGGGACAATGAAGCTCTAGAAGGAGGTTTCTGAGCCAACATGTTTCGGCAATGATGTTTGCAACGCCTCTATATTCTGCTTCTACACTCGAACAAGAAAGCGTAGCTTGCCGTTTTGCAGACCACGAAATGTGGTTATCATCCAAAAATACACAATAGCCAGAAGTAGGTCGACGTGTGTCAGGACAACCGCCCCAATCGGCGTCCGTATAGAATATCAACCTGGTCAGTGCAGATGGATAAAGATGTAATCCATAGTCAAGTGTACCCTTAACGTATCGAATGATACCTTTAAGAGCGGAAAAATGAGGCTCTCTGGGAGCATGCATGAACAAGCACACATGTTGAACAGCATAGGCAATATCGGGTCTAGTAAAGGTAAGGTACTGAAGTGCACCGGCGAGACTCCTATAAAGAGAGGGATCAAGGATCGGATCCCCATCATTGGCACTGGGCTTCGACTTTGAGTCGATTGGAGTAGGCATGATCTTGAAGTTTTCCATTTTAGCCTTGTAGACAATCTATTCGCCATACTTACGTTGACACGGGAATATCACATTCTCATATTTGGTCACAAAAATCCCCAAGAAATAACTCAATTTACTCAAGCCCGCCATGGAAAATTCAGATTTGAGTAATGTAATGATCTCGTTTTTCAATATATCACTTCGATGAAAAATAAAAAGTGAATTATCACTTTTGTTGCACGTGAAACCGATCTGCATAATGTAAGTGGCAAATCGCTCATACCAAGCCCGAGGGGCTTATTTCAAGCCATATAGTGACTTTCAAAGATGACTAACATGCTGAGGGGCCGAGGAATGCACAAAGTCAGACGGTTGATGCATATAGACGATTTCTTTCAAGTCACCATGTAAGAATGCATTTTTCACATCAAGTTGATGAATAGTCAGTTCTTCCCCATAGCAATGCTCAAAATAGTACGAATGGTGACTGGTTTAACCGCTAGAGTGAAGGTCTCACCACAATCAACTCTCTCTTATTGCCACGTGTTATTTACCATAAGTCTCGCCTTATGGCATTCAAGCTCACCACTATCCTTGAATTTGTGATGATATAGCCACATACAAAAAATCATATTGACCCCCTCTAGTTTTGGGATAAGATCCCAAGTGTGTTGTGTAGTGAGCACATTAAATTCCTTACGCATGGCTACATTCCAATTCGGGTCAAGCTTGGCTAATTTTAGGTTTTTAGGTAGAGGCAAGATAGCTTGAGTGTATAGGTTAAAGTGGACTTTTCGCTTAAAGATCTTATACTGGGCACGAGTTTACATGCGGTGTGTGGGAATAGGGAACTGACGGGTGATAATTTGTGGGATGGGGTCGGGTTGCGCCTGATTTGGGCTTGGAGTGACGGAGGGCAGACGGGGGAAGAGAGGTGGCCAATGGGGGCAGTGGGCTAGTTGGAGGGGGATGCTGGTCATAGGCAAGCAGTGTAGTGGAAGGGGACGATACACTGGACATAGGAAGGCAGTGTGGATAGGCCTGGACGAAAGTGGAGGAAGGCATCAAAGGCACGGGTTGGGCCTGACCACCAGCTCTTTGTATGGCATTACCAATGTGAGGGGAAACTTTCAAAACGTCAAGGAATCCATAGTTAGTAACTTGGAATTTTCGAACGTTTGCGAATGGAAAAATGTGCTCCTTAAATATGACATGGTGAGAGACTAGGATTTTATTTGTGGACAAATCATAGAATAAGTACCTCCTATGATTCGACGGGAAACACAAGAAAATGCAAGAAGTAGTCCTAGGGGCTAGTTTGTGAGGAGCCGTGGAGGTAAGATTTATGTAGCATAGACATTTAAAAATCTTAAGGTGACCATAGGAAGGATCCGACGGAAGAGAATTTCGGTTGGAGTTTTATTTTGAAGAGTACGCATTAGTAATATATTAAGAATGTATGCTACCATGTGCAATGCGTAAACCCAAAAGGAAGGGGGAATATAAGCACGAAAGAGTATAGTACAGATCATATTGATAATGGTGCGAAGGATTCTTTCGGCTTTACCATTTTGAGGTGAGGTATGGGGGCAAGAGAATCAAAACACCATGCCATTGTCCGCAAAAAATTTATGAAAGGGTGAATTGTTAAACTCACGATCATTGTTACATTGAAACATTTTGATATTCTTCTCAAACTGAGTTTTAACATATGCTTGAAATTCAAGAAAAATGGAGTAAACTTGGGACTTATATTTTAGACGATAAACCCAAAAAAAAAAGTGAGAGAAATCATCCAAAAGCACCAAATAATATTTATGACCCAATTTACTTGTAATGAGATATGTCCATAAATTCACATGAATGATATCAAATGGAGAAAAGGTTATAGTCAATGATGACTTAAAAAGAAGTCTAACATGTTTCCTTAAAGTACAAGAGTAGCAATCGTGGGTAAATTTCCATTTATTACATTGAATCAACTTTTGACTTCTAAGAAAATTAAAAACTGGAGCTCCCTGGTGCCCAAATCTATTGTGCCAAGTTAATAAAGAGATTGCAGCTAAAGAAGTATGTGGATGGACACTTGCAACGGAATTAGATGAGAAACGATATAGGTCCCTCACACTATTGCATCTCATAAGAGTTGTCCCCGTACATAGGTCCTTTATAGAAAAAACAAAAGGGTCAAACTCAATAGATACGAAATTGTCACTAGCAAATTTCCTAATATAAATTAATTTTTTAATGATGTTAGGAGCATAGAGGCCATTTTTTTAGGAAAAAATGGAGGGTGAGGTGATGGTTTTGAGTAGGAATGTGATTGTCATTTCCGACCAAAATAAATTGAGAATTTTTCAAATTAAATAGTTGAGAAAGATTACCGGAGTTACGAGTGAGGTGGGATGTGGCGCCCGTATCCATGTACTAGACATCGTCGGGCTGTTGTAGATTCATAGTGTTTTAGGCCTGGCCTAGTTCGGTAGGGGTCATAATACCGTAAAGATGTTGTTGTTGTTGGGCCGATAAGAAGTGGGTCTGATGCAGTTGACTCGTGTGGCGTGTGCCTGGAGAAGGGTCCAGTATGCTCGGTTGCGGATGCTGACCCATGTTTGGTGTTGTTGGGTAAGGGCATGGGGGAGAGGCCCAGTTTTCGGGGGTTGTCCACGGCATTGGCCTGGCCTACTGAGAAGGGTATTGGGCCTGATGTGGTTGTCCGCCAAAATTAGACTATCCTCCACGTCCTCTTCCTTTGCCGCCACGCCTATTGCCGCGGCCTCGGCCCCTGCCACAGCCTCGACCACCACGCTGATGTTGGTGGTCCGTGTGTTGCGGTGGTCCAGCGGGTGCAGTGGTGGTCGTCGGTGCATCAACCACCAACGCCTTCTGATTATGTTCATCTTGTTTGGCACGTCTAGTCTCCTCCAATAGCAATTGTGATCGGGCATTGTTGAAACTAGGGAGGGGATCAACCTATTGGATCATCGTCGCAAGTGTATCCTACTCACCCTTTGGCAACTCATTAATTAGTTGCAGAACCATCTTTGTTTCTGAAATCAGAGTGCCAACATTAGATAATTGGTCTGGAACTAATTTCAATTGTTTACAATAGTCAGACATATTAGTAAATTTTTCAAGACGGGTGTTATTAAATTGCTCCTCTAGATACACGGCACGTGTGTGTTTGTTGTCTTGAAAGATCTCCTCTAGCCTGGTCCATAATTAGTGAGTCGAAGCACATGTCTTCATAATAGTATGAAGTAAATCATTGAATATGGTGTCATATATCGATTGTTTGACGATTGCATCCAGCCTCTTCCACGTCGGTTAGTCGACGTCGGGTGATCGAGGTATGGTGGTATCGATGTGATCAAGGACGTTGTAGGCACAAGCATGTATTTGAAATAATTCAACACACGATGAGTATTGTCCATTCTCTTGATCAAGAACCAAATGGATGAAGATTTTTATATTCGTCACGACAAAAGCCAGATGAAAGGTGTTAGGAGAGGAGGAAGGATGAAGAGAATGTGTGATGTCGTGGGTGGAGGAGGAATATTCGGTAGAAGCCATGTGGCTGCCGGAGTGCAAGGAAAAAAAAGAGGGGGGTGCCGGTCTAGGGTTAGGGTTAGGGAGAGGATCAGGGTTTGGTTTCTGATACCATGTAGAATTATGTAATTCTCCTTGTTTGGAGTCTTCTCATTAATGCAATATATATAGATGTTTACAATTACAAACGCAAGTGTATGAGAATATTTAGTTTTTTACATAATTACACCAAATAATAATTACAAAATATATGGAGAATATAAACGTATTCTCTATCATTATGTGATTGTCTTGTTATTATATACACGTTTGAAGCACTCAAGCGCGCGCGAGAGAGTGTGGGTGTACGGAGGGGAAGGGGGGGTTGGAAGAAAGAAAGATTCCTATTTCCTTGAGCTTCAATTGAACTTGAGAGCCAATTTAGCCAAGTGCCAAAATCAATTTATTTTGAGAAGTAATTCTTATTAAAAATGCTTTGAGCGATGAATATAAAAAACTTAATTATTTAAAAGTATTTTGTTAAGATTTGGTGTTTAGCTAATAAAAAAGGACAGTTCAGTGCACTAAGCTTCCGCTATGTGCGGGGTCCGAAAAAGGGCCGGACTACAAGGGTCTATTTTACGTAGCCTTATTTATTTTTTAAAAATGATTTTATGTTTCAAATTAGGAAAAAGGAAGTTACTATTAATAAATTTGGCAAAGATGTTTTTATAGTGGAAAATAACTCTACCAGATAGCAAATTGACCAAAACTTCAAGAGGGGGCCTCCTAGCACTTTTCCTATTGAAGTAGTTCAGACAGCACCAATAAACAGGTAGTGAACATTGAACCCCAGCCTAAATTTTACCAAAAAGTTTTAGTAGTTTGGTTAAAGGCATATCAAGTTTGTTGACCGGTTCTTTGATTGGCTATGACAGCACGCTTCTTCAACAAAAAGAATTTTCCAAAAATCGTTAGTCAAAGAATTCTTCTCACACGAGTGTGTAAGAGAGAGACAATTAAGAAAGAGATTGTCATATTAATATATTATTATGGATAACAGAGTACGTTGGCCTAATCTTTCTTTGCAGAAACGGTGTGGTTGGCATGTTGGTTTAGTTGCAAACTCCTCTAACCCACTTACTCTCTGCTATATATATATATGTATGTATGCTGTATGTTCAGCCAAAAACAAAAATGGCAATGACGATATATGTTGCTCCAATGGCAGAAAACAACCCTTCTGGGAATTCAACATGCAAGAGAGAGAGACAACAAATATCCATTCCTTTTATCTGGGAAGAAAGACCAGGAATACCAATAAAGGATTGGAAACAAAAGCCTATGGTTACTACTAGTGGCACGTTTACGTTTACACCCCCAGTTAAGCTCATCGCTTCTATCCCCTTTGAATGGGAAGAAAAGCCGGGAACACCACTTCCTTTCTTCTCCCAGACATCTCCACACGAAAATTTCATTGGCTTGCCTTCAACTGTTAGGGATGTGCAAGAAAGTCCGGACGACTTCTGGACTGGCATTGGCGAGTACATCGATCAGCATGGTCATCATGAAGAAGATGAGATGTCAGAATCAGAAGTTGAGGCATCTGATTCTGAATCAATATATGAATCCTTCAGCTCAGCCCCTTCCCTCCTAGCTAATGGCTTTATACCAACTCTGGACCTTTCAAGTGCTGTTCCTGTGGAGCAAACTTCTCCGCCAGCAGACATACACGACAGCCAGCTAACGGGTCCTCTTTCACCAACTTCTGAAACTGGCAGCAGTCTTCTCAGTTATGCCACTGGAACTACAAGCTTGGTTGGGACTGCTTTTCTGGAAAAGCTCTTCCCTTTATTATCACCTAATACAAGCTTTCTTCAGAACTGCAGCAACCCTGAAAAAGGAGGTTCTCATGTTCCTCCGAAAGCACTTAATAACAATCAAGATCGTGATAACAATTGCAGCATCAAAATAAGGCATGCACTAACTCTAGGTGAGCTGATAATGATGAGCCGAAGAAGAAGTTACCAAAGAAAAACCATCCAAAAGCATAAACGGAGCTTCTCTAAGGTAGTTCTCTGGAAAACATGTATCACTTGTTTTGTATATCCCAACAACTAGTAAAAACAGGAATAATACTTTGCATTAAGTAGCAATAAGACGTTTTCTAATTAATCCTCTTTATATTCACCCGACTTAAACAAGAACAACATATTTCAACCAAAGCTGAAATGTGTTAGACATCAATTGTAATACTTGTTGCAGGAAATGATGGATAATGATGTGTTTGGATGCTGCATCTTTGGAATTAGCAACAGCATTGGAGAACTGCACAACAAGTGGAAGAGGCAGTTGCAACTCAAACTAATCTGAAACATGCCTATCTTGATTCATAGTTTGGCACAACTTTGAAAGGGCTTAGCTATCGCCGGTCACCTATGAAAGTCATTTCTGTTATCCATTCTTAATTTAAACTTGTGCAACATGTTTCACATTCTACTGTAAAGCTTGGGATTTTAAATTGGCAACATGAGTGCAACTTTAGTATAGTCTCAATGATGCACATATTGAATTCCAAAATAGGAACTTCGCATTATCAGAAAAAGATAACATAACCAACACAGCCATAACCTATTTTAGAGCTATAAACATTTTAATCTGGAGACCTAACTATGTTCAACAACTTTACATATCCGTTCCATAACTACAGGAATGTCCTCTTCTGCTAACATACTAAAACAACATCTGAACCATCCAGGTTCAATACAATGGCAAGCTGACCCTGGAGTCCCATTTATCTTAGCTACATTCAAGAGCTTCTCACACAGCTCAAGACAAATCAACCAGCTCATATTAACCCAACAATACAGGCCTGCACTGCTGTTCATGCAATCAATGCCAAATTGCTTTAGACCTGTCACAAATAAGTCGAAACACTTTTCGCAATCTCTCTCTGTTTGTTCTCATATAGTCCTGGATGAACCCAGCATCTGAAAGCATTGCAACTAATAGGCTCTGTGTTGGTGCTGAAGCGGAACAAAATCTTGTCAACTTTTTAGATGCTGCCACAACATTTTCATTTAAGGAATACAGAACACCGAGCCTAAACCCTGGAACGGAAAGGTCTTTGGACAATCCATAGATTATATGAACCCTATCCCTGACAGGATCCTCTTCATCAAGAATTTCAGCAATGCTTACAAACTCTTCACCACCGTAATTAGATCCAGCAAAAAATTTCATCTGATATAACATGGATGAACTTCTCCCTCGCAAAATCTAAGATACTAAGTAGCACTTCCCTACTCAGTATGTTCCCTACAGGGTTAGATGGGTTTGATATAAGTATTCCACGGACCTTTTGCCCTCGCTTTCTTGCCTGACTAAATGCTTGATCAAGAGCTGTGATGTCCACCACGAAAGCATCGGAGCTATGACAGTGAACAGGTATAAGATCTACACCAGTTCTCCATCTTATATCCCTATCAAAGCTGCAGATAAAATCTAGTTACACACGAGCTGCATGGCACCAGTGTGCATACATATAGAAAGGAAGAGGGAGAGGGAGAGGGAGAGGGAGAGGGAGAGGGAGAAGGAGAGGAAGAAAAATCGGAGGGGATAGAAAAATACAACGTGATGTTATATTAAATCAAGTTGAAATTAGAAATTACCCAGGATAATAGGGTGTCGGAACAAGCAAAGCATTCCCATGGTCAGCCAAACAAAAGCACAGAACCTCAATGGCCGGTGTTGCACCAGATGTTAACACCATCCGAGATGGATCAAATGATACCTTTTCTCCCATGACCTGAGACATAAAGCCTGCCATGGCCTACAAGATTAAAATTACAATGTTACAATATATCCTGTAGAAGAAATCTGCTGATAGAGGTGATTTAATTAGACATTAAAACAAATAATAGTGCCTGACAGATACCTATTAGACTGCAGACACATAAAATTGCCAAAGAGACTGAACTACAATAGGTGGAATGTAAAGAACAAACCAAAATTACATGAATATTAACCACGCTAGTATATTAGGTGAACTCCTGGAAGATCTGCACCAGATTAGAGTAATCTGAAGTCTCATTTTAATCTCTTTTTGCAGAGATGAAGGCACATTTTGGCAGACAAGAAACTGATAAATTAAGATCTCTGGATTCGGGTAGCTGAAGAATCTTAGAAATCCAAAAGAGAAGCATACAGGACAAATTAGGTCCGGTACAAAGTTCTGATCAGTTGGAGACGATGTTCTCAAAAGCGAAAAGCATCAAGGGATGCTGAAATTTTAAGAACAGAGTGCAATTAAAGCTTGCACTTTAGTGAATAAAGACGTAGATCAAGGGGAAAAAAAGATAAACATGTGTAATGCAAGAAAAAATAACTACAGATACAAACAACAATTACATAAATGATTACTGCAATTAAAAAGAGATATAGGGAATCAAAACCATGCTAATCAAGTCCAAAAATTATTTTTAACTTTCTGATCCATAAGCATGTGATTTTGTTTTTGGATAAAGATAATAATATTACTGATGTTGGGAGAAAACCCCCATATTCAGGCAGTATATATTCAGACAGTATAATCTAATTCTGTTCTTAATCACCATCATATTTATCCATGAAACCTTTTAGCTATGCCTATATATATTGTTTTGCTATCTTTATTTATTGTTAAGTGCCAACCTCTTCAAGACAGAGACCGTGAGAGCCAGGGATGCTTCAACGCGTCAGTGTCCAAAGAGTTGCTTACGCAATGTGAAGTACTCAGACTGTGTTTACACCTAACTTCAAGGATTAAAAGCGCTTTAGTGAAGCTGGTTTATACTCCTTCCTCCCAAAATACTTGTCCTACTCTTTTTTTTTCCAGATTGTCCCAAAATGTGGCCCAACAACATTAACTATGCCTCGATCCCAAACAAGTTGGGGTAGGCTATATGAATCTTCACTGACCATGTTTCTCCATTTAAGCTCAATTCATCATCATACCAAATAAAAATGAAAGTGGAAAAAAAAAAGCTAAACAATAAAAGTTCTCTTATATTTTTAGAGGCATATAAATCTATTATAAGACAAAAATACTCCTAAGAAAGAAAAATGTCGCCCACTCTCTTTAAGCAGAAAATTTTAATGCATTTTAAATACTAGAACAAATTGTGTAGAACCCTCTTTTAAATATAATTTCACTCAATTTTTTTTCTTTAACACAAGTCAATATGGAACCACATGTTTCTCCTAACTCATAATTTTGATTCCTCTCAATAAATCACGACATAGAAAATACACTACCAAATTGGAAGGGGGCAGAGGTGTTAAATTTTACAAGATTACATGTGAAGTAGTTTGAACATTGAAAGCCTTTTTTAGAAAAAAAAAATGATAGATGCATTTACATTGCATGATCACACCCTATGTGATGTCATGCATGACTTTATTGAGGCAATTTCCCTTCTATACACATCACTCACTTGCCTTCTCATCTTCTAATTCTGTATAGTATTTCACTTGTAATTTTGGAGTAATTGAAATAAAATTTGAGGCAATTTAACAGAAAATAAATTTATGAGGTTCGGCAAAATTGTATTTTCTGCCTAGTCCCCGGACACAACCGGCCCAAATTTTATTTCACTCCAAAATTACAAGTGAAATACTACAAGAGAGAAAGAAGACTCAAATGTCTTAGAAGATGAGAAGGCAAGTAAGAGATGTGTTTCAAAATGAACAAAACCCTTGCTATTTATAGCAGGGAAATTACCTCAATAAACCCATGCATGACATCACATATGGTGTGATCATGCAATGTAAATGCATGAAAAATGCATCTACAAATTTCTTTCTAAAAAAGAGGCTTTCAATATTCACACTACTTCACATGTAATCTTGTCAAATTTAACAAGAGGAAGTAACAAAAACATCAAATTTCCTGAACCTATGACCTCAACTCACCCCAATCCTCCCCATTCCAGAGCAAAACAAAAAGGACTTACTTGTAAACATGGATATATCAAAATTTTATTTGCCCAACCTGGAAAGGTTTTTCTTTATAGGGTGTGTTTTCAATTTTCCCATGTTTGATTAGCCAAAATGTTTTGAAAATATTTTCTCTAGGAAAACAAGTTCCTTGAAAATGAGGAAAATGACTTCTCTAACGGAAGTAGAGAAAACAAGTTTCATAAGTGACATTCCAAGTTCATTGCCTCCACCCTACCCACCCAATGCCCCCAACCCCCACCCCTTGACCATCACACCCCCGCCACCCCCGAACTCCCACTCCCCATTCCCCACTCCATTCCACCCCATAGTGTTTTGTTAGATTACATATAAAGGCTCTTGGGATAATATTTTTTTGTCTAATTACCAAACACTAGAAAATAAGTAAGAACCCCACTTATTTTCCAAGAAAATATTTTCCATGAAAAAACGTATTCCTTCGTACCAAACACACCCATAAAGTTTTATAGTTTTCCCCAGTCATATTCAATGGTTAAAAGCTGAAATTTTCAAATATTGAGCACCGCATAATGCTCCCTGGCTAAGAAGCATGTTCTAAATTTATGACAGTGCTCTAAAGTCATACCATGTCAAATACTGACATTCGTTGGTCACGGGACCTATGGCATCCTAATATTGCTTTAGTGTTTGGACTCATTTCATTAAATTTGGACACTGGTGACATGCCAATTACTCCTCAACTTCAGCCATTTGGTCTAAGGGACAATAACAAAAAGTATTAATGAAGCATTCTATGTATTACAACAACATACCCAGTGAAATCCCACAATGTGGGGTCTGGGGAGGGTAGAGTGTACGCAGACCTTACCTCTACCTTGTTAAGTAGAGCGGTTGTTTCCGAGAGACCGTCGACTCAAGATAAAGCATAAGCATAAGCACAAGCAAAGCAAGAGTAAAGCAAGCAAGAGAAATGGTCTGAAAAAATTTAAAGCAATATGAAAATGCTGGTATCAAAAGCGAATAAGTCATGATAGCGCATTTTGAAAAAGTAAGCATTAACTAGTGCAGGTAAATAAGCTAAACAAAGTACACCAAATGACACATATCAGCAGAAAACCAACTACAGGTAACTATAAAGCAATAATGTGTCTATTTGTATGATAGGCTAAGCAGGCCTACAATAATAACATTACCCCTACCAGTTTGCAAGCGTAAGTAGGACTACGCTCGACTACCTACTACTCTTCTACCCTAATTCGTGTCCTCCATCAACCCCGTATCTAAGTTCATGTCCTCAGTAAGTTGCACCTGCGTCATATCTCGTCTAATCACCTCTCCCCAAGCATTCTATGTCATATCTCGTCTAATCACCTCTCCCCAAGCATTCTATGTATTGCTATGTAAAATCCCTAAACCACTAGGAGAATCCTACATCATTTTGACCAAATGCCTCCTACCCAAAGTAATATATGTTGAGTCTTTTACATTTGTCTACTGTTATGTTAATTTTAAAGTATTTGTTCTATGAAACATTGGTACCTTTTTGATAATTACATACTATATCAAAAAAAGGTAAGTAACATCATCTAATAAGACTTGTGCCTAGATTGTATCAGAATATGCATATTCGTAGACTGCGAAGATAAGTTCCATTTATTCATTTATCCTA
Source organism: Anisodus acutangulus (assembly GCA_029783415.1). NCBI lineage: Eukaryota > Viridiplantae > Streptophyta > Magnoliopsida > Solanales > Solanaceae > Anisodus > Anisodus acutangulus. The sequence goes on along the minus strand of CM056497.1, from coordinate 40,980,515 downwards.
CAAGAAAGAAAAGTCTATTTATTCATCTTACAGGACTGCGAAGATAAGTTCCATTAATTGCTGGCCAATAGTTTGTATACAAACTTATATATTGTACTAATAGTCTTAGTGGAGTAAAGGAAATTAAACTGCCGAATAACACAAGGAAGAACTTCCATAATTATATTAGTTCTATGATAGGAGGGAATTACAAATGGTTCCAGTCTACAGAGTTTGAGAGCTAAAACAATTTAAAATGTTCTCTTTAAAGAAAATAGTTTCCACAGAAAGAGGGAAAACAACTCAGATCCATAATAAGAACGACAATTACTATGCCAGCAAGTTGGGGATTGAGGCATAAATCTTTTCCACTCAACTCCTACTCGTATCACTTGCTCCTATCAAAGTGTAAACATCTCACCAAAAACATCATTTTCCATTCCCCACCCTCATCCTTCATTTATTATGCTGAAAAGAATTTATCTCATACCAAAGAGGCCTTGAGGCAAGAACTCTTACCGTACTTGGGAGTGAGTTCCAATAGAAAAAAAACAACATACCCAGTGTAATCCCATAATGGGTCTGGAAAGGGTAGTGTGTATGCAGACCTCACCCCTACCTTGAAAGGTAGAGAGGCTTATATTTCAAAGCAGTTCAAGAAAAGAAATAACGGAAGTGAAGAAGCCACGATAAAATACTAAAGAACCAGTAACTACAACAAAATAAAACTATATAATCAAATTACAAGAAACAACAAATAGTAACAGAAATCGAAGAACAAAACAATAAAGAGTAATACTACAACTCCTAATATTAGTTCCAGCAGCAAGGATATCATGAAAAAAATGAAATGAACATAAAATGCATTACCACTTTCAGCTCAGCCAATCCATCAAATGGCTGGTATGTAAGAATTCCATTGATATGCAATCCATCACCACGTTCAAATTGCTCGAAATCCACTTCTCTATCAAATCTAGCGACAACTTCAAGCAAATACAGAGAGAGAAAACGCATTATAAAAGCATTCATTTCCAGTAAAGAATTTCTTCAATAAACCCGTAAATTAGCAAAAATCATAGACAATACCCTGTTTTCCGCAAGTCCTGGATCAATAATGCATTCCAATGTAGTAAGGAGAATCATTCGGTGCAGCAACCAAACTAGCCCTAGATGACAAGAACACGTGGCCAATAGAACTACGTGTTGACAGATTTAAACGGGAAGACGAGCGTTCGAGGTTTAGCGATAGAAGAGGAGGGCTTAGGATTAGGACGGTGTCGTTTTAAGTAGAATTGGAGCACAAAGGAATTAGTGAACCTAAAATACCTTGAACTTGGGGGATGTTTTAACGGTGTCGTTTTCGTTGTTGTCCGAATTAGGTTTTCAGTGACGGCTGCGGGTCATATGATAGGTGGCGATGGTGTCGCTCGCCGGAAGGCTAGCGTTGCTGCTCTTTTCAAGTTTGCCAAGTGATTAATTGTCCGAAATGCCCACCATCAAAAATATTAACCGTTGATAGAAACGCCTAGACGGGGGTTGCTTGTTTAATTTTATTCATTGTTGGGTTATCAACGCTTTGTCTAAGTTATTATTTTGTTTGAAACATGTGCTATTAAAATAAGTCATACGTATTTATGATGGTTATTTACCCGTTTCTTAAAAAAATATTTATTTTAAAAAAATATATGTGATTTTGGCTAAATTATTCCTACTTAAGATTTCCATGAGTATAAACTTGAAACATTGAAACTTCGTCACTTATCACTAACATTAACTAATCCGTACTTGTGAACATATTGCAATGATTAAAAGTGCTCCTAAATTACGGCACTCACCGAAGCAGTAAGAAAAAATAAACCTTTAAACTTCTCTTCTCAAAATGGTCATCAAATATGGTTCAATATCCAAAATAAAATTTCAAATTTTTACTAATTTTTCAAAACGTCTCTGACGTATCAAATGGAGCCAAAATTTTCAATATTTACCACCAAAATTTGTCATAAAAATAAAAGAAAGTTTGATTTCTCTATTGGGATATTTGTTTAAATTAAATTTTCTATATTTACCACCAAAATTTTCTTTTACATGAAGTATAAAGCATAAAATCTGGAATTTATAAGACTCGAGATCATCACATGCCTTGAATAAATTTTAAATGCCTAGATCAAACCATAAGTGAGTCAAACTTGGAATCTGTGAAAAAATGTGGAATGGAAAAAAATTGAATAGCAGTCAAAAAAAAAATTCATCAAAAGGCCTTCTTCATTCATTTGATAATAGAGCAACAGAGTTACCAATTTCATTGCATCCGTATGAACTTTTCTCCATCCTTTGCTAATGGTAATCTGTAATGCCTTTTTAACTGTAATTGCTTCAGCAATGATTGACTTTTCAACTGGCTGAGTCGGAGAGCCAAAGGTATGAAGCATCGAACCACTAGTATCAACTGCCACAACACCAATACTGGAATCACATGTGTCCCTTTGCACACCTACATCAGTAAAACACAAAATCTCATCTTGATAAAAAATTAGTTGTTCATCAATCAAGGATGTATCATTTTTAGGATTCCAAGTAGAGCCAAGTTCTTTTAATTCATGGTAATCAAATAAAACTTGTGACACAATATTAGAAACATCCCACATTTCAGTATTAAAGGTCCAACTATTCCTAGCTTTCCAAATAAACCACATTAGGTTCACAAATAAATTCAAAAGGTTCATTGAATCTGGAAATTGCTTAACATTCAAAAAGGTCATACCAGCAACTAGCAAAATTATTAACCTTATGTATATCAAGCCATAAAATATGACTCATTTTTCAGACAGTTAGAGATCTAGGACAGTGAAAGAACATATGTTCAACTGTTTCTTCTTCCATCCCACAAACCCAATCTATTGCATCTTCTAGCCTTAGCCTCTTTGCTGGCACACTTTTAATCGGTAAGTCATTCATCAAACACTTTCTCAAGAAATACTTTAATTTATTTTTAATGTTCATCTTCCACGGACTAAACTAAAAAAATTTCGGAAAGGACTGGTTACTCAATTCAATTCTATCATTTCTCCATTCTTGTGCCTCCAATAACAATTTCTCTAGGTGATAGCCTGATCGCACCTCATAACTCCTAGATTTTGTGAAGTGACATAACACACTATCTTTCCCACCGACCTAAATAGATGAATAGAAAAAATAGCTTTAATGTCATCCTCACAAAATAATTCACTAAGCATATCTACTTTCCAAGTTGAGTTCTCACTATCAATCAAATCTAAAACCTTTAACTCCCTATCTCTATCACCACTAATATTAACAGGGTAAAAGTTTTCATCCTTGGGTATCCATGGTTCAGTCCATACATTCGTATGTGCACCATCGGCAATATTCTATCTCACTCCCTTTTGTAGAGGCCTCTTCCTCATATCAAACTTCTACAAATCTATGAAGATGATCATTTCACCTCTACATTCATAAAGGAAGATTTTGAAAAATGTTTTCTTTTTAAAACTTTGGACATTAACGATTCTGAATTCCTCAACACTCTCCATGTCGTTTAGCTAATATGGCCATATTGAACGCTTTTAAATCTCTAAACTCAAGGCCCTATTTACTTTTTGGATCACATAGACTCTCTCATTTATCTAAATGCATCTTCTGTACCCCTTCATCTTGCCCCCACCAAAATCTATTAAACAAAGATGTAATTTCTTTACACAACCCATCTGGCATTTTAAAGCATGTCAAGGCATATGTGGGTATAGCAGAAAGGACCGATTTTAACTATACTTCTTTTTTTGCTGGACTTAAAAACTGCTCTTTCCAACCCTTTATCTTTTATCAAGCTCTATCCTTAATAAAATTCAATATATCATTCTTCGATCTTCCTACCACTGAGGGTTGGCCCAAATACATACCATCGATACATATTTTCATATTTCCCAGCACATCACAAATCTCTTTCTTTTCTTGATTTTCTATATTCTTGCTAAAAAGACTGCAAATTTATCTGTGTTAATTAGTTGACCCGAACATCTAGCATAATTCTACAGAATCCTTTGAATTTTAGATGCATTTTGTGTCAACGCTTCACAGAAAAAGAAAGAATCATCTGCAAACAACAAGTGAGAAACGGACGGCCCATTCCTATTCAATTGTAAACCAGCTAGTACATTCCACTCTTCAGCCTGTTTTAATAACACCGACAATCCTTCTGCACATATGACAAAAAGGTATGGTGAAAGCGGATCTCTCTACACTTATCCCTCCATTCAAATTAAATGAGAAAGACATAGAGGATATACACTCCATTATCCATCCCATAAACTTCTCATGAAATCCCATATGGATCATCATTTGCTTCACATAGCCCCATTTCACTCGATCATATGCTTTCGACATATCTAACTTAATAGCCATGAACTTCTTTCCTTTCCTTTTTATTCCCTAATAAGCTCATAAATTCATGCGCTAAAATCACATTATCTATGATTTGTCTTCCACTTACAAACGTTGTCTGATTAGGGGAAATTACATGCTTTAACAAAGACTTCATCCTACTAGCCAAGATTTTTGCCACTATTTTGTAAATCGTGGTGCACAGACTAATAGGCCTATATTGGTTCATCGAGATTGGAGTTTTACACTTCGGGATCAATGTAATCAAAGTCCTATTCCAAGACAATAACAAGGTTCCCATTTGAAAAAACTCTTCACCGCTAAAAGCACATCAACCGATATAATCGACTAATATTCTTAAAAAAATAAAGGGGTCATACAGTCAACCCTTGGAGCTTTAGTCGGACATATTAAAAACATAGCTTTCTTCACTTCCTCAATAGTATCTTTCCAAATTAATCTCTCATTCATATCCTATGTTATTTCCACAGGAATATCATCCCAAATCGTTGTCACATCCCGAACCATAGCCTGAGCGGAACACAACACTCGGTGCATGGCTGCATGTGACCAAGTGAACCACATGACTTTCTTGTCAACATGGGCATCAAAACATACACTAAACATGATAATGAAAACACGCAAATCATAATACTAAATTTATAGTCTGAAAGCATATCGCGGAAATATTCTAAAAATATAATAAGTCTGAAAATCAGTGTTGACATGATACTGAACTAGTCTATGAAACCTCTGACAACATGAGTCTGTAAAACTGTCTACCAGGACAAGGCCCTAGCATACCTCTGCTAATACAATATAATCATGTAATACTAGACTGACACCCGAATGAGATGAGGCTCACCAAACAGCTGATACCAAAGCAATCATATTGAGCAGATCTGTCTCTTTAATTTGTACTTATGTAAAACAACTGAAGAAAATAAGCAGGCACGTGATATCATAGGAACATGAAACTGAAAACGTGAACATGAACATGAATATAATAGCATGTGTAAAATATGAAAGTTGTATATCTATATATATTTGTTATGGGAGAGCATTAACAAAATCGACATGAACCACCATGCGTGAACGTTGAGTCTGATCTCCGCCTGATCAGCTAAGCCATCTCATACTTTGCTGTAGTATGAGACATGAACATGAACATGATGGATTCAATAATTAATCTAAAGGTATCGTCCTCTGGTGAAGTGACCTATATCTTACATTGGTAAACGTAGTTTTAGGCTATCTGAGTCTTCTCGATAATCTGTACAACTCTCAAAATATGTACTTGAAAATAGGTAGCTTAAAAGCCCATGTATTTCATGAAATAGCTTGTAGACATGATCTGAGATAGTTTAACATGAACATAAATACAATACATATATTTTGTGAGAAAACATGCATAATTTCATAGATTAACTAATAATAATTCATGACTTGATAATTAAAAACTAATGGAATTCAAAGCATGGGTTCATGGATTACGAACAGGTTCATAACAATCATAATGACTTATCATGAATATAATTGATGAACGGTAATATAGACGTGATATATATAATATGTTCATGTGATTAGGGTTATCATATGAATAGAGTAAAACCCTAAGTTATGAAATTTTTATGATTTCATGGAAACGAGGCGTGGGAAAGAACATAGATATTCTCACACGTAGATAGAAGCTCTACATACCTGACTTACTTCCAAACTTGTATTAAAAATCCTGACTTTGAAGAAAACTCCAAAGATTGCACCTTGAAACCTTAATTTGTGTTTATCTTAAAAACCCTAGGTTAAGAGTAATGAAATTCACTTAAGAATTGATTATACTATGTTAGAATCGCATGAAAATACATGAAAAGGGCTTACCTTGATGTAGGAGATGGTTGGAAAGAGAAAACCTTCGTTCTAGGGCTTGGAAATATGAAAACTAATTTTGAAACTAAGTCTGCATATTTATACTGTTTGTTGTCGGGGAGGTTTGACGGTCAATTCGATGGCCCATCGAACTTTGACAGTCTAAGTCTAGGCCGTCAATAGTTTGATGGTCCATCAAAAGTTTGATGGTCCATCAAAAGTTTGATGGTCTGTACAATCGGACCGTACTGTTATTTTTCTGAAATTTCAAGAGAGTTATAAAATTAGAGTTCTTGGGATGGTGGAAGTTGACGGGCCATCAATAATTTGATGGTCCGTAGAATGGACAATCAGGTTGTCAATTTCAAAAGAAAAACTGACTGTTCACTTTGATATGCCATTGAATAATTGGCGGTCCGTAGAACCTATCGTCAAAATGGTTCTGTAGAATCTAAAACTGTTTTTTGACTTAACTCCCCGTTTTGATTTTCTATATTCGTGGATCATGAACAAGGCTTACTTTGAAGGTACGAGGTGTTACAATACCCCCCCCCCTTTTGGGATCATTCGTCCTCGAATGATAGGTCATGGTTAGAAATGAGACTGGACATAGCATGAGTACATGAGTGCGAAGAAACATGACACAAAACATGGAAACTAAACTGGCATGATTTACATGAAAACATGGATATGGGACATGAGTACTGAAAACATGGACATGGGACATGTATATGCAAGGGACATGACATGAATTCTTAGGGTATTTACCTTGTTCATTTTCTGCTTGCTCCTCGAATAAATGCGGATATCTGGACTTCATATCTTCTTCAGCTTCCAATGTAGCCTCCTCAACACTCTGACTTCTCCATAACACTTTAACTGAGACAACTTCCTTAGTTCTCAATTTTTGAACCTGACGATCCAAAATAGCCACAAGAATCTCCTCATAGGTCAGACTATCCTTAATTGAAATAGAATCGGCAAGGACAACCAATGATTGGTCTCTCACACACTTCCTCAACATGGACACATGAAATACTGGATTCGTCCCTTTTAAAGCCAGGTTTATTTTCCCCAATACCTAACATAATGCATGAAAGAATAATCAACAACAAAGTCTTGTGGTAATTCAAGTTCATAAGTCACTTGACCAACTCTCCTCAAAATTCTGTAAGGTCTGATATATCTGGGACTGAGCTTCCATTTCTTTCCAAATCTTATGACACCTTTCATATGTGATATTTTCATAAATATCCAATCATCATCTTAAAACTCCAAGTCTCTACCCCTCACATCTGAATAAGATTTCTGACGACTCTAAGCTATTTTCAAATGCTCCTGAATCAACTTGACTTTCTCTAAAGTCTGATAGATCAAATATGGTCCTAACAATTCTGTTTTACCAATTTTGAACTAACCAATTGGTGATCTACACCTTCTCCCATACAGAGCTTCGAACGGTGCCATCTAGATACTGACATAATAACTGTTATTATAAGCAAATTCAATGAGAGGCAAATGATCATCTCAATTACCTTTAAAATTTAGAACACACGCCCTCAACATACCCTTAAGAGTTTGAATAGTATGCTCTGCCTGGCCATCTATCTGAGAATGAAAAGGTGTGCTGAGATTTACCGTAGTACCTAATCCTTTCTGAAATGATCTCCAAAAATATATTGTGAACTGAGAACCACGATCAGAAATAATAGACACTGGGTCCCATGAAGCTTGACAATTTCTCGGATATACAACTTGGCATAGTCCTCCGCTGAATCTGTGGTCTTAACTGGCAAAAAGTGGGCTGATTTGGTCAGCCTGTCCACAATCACCCAAATCGAATTATGCCTTAGGGCTGAGCGAGGTAAATCTGTGATGAAGTCCATATTTATCATATTTTATTTTCAAACAGGAATATCAATAGTCTGAGCCAACCTGTCAAGCCTCTGGTATTCGGCTTTTACCTACTGATAATTCAGACACTTGGCTACATAATCTGCCACATTCCTCTTCATATCATTCCACCAATAAATCTCCTTAAGATTATGATACATCTTTGTAGAACCTGGCTAAATATAATACCTAGAATAGTGTATTTCTGTCATGATTAATTCTCTGAGTCCGTCTACATCTGGAACACATAACCTGCCTCGGTACCTCAAGGTACCGTCATCTCCCCCTTATTCAAAAGTCGTAGTCTTATGCTTGTGAATCCTCTTTTTCATCTGCAATAAGTAGGGATCACTAAACTGTTTCTCCTTCACTTCGTCTACGAATAAGGATTCAGACTTGTTCTAAAAAACAACACTGCTATCTTCGGAGTCCAAGAGTCGAAATCCTAGACTGGCTAGTCGAAGAATCTCCTTTGTCATGGTCCTATTACCTTCTTCGACATGAGCTAAACTCCTCATGGATCGCAGACTAAGAGCATCAGCTACTACATTCGCTTTCCCTGGGTGGTAGAGAACATCTACATCATAATCCTTTATCAACTCGAGCCATTTTCTCTACTTGAGATTCAACTCCCGCTGCTGAAGGCTCTTGTGATCTATGAAAATATCAACGTGAACTCCATACAAATAATTATGCCATATTTTGAGCGCAAAAATCACGGCTGCCAATTCTAAGTCATGAGTCGGATAATTTTTTTCGTGAGGTTTAAGCTGTTTGGATGCATAAGTTATAACATTACCATGCTACATTAAAACACACCCAAAACCAATACCTAAAGCATCACAATAAATGGTGAACCCCTTGATTCCATTTGGCAATGTCAACATTAGAGCAGAAGTCAGTCTCATTTTCAATTCCTCGAAACTACGCTCACAAGCATCTGACCACTGAAATATAACTTTCTTCTGAGTCAATCTGGTCAATGGAGCTGAGATAGAAGAGAACCCCTCTACAAATCATCTATAATAACCTGCAAGACCCAAGAAACTCCGAATATCAAAAGTAGAAGTGGGCCTGGGCCAATTCTTAACATCGTCTATTTTATGAAAATCCACCTGGACTCCTTCGCCTGAAATCACATGGCCTAAGAATGCCACTGACTTATGCCAAAACTCACACTTGGAAAATTTCACATAAAGTTCGCGGTCCTTAAGTGTCTGCTATATAATTCTGAGATGCTCTGCATGATCAGCCTCGCTACGGAAATAGACTAGAATATCATTAATAAAGACAATAATGAAAAGATCGAGATAAGGCTTGAAGACCCTGTTCATGAGGTCCATGAAAGCACCTGGGCCATTTGTCAATCTGAACGACATGACATAAAATTCGAAATGACCGTAACGAGTTCTGAAAGTGGTTTTCGGAACATCAACTTCATTAATATTGAGCTAATGGTACCATGATCTGAGGTCAATCTTGGAATAACACTAAGCACTCTAAAGTTGGTCAAATAAATCATTAATTATGGGAAGATGATACTTGTTTTTAATGGTGACCTTGTTCAATTGCCGGTAGTCAATGCATATACGCAACGATCCATCTTTCTATCAAACAAACAAGACTGGTGCACCTCATGGTGAGACACTTGGTCTAATGAATCCCTTATCAATGAGATATTTCAACTGGGCTTTTAGTTCTCTCAACTCTGCTGGAGCCATTCTGTATGGCGGAATAGATATCGGCTTAGTGCCTAGAAGTAGATCAATTTCGAACTCAATCTCCTATCGGGAGGAACTCCAAGAAGATACTCTGGAAAGACTTTAGGAAATTTATTGACAACTTGTACTGACTGAAGAGTTGGTGTTTGGGTATCTGCATCCCTAACCCGAACTAGATGGTAAATGTACGTTTTGGATATCATCTTTTTGGCTTTAATATAGGAAATAAACCTACCCATCGGTGCGACTGTATCACCCTTATATTTCATGACTAGTTCACCGGGAAACTCGAACTTTACAATTTTGGTTCTATAACCTACCGTGGCATAACATGAAGACAACCAATCCATACCCATGATTACATCGAAGTCCACTATTTCTAACTCTACCAAATCAGCTATGGTAATGAGGTGATAGACTCTAACTGGACATCCCTATATACCCGCCTGACTATAACTAACTCATCGACTGGAGTGGATACTTCAAAGGGTTCATGCAACTTTTCTGGTTCTATCCCAAATTTCTTAGCAGCAAATGGGGTTGCATATGATAGAGTGGATCCAGGGTCCATAAGAGCATAAACGTCAAAAGTGAACACGATTAGTATACATATAACCACATCGGCATGAGCCTCTGTATCCTAGCGACCTGCTAGTGCATACAAACGGTTTGGACCTCCGCTTGTGTTATCGGACTTAGTTGGGTCACGCCCTGACTGGGCCTGAGAATTATAAGGGGCTGCTGAATTAATGGATTGAGCCATATTACCTCTTGTACCCTGCCTCGCTGATGGGCAATCTCACTTAAAGTGACCTCACTGGCCACACCCAAAACAGACAACCATACCCAAGAAACACTCCCCTATGTGCCTCTTACCACACCTACGACAAATTAGATTACTGAAGGAACTTTGACCCACACTGGCCTGTGATTGAGAGCCTGATGCTCTGAAGTTCTGCTTCCTGTCATCATTTATGAACTTTTGGACTGGGGCACTGGCTGAAGATGGAGCAGGTCCTGATGACCTATTTTGAAGAATTATCTGTCTCCACCTATCCCATGACTGAAGTGACCTGAAGATTAGGCTTTTTTGTTAAATTCCTTGTCTTTCTCCTTTTGCAATTCTTCTTCATTTTTTAACCTGTTCTCATTATCGTGTACGAAAGCAACCATCTTTGTAATAATCATCTCTCTGTTCTGAGCCGTAACATTAGTTGCATCATACAGATGAGGATTAAGGTCATACATAAAATGTCTAACTCTAACCCTCATGTCTTGGACCATATGTGGAGCATACTTTGCCAAAGAGACAAACTGGAGATAGTACCCCTGCACAGTCCTGCCATTCTGCATGAGCTTTTCAAATTCCACAGCCTTTGCTTCCCTGAACTTTATCAACAGAAAGTGCTCAATGAAGTCATCTGCAAACTCATGCCAAGTCGCTGGAAATGCATCTTCCCCGCGAGACTGCTCCCATGACTCATACCAAATGTTAGCTACATCTTGCAATTGATAAGCTCCAAACTCTGTTGCATATTCCTCATTAACATGCATAACACAAAATATCTTCTAGAACCAATCAATAAAGTTTTGTGGATCTTCTTTCTTATACTATAGGGTCCATACGAAGAAACGCATGAGTCCTGAAACTAGATGATTCACTATTTGTCCCCGTACTTGGAATCATTCCTAGACACTGGGCGTGAGCAGCCACAAGTTGGGTGAGCAACTGAATAGCTCTCATAACATCAAAGTTAGTAGTACTGGGCGGCGAAATTGGGATCTCCGCAGGCCTTGTGGTATCAGGTGGTGTTGTACCTAAATTAACTCCCTGAGCCTGAGCATTCTCCTCACGAGCAGTACTAGAAGAAACTCTCTTGCTTGTAGTCGTTTTCCTTTTCACAAGCATTTTCTGAAATACGTAATATGTATGAGTTAGGAGGATATTCTGAAGGTATAAGTCTAATTGCATGATCTAGAGTACAAAGAAGTGAGACAATCTTAGATGTCTTGGTGGTCAACTGTTTATATGTGTGGGGCCCTCGCACATATAAAGGTGACCCCACTAGACACAATTTCATAGACTCCTAAGACACTTGAACCTAGTGCTCTAATACCAAGTTTTGTCACGCCTAAACCATGGCATGGGAGCAATATGACACTCGGTGCTTGGTTGCATTGGACCGAGGGAACCACATGGATTGCTTGTCAATATGGGCATCAAAACATACACTAAACATGATAATGCAAACATGCAAATCATAACACTGAATTTATAGTCTGAAAGTATATCGACAGAAATATTCTGAAAATATAATAAGTTTGAAAATCAATGTGGACATAATTGACATGACATGATACTGAACTAGTCTATGAAACCTCTAACAACATGAGTCTGTAAAATTGCCTACCAGAACAAGGCCCTGACATAACTCTGCTAATAAAATATAACCATAAAACTCAGCTGATAATGAAGCAATCCTGCTGAGCAAATCCATCTCCCTGAAATTCAACACCTGCACCACGAAATACAAGCCTCATGCAAAGGAACTTAGTACATTTGAATTGTATTGTATATAAAGCAACTGAAGAAAATAAGCAGGCACGTGATATCATAGGAACATGAAACTGAAACTGAAAATGTGAACATGAACATGAACATGAATATAATAGCATATGTAAAATCTAAAAGTTGTATATCTGTGGGAGAGCATTAACAAAACAGACATGAACCACCACGCGTGAACGTTGAGTCTGATCTCCGCCTGATCAGCTAAGCCATCTCATACTTTGCTGTAGTATGAGACATGAACATGAACATGATGGATTCAATAATTAATCTAAAGGTATCGTCCTCTGGTGAAGTGACCTATATCTTACATTGGTAAACGTAGTTTTAGGCTATCTGAGTCTTCTCGATAATCTGTACAACTCTCAAAATATGTACTTGAAAATAGGTAGCTTAAAAGCCCATGTATTTCATGAAATAGCTTGTAGACATGATCTGAGATAGTTTAACATGAACATAAATAAAATACATATATTTTGTGAGAAAACATGCATAATTTCATAGATTAACTAATAATAATTCATGACTTGATAATTAAAAACTAATGGAATTCAAAGCATGGGTTCATGGATTACGAACAGGTTCATAATAATCATAATGACTTATCATGAATACAATTGATGAACGGTAATATAGACGTGATATATATAATATGTTCATGTGATTAGGGTTATCATGTGAATAGAGTAAAACCCTAAGTTATGAAATTTTTATGATTTCATGGAAACGAGGCGTGGGAAAGAACATAGATATTCCCACATGTGGATAGAAGCTCTACATCCCTGACTTGCTTCCAAACTTGTATTAAAAATCCTGACTTTGAAGAAAACTCCAAAGATTGCACCTTGAAACCTTAATTTGGATTTATCTTAAAAACTCTAGGTTAAGAGTAATGAAATTCACTTAAGAATTGATTATACTATGTTAGAATCGCATGAAAATACATGAAAAAGGCTTACCTTGATGTAGGAGATGGTTGGAAAGAGAGAACCTTCGTTCTAGGGCTTGGAAATATAAAAACTGATTTTGAAACTAAGTCTGCATATTTATACCGTTTGTTGTCGGGGAGGTTTGACGGTCAATTCGATGGTCCGTCGAATTTTGACGGTCTAAGTCTGGGCCGTCAATATTTTGACGATCCAGATTGATGGTCCATCGAAAGTTTGATGGTCCGTCCAATCGGACTGTACTGTTATTTTTCTGAAATTTCAAGAGAGTTGTAAAATAGGAGTTCTTGAGACGGTGAAGGTTGACGGTCTGTATAATGGACAATCAAGCCGTCAATTTTAAAAGTAAAATTGACGGTTCACTTTGACGGGCCGTCGAATAATTGACGGTCCATAAAACTTACTGTCAAAATAGTTTTGTAGAATCTGAAACTAGTTTTTTGACTTAACTCTCTGTTATGGTTTCCTACATTCGTGGATCATAAACAAGGTTTAGTTTGAAGGTACGAGGTGTTACAATCGTAGTTTTTGATTCTGTCACAGATGTGGTAAATAAATTGCAATGAAACTTCTCGACCTCACCACTAATTCCTTCCTTGCCATAAACCCATGATCCATCATTTCTTTGCAATCCTTTTATTAAATTCATCCTTCTCCTTTGTACTGTAGCCATATAAAAGTAAGAAGTATTATTATCACCTTCATAGAACAATTGTACTCTAGATTTTTGTCTCCAAAATAATTCCTCATCCTTATAAGTCTGACCTAGTTATTACTTCAAGATTGCTATTCTTTTGGAATCAATCTCCTCAGGGTCATTCCGTAAAATCTCAATTTGATCTTTTAACTACCTTATCTTCTCCCTCGAGTTCATTCCTCCTTTTTCTAACCAGGCTAACAATGCAAACTTACACTTACAAATTTTTCAACACGCTTTGAATTGTCTAGACCTCTCAATCTCTCTTCCCCAGGTCTGCTTTACAATATCCTTTACGCTATCCCCTGCCACCCACCTTTGATCAAAATAAAATCTTTTTGTTTTTATTTTTCTCCCATTGATTCGGTAGAACATAAATAACATAGCATGATCAGACGCCTTATTTTGAATATGATGAATATTTTCTTGGTCATATGTTAACCGCCAGTCAGGAGAAATCAACACTCTATCTAATCTTTCTTGAATCACCCCTCTTCTCTCCTAAAACACCATCATGTCCACGACTTACCCTTATATCCTAAATCTACCGCTCCCATATTAAAAATAATTTTTTTTAAATCGTTATATGTCCATTGGTCCCTTACTCTACCTTCGAATTTTTCGAAATCATCAATGATATCATTAAAATCCCCTAAGATTACCCAATTAAGACACCAATTTAAAGATCTTGCTTGCAATTCATTCCATTGTTCTCTTCTCACACTTCTATCAGTACTAGCATTAGACATATATACACCAAAACATAAAATTATTTACATGATCTAAAACAAGAGCTTCAATATAAAAAAAAGTATGTACAGAAACATTGCGTACCTCATACTTAATAGTCCAAAATAAACAGAGACCACCAGCAAGCCCTTTTATTTGTTTCTGCAACCTCTCCAAGCGTACCCGTCTATTTTTTGTCTTGCAAAGGAACACCAAATCCGGAGAGTGGAGCCTCATTATCTCCTTAAGATTGGAAACTGTCAAGGACCCCTCCCCATGCCTCGACAATTCCACCCATTATCTTTATTTAGGTGAGGAATACCATTTAAGGATGGCTTCCCGCACCACCTCTGTTTGCTGCTTCTTCTCATTTGGCTGGATAATGTCAATATCCATCAAAACTCTGTATCTTCAACCACCACAATATCTACTAAATTCTAGATGACCTTACTTGAATTTAAATTCTCAGCTATTTTTTTCACTTGACGAACCCATTTACGTATCTTGTTCTTACTCGCAGTTTTATCCATCCCACCTAAAATAAGTTTTTCTTTCCAAATTTGCATTTTCCGTCTCAGTTGAAGTTTCGACACGGGTTTGGAAAATATCATTATTCATTTTTTGTCCTTTCTTTTGTTCCAGCGTAATACCCATAGAAATCATTTATATTCCTTTTGTTTGTGAAATTAAATCCTTCCCATTTTCTTGGACCACAAATAAGGGCCACCTGCATTACACCTTTGCTGGTACCCACCACATTATGTGGTAAAGTAAAACCATTTTCTGCAAATTAAAGTCTAGGGCTGGCCAGTGGGCCGGGACACCCCGACCCCGACCCGACCCCGTCCCGAGCCCGCCCCGGTCCCGCCCCGACCCCGCCAAAAAAATAATAATAAATAACGGGGGCGGGATTGAACTCGGACGGACGATGCCTCTCGCCCCATGAGACCCGAGCCCGCCTCAGTTCGAGACCCGACTCGCCTCGACCCCCGCCCCGAGCCCGAGTCCGACCCCGCCCTCTTCCCCCCTTTGCAAAAAAAGTCCGTTGCACCAATGGCCATTTTAGGCCCCCCCTCCCCCAACCCCCTACCCCTTAATATTTATTTTTAACCCATAAG
The DNA here is from genome assembly GCA_029783415.1 of Anisodus acutangulus. Taxonomy (NCBI): domain Eukaryota; kingdom Viridiplantae; phylum Streptophyta; class Magnoliopsida; order Solanales; family Solanaceae; genus Anisodus; species Anisodus acutangulus. Next base: position 40,964,598 of record CM056497.1, on the reverse strand, counting down.
TTATTATATTTACACTTTAACCCAATTTTTCAACTATAAATAACTCATTTTCTCTTCATCTTTCTCACAAATCTTCCTACAATCTCTCTAATTTCTCAATATATCTCTCTACAAGTCTACATTGTTTGCTAAATATTCAATTTTATTTATTCATTTGAGAATTGGTAGTGAAGTTGACAACTAGCTTGAGGATCTTCCATCGAGCAAAGTTTCAATTTTCAACCTCTCGATTACACGTCGGCGTTTGGTACATTCGTTCCTTCATTAAATTATTATTGTCTGTTTATTTTATTTAGATCACTTAATTTTATTGTCTTAAATTATTTATTTATTTATTTATTATCATAATTAAAATGGAAGGATTAAAAGGTATGTTTAAGGGTAAGGGTGTTTCTTCTAGTAGGGGCAACCAGGGCAAGGGTACTTCTTCTAGTCATCTTATTCCTACACAGGATGATTTTGTTGATACTCAACATTTTCCTACAATACCATTAGATTTAGACCAGGAGCTATTTTCTGGAACTCAAGAAGACTTTAATTTAGACGATGATCTAGATGATATACTCACTAATGTTGATGACAACACACTCACTAGTGCACCTTCAACTGAAATACCTCCTATTCCCCCTAGTATGAGACGAGGTCCAGCAAAACGACCATTAAAATCAGATGCATGGACATTTTTTGATAGGGACGTAGAGAATCAAGTAGCCATATGTAAAATTTGTAAAAATGTTTTAAAATTTAAAACTGGAAAAGGTCACGGTGGGACGGGGGGTTTAATTAGACACGTAGTAAGTGCTCATCCAGCTAGGTATTCCCAATACCAAAGCTTCAAAACCGCGCAAGAACGCCGCTCCATCGGACAAGGTTCACATAATCGACATCTGTCCTGACCAAATCTGTGGTCAAATTAACCCTATGATGGGGGGAATTCTAGGCTCTAAATACAATAAACATAGAGATATGGAAGCAATATCAAAATTAGTTGATGTGGAGGGTTTGCCTTTTTCATTTCCTTCATCTCCCGGTTTTATTCATTACATTAGAGATATATATAATCATGCTTTTAACGGTTTTCCTAGATCAACTGTTAAGAGAGATGTATTTAAATTCGCGCATGAATATCAACAATATTTACGTTTTTCATTATATCATTTTAATGGCAAAGTATCTATCACGTCTGATATAGGTCGTAGTACTAACGGCCATGATTATTTAACTGTAACTTGTCATTGGATAGATTATAAATGGTCTATGCAAAAACGTATTTTAGCGTATAGATATATAGATGATAGGCACACTTGTACTTTTATTGCAGAAAATATTTATCAAGTGTGCGATTATTACGGAATTACCGATAAAATTATGACTATTACATTAGATAACGCTTCTAATAACAATTACGCAATTACAATTTTAAAAAATAGTTTAACTCCATGTTTTTCAGACCATTTTCATATAAAATGTGCGTGCCATATATATAACTTAATTGTAAAGGATGGTCTATCACTTTTTGAAGACATTCTTAGTAAAATACAATTTGCTATAAACTTTATTTTTAAAAGTAATAAAGTACAACGTAGAAAAGAATATAAAAAAATTTGTCATGATTGTGGACTACCTTTTAGAAAAATTTCACAAGAAGTATCCACTAGGTGGAATTCTTTATACGAGCAACTACTTGTTGCTTATGACTATAAATTACCTATAACTTTATTTTTTAACTCTCATAATAAAAAGTCAGCTGATATGATTTTAGATAGTGATTGGGAAAAAATTTCCGAACTTATTGTATTTTTAGAGAAATTTTTTCAAGCAACAAAAGATTTTTTCGGTATATATTATCCTACTATTTCAACTATGTTATTTTATATAACTCTAATATTTTTATTACTTAGTGAATATATGGAAAAATCAGCTTATAAGGCAGCTATTAAAAAAATGTTTCTCAAAATAAAAAAATATTTTATTCCTATTCCCTCTATTTATATTATTGGTTCTGTATTAAATCCTACTATTAAAATAGACGGTACTAAATCACTAATTGAAACTATTTACGATTGTATAGAAGTACTACCACCTCCAAGTCCCAAAAATCTAAATCACCCACCACCTATTGAACAAACTAAAGAAGAAGTATTGTCTAGCGTAGAACACCAATGCAAAAATATATATAGATTTTATCAACAAGAAAATGCTAGTAACTTACCAGCTTCCATACCATCTTCTTCATCTTCAACACAACCTCACAAAAGACATGATGTTTCTAGCTAGTATTGAAAGCCTCGGAAATAGAATGTCTTGGTCGTACCTCTACTACTAACCAAATTAGCGAGTTGGATATTTTTGTTTTGCAAGGTTCTGCATCAGTATCAAGAAGTTATCAATGAAGATGGACATGAAGACTTCTTTGAAATCTTTGGAGGGAATGAGAAGACCTTTCCGACACTTTCATTGATGGCTCGAGATGTTTTGAACATTCAAGCGTCGTCAAGCTGCGTCTGGCGCTTTTTCTGTGACGCAGATATCAAATAGGAGACCACAGGACACTCATTAGCGGGAGCGGCTTGGAAATTGCGGTATTATTGAGAGATTGGATCTGGCGGAGCGGAAAGGTGCGGTCAACAGGAGATCAACAAAGAAGATAATGAAAACTACAACGAAATCTTAGCAGAAGGTAGTGGAAGCGGCGTGGATCAATTTGACCAACAAATACCAATTCCAATAGAAGAACCACATGAAATCATCAAGCAATTAGAAACGAGGTTTTTGAGAATGTAATTTTTAATTGTAATTTTATTATGTAATTTGTAACTTTTGGACAACACCACAAAGTTGCAATTTAGATTTTAGACAATTGTATTTGTATTACAAAAAAATCATATGTCTATTAAATAATATAAGAGGCACAAAAACAGCCTTGGGATGTTTTTATTACATTATCTTGTTTTGTTTATTGAGTTTTTTTTATACATATGTTATTTAAAAAAAAAAAAAAAGGAAAACCCGCCGTATCTCGCCCCGAGCCCGACCCCGACCCGATACCGACGGGATCGGGACGGGACTTGCTCCAGTCCCGCCAGACCCGACCCCGCCAGAGCCCGCCAGACCCGACCCCGCCCCTTCTCCCGTCCCGCCCAGAACCCCGACCCCGCCAGACCCGAGCCCGGCCCACTAGCCACTCTTAAATTAAACTCCCCGTTTTCATTTAACTCCTTAGCCCCATTATTCTGACCTCTCACGTTCTCCTTATTCCCTTCCCTCACCTCCCCCACTTTCCCACGTACCCTTTCTTCCTCAATGACTGCCCCGCCACCCTTAGCTCCGAATTCCGTCGGCAAATTCTCCGGCACCACCCGGAACTCTTCTGCTAGTTCGCCATCTTCTGTGAGAAGGTTGAAATTTTCCTCCACCACTACTATATGAGCTTTCCCTTTACTATTCGAGCTTCATTCACCCCTCGATCTTATAGAATTATCACCACCAGTTTGAAATCGAATACCATTCCTTTCTGTCACCGGAGATGTTCTACTCGAGTAAGAAGCATCTTGAGATACACTATAATTCCTTCTATTACCTCTATACCCATTTCCCAGCATAAAAAACTCTGCACGCATCCATGCCCCAAATTGATCGCTCTTCACTTCTCCGTTGGTAATGTCTTCTACTTTTTTTAAACAAGTTTTCTCATTGTGACTCAAGACACCACAATTGAAACACATATATGGTAAATTCTCATACTTAAATTCAACCCAACAATTCTCATTCCCTAAGGTAATTGTTCTACCTCTTGGGAGAGGTTTTGTGATGTTTAGTACAACTCGGACCCTTAATTATCTCCCTTCTCGACCTCCATTTGTCGGTATTACAACCTCAACAGTACCACCTATAGCATTTTCGATCTTCTTCCCTACGTCTTCCATCATCCAGTGCACTGGTATATTCCACAGTTGCACCCACATTGTCCCGACATTGAAAAGCTCTGGCTTACTTTCAATTTCCAGTCACCATTTCCTTAAAGTTAGCAAAAATCGATCATACAACCATGGTTCTCCAGCCAGCACACATTGCACTTCAATTTTTGTGGTAAACACAAACTGGAACAGATTTGGTCCAACAACTAACACCTTCAACGTTCTGGCGTTCCACCAAACCAAACCCATCGTCTCTTTATACCTTGCAGGTTCACCAATTTATCGGAAATTAAATTCCCAAAGAGACTTCTTGCACATTCTTCCTCGCTACTTGCTACATTTTGTACTCCTAAATTAACAATATTTTACTCATCAGAAGATAAGATGAACTTTCTTCGCCTTTCGGTAACTTCATCCGCCATCTTTATGTTACAATAACACAAAGTACAGTTTTACGATACTCTGTATTATGGCACACCAGTCTGTATATAACCATAAAGATGAGTCTATTTGTTTTAGGCTTCTACCATATAATGATAAGAAATGGAATTTTGAATTTGAAAGGGACTACTTCCACGGATGGGAAGATTCAGATTTCTACCGGAGAAGAGAAAAACTCCTAGTAGGACTCTACAGGAGGCAGAGAGTTTTTTTAGGAAATAGAATCGAAGAGGTCAATCTGCTTTTCCCTTCGCAGTAGGCAAATAGCTACCCCGAATAGCAGTCAAACTTGGAATAACCAAATGTTGAACAATTGTAGCAATTTAAAGACTTTTAGGAATATGTATAGAAGGGCAATTTGAAGAATAAGTTTAATTGTTTCTTAATTTTTTTAAGTTAGACAAATTTTTTTACTAAAAAAAAAATTAAGCGGACACTCTTTTTTATTCAAAAGAAATAGTATTAAAGAAAAGTATATCAAATGAATTTGGACAAAGAGAGTAACCTTTTTTGGTCAAAAATCTATTAAGTAGGCGTTTGAACATGAATTGAGTGATATTTATAAAGTGATAACATTTGAACTTAAGTTAAGAAAATATATTTGGAAGTAAAAATTGTATTTGGGCATGCATTTCACTTAAAAAATATTGAAATTTTATGAGGGGAAAATTTTATTTCAAAAGTTGATTTGAAATTTTAGTTTTTAAGTTTGGAATGAAAATTGACATGATGTACAACCAAATAGGATCTTGAAACAAAAACTTGAATAAAAAGAAAGCAAAAAAACGTGAACAAAAAGAAAGCAAAAAAGAAAGTGTCCAAATGGCCTAAGTAAGTCCCTTTTATCGGGTGACGTTGCATTTTCTATTTCTCTTTATTTATTTTCTTGGTACATTATTGAACTTCTATTTACATAATTATATCGATAAAAAGGAAATAATGGAATAAATACTACAAAAGCAACAAGACAGAGATCTTCAAATACTCAGCCAAAGACTACCACCTAGCATCCATTGAGGTAATCAATTTAAACAAAACATTAGTATTGGCATATTGTCGTGCCCTTGAGTGGATTACCAATCAGAAAAGGACAGTGTCTTGGTGTAATAGTGTTGAGTCTATTATCTTATCATATTGCGTCGCACAATGACACGTGTCAACCACCCTTCAAAGTAAAATTAAAGCGTGCAGGAGACCCAGTACCTCAGGTCTCATTGTTCTTCTATTGGATGACCACCAACACTGAGAATTTGTAATACGAAAAATGTAGCTAGGGGTTATTTTATACGAAAATCGCACGAGTAAATGATTTCTTATGGTTAGTGTTAAATAAGAAAATATTCCTGTGATATACACTGAATATAAAGAAGTGTATATCACAGGAATACAGTGGACTGGGCAGCAGTGGACTCTCGACAGTGGGCTCTCGGCAGTAGGCTTCGGCAGTGGCCACAGATTGATGATAATACAATCTTGTATATATGGTATATATATTTGTAGTATATTATAGTGTAAAGGTTACCTTAATTGTGTTATACACTTACCATAATTGTATAGTTAGAATTATGATAGAATAAGAATTTAGAAATAGAATAGGAATATCACACGGAAGGAGAGATGGCTGCAAAAACTGACGGCAAGGCTGGACTCGATAGACTGAAATCGGGCATGATAGGATACAGATCCCCCCTACTATTACACCTCATGAGATGGCTCCCCGTCTTGAAATCCTTCACAGAGAAACCAAAAGGATCAAATTCAACGGAAACCGAATTGTCAGTTGTGAACTTTCGGACAGACACTAAATTTTTAATCAATTTAGGAGCATGTAAAGTATTTTTCAAGAGAAGGGGTGGATTGGGGGGAGACAATGTTTTCTGACCATACCCTAGGATTGGAATAGAACTGTCATTACCAACAATTATCCCCCTAGGGGTGCTAAAATTGGAATAAGATGAGAGAGTACCTGATTCGGAAGTCATGTGAGTCGTGGCACCAGTGTCCATATACCAATTTGGGCCCGGTTGAGTTAACCCTAACGTGTGCATCGCGGCCTCAATATTGGTTTGAGTGGGGCCTGCTGCATGATGGGCTTGCGGAGGTCGGGGGCCAAGAATACCTGTCCGTGATTGGGCTGGGCCGTAGGCTTTGGGTGGCCCATCGCGATGGGCGCTACTGGCGGTTGTTGGGCCTGAACTATTGGGCAACCCATCGCCACCGGAATTTCTGTTTGGATGATAAGGGCTCTTGGCCCATCGCTGACCCGGCCCCATCGCCATCGGCCCAGCTTTGGGACCAGGGGGTGGTAGGCCATTGTTCCCTGGATGGGGCCCACCGCCTGCTTGCTGACCACCGGAACCGCCACCAGAACCGCCGCGTTTGCCCCCGCGGTTTTTGTTATTATTCTTACGATTATTTTTGCCGCCACCGTGATTATGGTTTTGGCCCGAATTATTAACAAAACCCGAAGAACTTGGAGAGGACGCCACCATGACGACGGGGCTTGCTCCGGTAGCCGCCTTTTTAGCCAAATCGGATTCTTCCAAAGTAAGCATGGAGCGGGCTTGATGAAAAGAGGGAAGAGGGTTGCTTTGACGTAGGAGAGTTCCAACGCCATTATATGCCTCAGTAAGGCCGGCGACCAATTGTAGAACCAGACGATTATTGGTGACAGGTGCACTCACATTACGGAGTTGATCTGCCAACTCCTTAAGTTTCTTGCAATAGGCAGATACGTTAGGAAATTCTTCCATGCGAACGAGGGAGAATTCCTGCTCAAGTGTGACGGCACGTGAATGTTGGTTATCTTGGAATATGTCACGCAATCTATTCCAAGTAGCCATAGCCGTGGTATCCGGCTCAATAATCGTTTGTAGATGGTCAACTGAAATAGTGGAATAGATCCACTGGAGAACGGTAGCATCAAGCGTAATCCATAATTGAGGATCCTCCGCGGGACGAGGTGTAGTGAGAGGAATGATATGATGGATAACTTGATGAGAGATAGCGTGTATTTTAAACAACTCCGCCCACGTCGCATATTGGACGTTTTCCATCTCAAGCACAATCGGGATACAGTTCTTGATGTTGGAAACCATGAGGGCAGGATGATAATTGTTCTTAGACATATTGAAAGAACAAAGAAGGAGGGGAAATTTAAGAATAGGTTTTTGAGAGCGGAAGACGAAATTTGGGAGAGAAACCCGAGGGGGGGTTCTCGGCCGAGAATGGTCCACAAAAACTTTGGGAGAGAATTTTTTTTGTATAACCTAGTCTCTTGATACCATGAAAGAAATAATCCCCTTGATTATTTTCATAAATTGACAAGGTATTTATACAAGTTACAAAATAGGAGAATCCTATTCCTATTCTATTTCTAAATCCTTATTCTACCATAATTCTAACTATACAATTATGGTAAGTGTATAACACTAATTAAGGTAACCTTTACACTACAATATATTACAAATATATATACCATATATACAAGATTGTATTATCATCAATCTGTACCCTTCGAGGCCCACCGAGAGCCCATCACTTGATCCCTTTGTATTCTGTGATATACACTTCTGTATATTCAGTGTATATCACATGAATATTTCCTTGTTTAACAGTTAGTTATAATTTGAATAAAAATATTTATAATATAACATTTATAATGGAAGGGCTCACATCCACCATATATAATTAGGGGATTTCCAATTGAAGCAAATCCATTTTTTACCAAGTCAAATTTTCCAAAAGAGTCCGACATGTTCATGAAATTTTCAAGTGCTTTTATTTTAAGAATAATAATATTTTTGATCTCTTAATTAATGATAAATTCTAATTTAATTTTTGTGATGCATGAATCGATTTTTGTCTCTTTATATAAGAGATATGATATATTTATACTATTTGTAGAACTATATTAATCTTAAATTTGAGGTGATAATATAAATTTAACATAATAAATACTTAATTAAATGATGTAATAATTAATAATTTGTTAAATTTATGAAGATTCACAAGCAAATGAATCAAAAGCCAACTTAATGAATTCATTAAAGTTAAGGCATTATTTGTTTGCATGAAGGTCTGAATTTTTAATAATTTAGATATCAGTTTCTAAGTGCGTTGATTTTTAGTTCTAAATCTTTATCTTTTAGTGTATTTATTTTTTGTTTTACAACTACTTAATGGGTCTGAGTAAATTTAATTAAAATTTATAATAAAATCTTATAAATATTATTAATATACTATCCATTCAAGGATTTCTACGAAAAAGATTTCACAACTCCTTCATCTATTTTCTGTTGGATATGTAAAGCGCTTACGGGAATAGTAAATAACTATTACAGTGATCGAAAGGATAAACAAAAAAGAGGACAACAACAAGTTGTCAATATCTTGATCTTGAATTAAAACGTCAAATATAGATCTTGTATTCGGAAATACAAGAACATGAACTGATACACTTGTAGCTTGTAGATCCACTGGGAATACGAACGGTTAGAGTCCTTCGTCTATTAAGTTAACACCTGAAACACTTAGCAACCAATTAGATAAAGACAACACCACCGGCTAAGTCGAGAGATATCTCTCTGTCTTTAAGACAAGATTGCCCCCGTATATAGGCTTTATGGAAGTGTGGACAATAGTCTCTCAAGATGAAACATCAAACTATCAAGTGTGCAAAGGCTACACAAATGATCTCTGCGAAGAACACGAATAATGAAGATTGCTAAGAGAAAGATTGATATCAAGAAAATCTTATCTCTTTGTGTTGTTGTTAACTTGTTTTTATGTTCATGGTCATCTATAGAATTGAGTCAAAGGCCTCAATTTATAGGTGTGCAAGATGGCCTTTCAAATGCCCCATAATGACAATCAATTGTCATGTAATGGATGACATTTAACCCCCAAGTAATGCAGCAACATAATGGTCCAAGTAATGGTCATTTTTGGGTGGATTCAATGCCATTGAAACCACCTCAACAGCCAAACCTTAGGATTCCGTCGAGCAAACACTGCCTAGGAAGCGCCGCGGCGCTGCAGCATTTAGCGCCACGGCTCCAGAATGCCAAACATTGAATTAGCGCCGCAGCTCAGCTAGGGGGCGCCGCGGCCCTTCTTGGCTCCGCGGTTCGACCCGTTGTTGACACCCAATTTTGTCCCATCTTTTTGGATTTTATTTGCAAGTTTTAATATTTTTGACACTTAGGCATATATATGTATATATATCATTATTATCATTTATTATTTGCATTTTTTACTGTCATTCGCATTTTAATATCACAATCATACTTTTACTCTAATATTATATGTTATTTTTATTTTAGCAAAATGGCATTGCATTTTATATTTTTTATTTTTTAAGCATCAAGCATTTCACAAATATTATATTTTATCATATTATCATCTTTATAATTTATAAATTTTGCAAAGCTTTCTTTTTATATAATAAAACCTCCTTTTTATATTTTAAACCCATAACCCACTTCATTTCCCCCAAAACAATTTCTACTCAACCCATTACAATAAAAACAACCTATTTTCGGACTCCATCCAAGGCCCAACTAATCACCCCACTTATCCCCTACCCGTGGCCCAATTCGGCCAGCCCAAAACCGCAAGCCCACCCGGATCGGCCCAATACCCAATTCCCTTCTCCTTTATTTTCCCCCCTTTTAAACCAAAACCCTACAAATATTTTCATTCCATCTCTTTCTCACTCTCTCTTTCTCTCCCAAATCAGCCGCACACACCCCACACCCATGCCCCTACGCCGCAACCCCCATACCCGCGACCCCACACCACCAGCCACCCTACCCCACCCACCCCCGACAACCTGCACCCACATCACCACCACCACCCCCACACCAACCAGCGCCACACCCGACCTCACGTCGCCGACCAACTCACCATCGCCGCCACATCGCCGACCACCACCACAACGCCGACATCGTCGCCCAACACCACCAACCAACCCGTCAACCCCATACCCTATCCCCCCAAAATCCGAAACCCATCCATAAAATACCCCCTTTTGTTCACTGTTTGGGGGTCGATTTGTGTGGATTTTTGTCCGAAAAGAGGGAGTTCTTGGTCGGAATTTAGGTCGGATTTTGCATGGATTCTTGCCCCTTTTGTGTCACTGTCGGGTCGGGTCGGGTCAACCCGATTTAGGTAAGATTTCATGTTTTATATGCTTGATATTGTGTTGTTGGTTATCTGAAAATTTGGAAAGAATTTGATTCGGGTTGAAATATCCGATTCGGGTCGTCACCGATCGATTCGAATGAATTTTCCAGATTTTATGTTTTATATGTGTTGTTGGTTATCTGAAAATTTGGAAAGAATTTGATTCGGGTTGAAATATCCGATTCGATTCGGGTCGGGTCACTGACCCGGGTCGGGTCGACCCGATTTGGTTATTTTCCAGATTTTTATGTTTATATTGTGTTGTTGGTTATCTGTGATTTGGAGAAAATCGATTCGGGTTGAAAAATATCCGATTCGGGTCGGGTCAATGACGGTCAAGTCAATGACCCGGTCGGGTCGACCTGCATTTGGTTAAATTTCAGATTAATTGTGTTTTATATTACATTGTTGGCTATCCAAAATAAAAATGATTACGGTCGGGTCATCAAACCTGATTCGGGTCGGGTCTTCGAACCTGATTCGGGTCGGGTCAGCCCGGATCAAGTAAATTTCATTTTTGCGTATTTTTGTATCTTTGTTGTTGGTTATCTGAAAATAAAAAAAAATGATTCTGGGTCGGGTCATCAATCCTGATTCGGGTTCGGGTCTCGATCCTGATTCGGGTCGGGTCGGGTCAGCCCGGATCAAGTAAATTTTGTTTTTTGTATCTTTGTATCTTTGTTGTTGGTTATCTGAAAATAAATAAATAAGAATGTTTGATTCCGGGTCGGGTCACTATTCAGAATCCGGGTCGCATAATTTAATTGCAAACTGTTGGTTATTTTGGTATTTAAATATCCATACACAGATATCCTACTGCTTTACTGCTTTAGGCCGATGAAATTGAATTCGAGGCCGAGCTTTTTTCGTTTCTGTTTCAGTTCACTTTTTTGGCATTTAAACATCCGTGCACGGATTGTCTTACTGATTTACTGATTTATATAAATACTGCATTTAGGCCGATGAAATTGAATTCGAGGCCGCGCTTTTTTCTCATTTTTTCATTTTCACTGCCAAAGATCGCTTTTAACATCCGGCAATGGATATTTATCGCTTTTTTTATTTACTAAACATCAGTCTTCTCGGGAATTGCCTCTGTTTTTACCTTCTACTTGTTTCTTGCTCTTTCTTCTGCTTTCTTGTATGCTGATTCGATTTTTAATTTTACTGATACGAATACGATACTACATTGGCCGATGAAATTAAATTCGAGGCCGCGCTTTTTTTTTCTTTCTTTCGTTTCTCTTTTCTGTTTTAAATATCCGTGCAACGGATTACTGTTTTATTTGTTTTAACCAATACTACACTTTGGCCGATGAAATTGAATTCGAGGCCGCACTTTTTTTATTTCGTTCCTCTTTTTTGATTTACATTTTTAGTATCCGGCAACGGATATCTTATTGTGCTCTTGCTTTATTGCCTTATTTATATCGCATTTAGGCCGATGAAATTAAATTCGAGGCCGCGCTTTTTTTCTTCGTTTCTCGCTTTCTTTAATTTACTGTTTTAAACATCCGTGCTACGGACATGTAATCGCTTTTTTCTCATCGCTTTTTTTTTGAATTAAATACACCTGGCCGATGAAAAAATATCCGTCGATTTTTGAGGCCTCCACAGTTGTAAAGACGGAAAATAAAGCTTCTGGGCAAGGATGAAACTTAAATCTTTTTCACCCGAGAGACCAATATGTTCGGTAGGCAAGGCAACTAAAATGACCAACGAGTCATATGTTCGCAACCACGACGTGATTGGAATGATCTTTTCAAAATTTAAGTCTGAGCCCTCCGTAAGCGGATCCGAAGCTATGTATATTTAATTATTTCTAACCGTTTATTCTTGACAGCTTGTAAAGATAAAGTCAAAGAAGGCAAATAACCCCTCGGAGTTTATTTATTTTGTTGTTGTCATTTACTTTCTTAATTCAGCTTTATTTCATTCTGTATTGTAATATTATTGTACTCGTGAAATTATTGAAATGTTTAGAATAGGCAAACATAGAATTAATTAATAGGGTAGACTAAAACTTGAAACCCATTGCTAGTTCATTTATTTTTAGGCTCAGTTAGTTTTAAAATTGTTAATCGCTAGTTTATCTATTTTTAGGCCCGTCGCCCATAAGAAATCACATTGCATACATCTTTATCAATTTTCATACGAATGCATATTCATAGTCTTTTTTAGCTTTACATGTATATTATTGTCATACAAATGCATGCTTGTACAAATGCATAATTTCATTAAATACTTGCAACATTATTTTTATACTTGTAAAACATGCACTTTTAACATAATAATTAACCTGAGTTTGATCGGATAATCGCAAGTTAGCGGATCTTAAAGGATGCCTAACCCCTTCCCTTTAGGATAATAAAGAACCCTTACCTAGAATCTCATTAGTTTTGCAGATCACAAAATTGGAGTTATTTTACAGCTTTTAGTTAGAATTTAGGTGCCCTAATTCACCTTAGAATAATTAGGTGGCGACTCCTCAAAGCAAGCATTTTTATCCAATCCAGAGGGTATCGACGCCATCGCGTCGCGAAGCCTGCAGGTCAAAATCGGGTGCGACAGCATGGCGACTCCACTGGGGAATCAGGTTCTTAACCATAGCAAGTTCAGGTTAATTATTATTGCGCTTTATTTTTCTGCTTATTTATTCTACTGCTTTTACTTGTTTACTTTTGAAATTTTGTATGTTTAACTTCTTTAATTGCTATATTCTTTTATTGCTTTCCTTAAATTGGCATTTCACTCATATTTCTTCCACTATGGAAAATTGACACTATCACACATTACACGCGAGGTGTGTTTTGCGCACCCGCAAATTCTTTCAAATTACCAAATTTTAGGAGAGTTGGCGTATGCGCGGAGTGTCCGGACCATCTGGAGGCCGCGTAGCCTTCTCACTCGAGTAGTCCGCTCGGGAACCTTGAGTCCAGTAAGCCTAATCTCAGTAAATTTAGGATAGAGCTATACCCTTTTATTTTTAATCATGCATACATACACCATAGGTGGGTCGATCCTTGGCATCGACTCCACAATTAAGAAATCCACCAATATTGTCGACGGGTCTCGCTCCCCCAACGACCATCAACATATTATTTGTAGCGTGATAATGATGGACTAATCCAAGCTTAATCATGACATGCCGATATTGGAAAATGTACATATATTTTGTCTTCATTTCCAACAAAAGCACTTTAGTTTGACAGCTTGGATTATTCTGTCATAATCTCTCATATTTGGCATTTAGGCCCACCTCTGGCATAAGAGAGGCTCCATGCATGATAAGACACATATTTAATTCCCGCACAGTTTGTTTGCTATTTTTCTTCTTTTATCTCTGTACATATTATTTAGCTGCTTCAATTTTGTACATATCATACCATGTCGCTTGCAACTCTTGAACAAAAATTGTGTCACTGCCCAAGGATAAAGCGTTCTTGGACATCAAGACTCGGATCTCGTGAAGCAATCAGGGGAGTCTTTGACCATACTTTCACTCTTACATTTTATTAGTCTTTTAGTGACTTTCCTCCTTTCACCCGGTGCTTTTATTTTTTGCAGGAAGATCGTCCTCGCGAACAGTTTGGGGGGGGTCGTTCTAAAACATTATTCTTGGATATACTTCAGGAAAGAACAAAGCCAAAGGCTTTCACAAAGATGACCGAAAGATATTTTGACTGGAAAAAGTCAGCCAACACCAGATTCAACGAGTCATCACTTTAATTTGTATTTTTGTTTTGATACATATTTGCAAATTCAGTTGATATGTTTAATTTTCGTTACATAATTTCTTTATATCATACCATTTTTACAACATATCTTTACGAACTACGAGTGTCTGATTCTCACCATACGGTGTGATACGTAGGTAACCCTTCTCGGGTGCGACACCCCTAAAAAAAAAATCAAATAAAAAAAAATGAAAATATGATTTCGGATTATCAATCTTTTTTTCATTACATCCTAATGGACAATCTTTTTTTCATTACATCTTATTGTGGATTATTATTTTTTTCATTGCATTCATCCTAATATGGACAATCACTTTTTTTTATTGCATACAATTTTACTTGCTATCTTATTGTGGGTAAATTATTTTTCAATCTTACATTTTTTATAACCTATCTTCACGAACTACGAGTGTCTGATTCTCACCGTTCGGTGTGATACGTAGGTAGCCCTTCTCGGGTTCGACAACACTAAAAAAGAGAAAAAAAAAAGACACACTTCCTTGTCCATCGTAGAGAGGGACATATCTGATTTATTAATCTTTTTATTTATCCTATAATGAACAATCATTTTTTATTACATGCATCCTATAATGGACAATCATTTTTTTTTATTTACATTCATCTTATTGTTGATAATCATTTTTTCATTGTATTCATTCTACTGTGGACAATTATATTTTACTTTGCATTCGTCCCATAGTGGACAATCATCTGTTTTATACAATTTTTTTACTTTTACTATCCTATCATGGATGAATTTTTTTTTTTACTTTCTGCACGAACTACGCACACCTGATTCTCATCAAAGATGAGATACGTAGGCAGCCCTATTTGGGTTCGGTACCCTTTATTCAAAAATACAAAAAAAAAAAACTAAGAATCATTGATGGACTTGGTTGATACCAACACAGTTAGGAGTGTGCATAGGAAAGAACAAGTGGAGAAGATTGTCTTCGTGGTAAACCATAGATTCTTCTGGTACCTCTCATTCACGCCTGTGTTGACACTTAAAAAATTGTTTTTCATGCTTCCAAGATATGAACAAAGCCAACCTCATCGTTTCATGTGCATTGTGCGGTGAGTTTTTAGAATAAGTTCAATTGCATTGCATTGTGATCTAGAACTTGGCTCGAATGTTTGTTGAGGCGAAATCCTGAGTAACACTTGGTATAGGAAAGGATCGTAGGCTTTCTTTGATCCGTTTGAGCCTTTCCAACTTACCAAATAACATTATCCGTAGCATTTCCCCTTTGAGCCTGAAGCCTATTTTTTTTTAACAACCACATCTTATGCCTATACTCTTTCTCGAAAGTGCACACGCCGACTTATCCCTCTTTTGGCCCGACCTCCTTGAGCGCATCAGAAATATGCAAATTGCTGAAAATGATTCGAGTTGAAGTTGCAATGTTCCCAAAATAGGAAAACAAAACAAAACCAAAGGACGACTTCACACAAAAAGGAAGTTAAAAGCCCCGACAATATAAAAAGAAAAAAAAAGAAGGAAATAACTCCGAAAAAAAGGGGAAAAAGCTCCAAACGAAATATTCAAAAGAAGCCGGTACAAAACAAAATGGGGCAAAAAGAAGCAAATCGGAATCAATGCACACAAATACCAAGCACGGACATATTCCAACGCTCAAGGAAGGATTAGTCACTCTTTACCCAAATAATATCCTTTCCTTTCCCAAGCCTACATTACAAACCCATAACAAGCCCTACATGATCCTATACCGAGGGTTCTCACATTAGTGGATACTCACATGACGGCCAAGCCTATGGTATCACAATTAAATGCATTGAACATCTTTCTGAGGGTGAGTGTACTTCTCTAGACGTCCCAAAGTTCAAAATACTGAAATACATGTGAGGAATGGACTTTCTTTCAGTGAGGGCATTTGAAACATGAGGATGCATATATGTCAAAATCTTGGCTTGAAGCAAGTGTCGATACTCATGTATGTCTGAGGTAGCATCTGAAGCTGTAGGAATTACCTTGGAGTCAGTTTCGGTTATACAGAAAGCAATAACGGGAGCCCCTAAGCACATTACTAATTGTTGGTACCAACCGAAGTCAAGACGTGATTATGTCTTTTTCATATTTTTCACAAAAAAAAAAAAAAAACAACAAAAAAAAAACAACAACAAAAAAAAAAAACCTTGCAAAATATATTGCATCATTTTTCAAACTCTAGTCACTCTTTTTTACAAAAAAAAAAAAAAAAAAAAAAAACATTCTACAAATACAAATTCTTTTTGCTTTCATGAACTACGTTATGACCTGATTCCCTCGGCGGGATACGTAGGCGGTCACATCGGCTTCGGTCCCAAAAAAAAATCCTTACAAATCTCTTTTGCCTCATGAACTACGTTATGACCTGATTCCCTCGGCGGGATACGTAGGCGGTCACATCGGCTTCGGTCCCAAAAAAAAATCCTTACAAATCTCTTTTGCCGCATGATCTACGTTATGACCTGATTCCCTCGGCGGGATACGTAGGCGGCCACATCGGCTTCGGTCCCAAAAAAAAAATCCTTATAAATCTCTTTTGCCGCATGAACTACGTTACGACCTGATTCCCTCGGCGGGATACGTAGGCGGCCACATCAGCTTCGGTCTCATTTTTAGAAAAACCTTACAAAATCCTTTTGCCGCATGAACTACGTTATGACCTGATTCCCTCGGCGGGATACGTAGGCGGCCACATAGGCTTCGGTCCCATAAAAAAAATCCTTATAAATCTCTTATTTTGCATGAACTACGTTATGACCTGATTCCCTCGGCGGGATACGTAGGCAGCCACATCGGCTTCGGTCCCATTTTGGAAAACTTCACAATCGTCATTTTACTTGCAGCGAACTACGTTATGACCTGACTTCCTTTATCGGAATACGTAGGCGGCCTATATCGGCTTCGGTCACACCATTGGAAATTGTGTGTCCATTATCTTGCACACAACAAAATAGGCTCACATGATCGCCTTGATAGGACAAACAAGTTGCCCGCACAAACTCGATTTTGTCCAGTTGGAAGTTCAACATCTTCATATATACTAGAAACTGGGGCATATTTTAAGGGTTCACTGCAAGAATATGCCAATGGACCTGAAAAATGCCGCATAACCGAAGTCTTCAATCTAAACCAATATGAGCTTGCAAGCGTCCAGGGCAAAAGCTACAACTCACAAATTTCTTTGAGTGCAGGTCTTGAGGTTGACAAAGGCGGAGAAGCCGCAACACGTGTGCTTAATTTGGCAAAGACGCCGCCTCACATTTTCGTCCGTGCAAGAATGACATTTTAATTCACCCACATGAGTTTGAATCGGCGTAAGATTCAACACAACGTGGAATCATATTACACCAAAATGACGGCAATGGACGCCATTTACATCTTTCACAAAGATTACAACGACAAAGAACATCGCCCATACAACGGGCTATCAAAGAACACGCCTATGCAACGGCGTCATCCGCACAACACGCCTACACAATGACGCGTTTACAATGCACCACGTCTATGCAACGACGTCATTTCAACCCATGCGGGTCACAAACGCATCACGTCAATACAACGACGTCAATCAGGCGCCCACCTCCTAATGCGGGTATTTAAATTTCAGTCAGGCGCCCACCTCCTAATGCGGGTATTTTAATTTCAGTCAGGCGCCCACCTTATAACAAGGGAATTTTAATTTCAGTCAGGCGCCCACCTCATAATACAGGTATTGTAATTTCAGTCAGGCGCCCACCTTATAACAAGGGAATTTTAATTTCAGTCAGGCGCCCACCTTATAACAAGGGAATTTTAATTTCAGTCAGGCGCCCACCTTATAACAAGGGAATTTTAATTTCAGTCAGGCGCCCACCTCATAATACGGGTATTTTAATTTCAGTCAGGCGCCCACCTTATAACAAGGGAATTTCAGTTTCATTCAGGCACCCACCTCCTAATGCGGGTATTTCAAATTCTGTCAGGCGCCCACCTCCTAATGCGGGTATTTCAATTTCAGTCAGGCGCCCACCTTCTAATGCGGGTATTTCATTTCAGTCAGGCACCCACCTCCTAATGCGGGTATTTAAATTTCTGTCAGGCGCCCACCTCCTAATGCGGGTATTTAAATTTCTGTCAGGCGCCCACCTCCTAATGCGGGTATTTCATCTTAATCAGGCTCCCACCTCCTAATGCGGGTAGTTCAATTTCAGTCAGGCGCCCACCTCCTAATGCGGGTATTTCAGTTTCAGTCAGGCGCCCACCTCCTAATGCGGGTATTTCATTTTCAGTCAGGCGCCCACCTCCTAATGCGGGTATTTCATTTTGATCAGCGCCCACCTCTGTCTGGGTATTTCAATTTCAGTCAGGCGCCCACCTCCTAATGCGGGTATTTTAATTTCAGTCAGGCGCCCACCTCCTAATGCGGGTATTTCAATTTCAGTCAGGCGCCCACCTCCGAATGCGGGTATTTTAAGTTCAGTCAGGCACCCACCTTCCAATGCGGGTATTTCAATTTCATTCAGGCACCCACCTTCCAATGCGGGTATTTTAATTTCAGTTAGGCGCCCACCTTCTAATGCGGGTATCTTAATTTCAATCATGCAAGTGCGACGTCGCCATCTGCATAACGTCTAAGCGACGACGTCGCCTCATCACGCCTATGCTACATCATCATCTGCATCGGGGAAGTACTTCGAACATCGTTCAGCCCTTCCCCCAGTATCTCGCCACATCTGCAACCGGTGTCATCATAAGTCAACACTGGGGCATTATTTCTTGAATCTGCACCATTTTTTGCAACTTCTCTTCCCCTCGGGATTCAATTTCTTCCCACGCATCCTTAACCTTCCCTCAATGATCAGGACAAAATTGGCTACTCAGTCAACTTCTTTGGCCGAAAACTCTTTCATCGTCTCCGACCAAAGAGGGGCATCTGTTGACACCCAATTTTGTCCCATCTTTTTGGATTTTATTTGCAAGTTTTAATATTTTTGACACTTAGGCATATATATGTATATATATCATTATTATCATTTATTATTTGCATTTTTTACTGTCATTCGCATTTTAATATCACAATCATACTTTTACTCTAATATTATATGTTATTTTTATTTTAGCAAAATGGCATTGCATTTTATATTTTTTATTTTTTAAGCATCAAGCATTTCACAAATATTATATTTTATCATATTATCATCTTTATAATTTATAAATTTTGCAAAGCTTTCTTTTTATATAATAAAACCTCCTTTTTATATTTTAAACCCATAACCCACTTCATTTCCCCCAAAACAATTTCTACTCAACCCATTACAATAAAAACAACCTATTTTCGGACCCCATCCAAGGCCCAACTAATCACCCCACTTATCCCCTACCGTGGCCCAATTCGGCCAGCCCAAAACCAAGCCCACCGGATCGGCCCAATACCCAATTCCCTTCTCCTTTATTTCCCCTTTTAAACCAAAACCCTACAAATATTTTCATTCCATCTCTTTCTCACTCTCTCTTTCTCTCCCAAATCACCAGACACACCCCACACCCATGCCCCTACGCCGCAACCCCCATACCCGCGACCCCACCCCACCAGCCACCCTACCCCACCTACGCCCGGCAACCTACACCCACATCACCACCACCACGCCGACACCAACCGGCCCATACCCGCGACCTCACGCCGACCAACTCACCATCGCCGCCACATCGCCGACCACCACCACAACGCCGACACCGCCGCCCAACACCACCAACCAACCCGTCAACCCCATACCCTATCCCCAAAATCCGAAACCCATCCATAAAATACCTTTTGTTCATTTGTTTGGGGTCGATTTGTGTGGATTTTTGTCGAAAAGAGGGAGTTCTTGGTCGGAATTTAGGTCGGATTTTGCATGGATTCTTGCCCCTTTTGTGTCACTGGCTGGTGGGCTGGGGTCGGGTCAGCCCGATTGAGATAAGATTTCCGGCTTTATATGGTTAGTATTGTGTTGTTGGTTATCTGAAAATTTGGAAAGAATTTGATTCGGGTTGAAATATCCGATTCGGTCAGTCACCGACCGGTCCGAATGAATTTTGCAGATTTTATGTTTTATATGTGTTGTTGGTTATCTGAAAATTTGGAAAGAATTTGATTCGGGTTGAAATATCCGATTCGATTCGGTCAGTCATCGACGGTCGGTCGACCCGATTTGGTTATTTTCCAGATTTTTATGTTTATATTGTGTTGTTGGTTATCCGTGATTTGGAGAAAATCGATTCGGGTTGAAAATATCCGATTCGGTCGGGTCAATGACGGCCTGGGTCGACCAGATTTGGTTAAATTTCCAGATTAATTGTGTTTTATATTACATTGTTGGCTATCGAAAATAAAAAATGATTACGGTCGGGTCATCAAACCCGATTCGGTCGGGTCTTGAACTGATTCGGTCGGGTCGGCCGGATCAAGTAAATTTCATTTTGCGTATTTTTGTATCTTTGTTGTTGGTTATCTGAAAATAAAAAATGATTACGGTCGGTCATCAATCCCGATTCGGGTTCGGGTCTCGATCTGATTCGGTCGGGTCAGTCGGCCGGATCAAGTAAATTTTGTTTTTGTATCTTTGTATCTTTGTTGTTGGTTATCTGAAAATAAATAAATAAGAATGTTTGATTCCAATTGGTCACTATTTAGAATCCGGTCGATAATTTAATTGCAAACTGTTGGTTATTTTGGTATTTAAATATCCATACACAGATATCCATCGCTTTCTTGCTTTAGGCCGATGAAATTGAATTCGAGGCCGAGCTTTTTCGCTTCGCTTTACCACTTTTTGGCATTTAAACATCCGTACGGATTGTCTTCTTGATTTATCGATTTATATAAATATCGCATTTAGGCCGATGAAATTGAATTGAGGCCGCGCTTTTTCTCATTTTTTCATTTTCACTGCCAAAGATTGTTTTTAACATCCGGCAGCGGATATTTATCGCTTTTTTATTTACTAAACATCCCGCCTTCTGAATTGCCTCTGTTTTTACGCTATCTTTTATCGCTGCTGCTTCTTTCTTCTTGTGTCTGATTCGATTTTTAATTTTCTTGATACGAATACGATACTACATTGGCCGATGAAATTAAATTCGAGGCCGCGCTTTTTCTTTCTTTCGTTTCTCTTTTACATTTCTGTTTTAAATATCCGTGCAACGGACATCGCTTTATTTGTTTTAACCAATACTACACTTTGGCCGATGAAATTGAATTGAGGCCGCACTTTTTATTTCGTTCCTCTGTTTTCGCTTTACATTTTTAGTATCCGGCAACGCGGATATCTTATTGTGCTCTTGTTTTATTGCCTTATTTATATCGCATTTAGGCCGATGAAATTAAATTCGAGGCCGCGCTTTTTTCTTCGTTTCTCTCGTTTCTTTAATTTCTTGTTTTAAACATCCGTACCACGGACATGTCTTGTTTTTCTTGTTTCTTGTTTTTGAATTAAATACACTGGCCGATGAAAAAATATCCGTCGATTTTTGAGGCCTCCACAGTTGTAAAGACGGAAAATAAAGCTTCTGGGCAAGGATGAAACTTAAATCTTTTTCACCCGAGAGACCAATATGTTCGGTAGGCAAGGCAACTAAAATGACCAACGAGTCATATGTTCGCAACCACGACGTGATTGGAATGATCTTTTCAAAATTTAAGTCTGAGCCCTCCGTAAGCGGATCCGAAGCTATGTATATTTAATTATTTCTAACCGTTTATTCTTGACAGCTTGTAAAGATAAAGTCAAAGAAGGCAAATAACCCTCGGAGTTTATTTATTTTGTTGTTGTCATTTACTTTCTTAATTCACTTTATTTCATTACGTATTGTAATATTATTGTACTCGTGAAATTATTGAAATGTTTAGAATAGGCAAACATAGAATTAATTAATAGGGTAGACTAAAACTTGAAACCCATTGCTAGTTCATTTATTTTTAGGCTCGGTTACTTTTAAAATTGTTAATCGCTAGTTTATCTATTTTTAGGCCCGTCGCCCATAAGAAATCACATTGCATACATCTTTATCAATTTTCATACGAATGCATATTCATAGTCTTTTTTAGCTTTACATGTATATTATTGTCATACAAATGCATGCTTGTACAAATGCATAATTTCATTAAATACTTGCAACATTATTTTTATACTTGTAAAACATGCACTTTTAACATAATAATTAACCTGAGTTTGATCGGATAATCGCAAGTTAGCGGATCTTAAAGGATGCCTAACCCCTTCCCTTTAGGATAATAAAGAACCCTTACCTAGAATCTCATTAGTTTTGCAGATCACAAAATTGGAGTTATTTTACAGCTTTTAGTTAGAATTTAGGTGCCCTAATTCACCTTAGAATAATTAGGTGGCGACTCCTCAAAGCAAGCATTTTTATCCAATCCAGAGGGTATCGACGCCATCGCGTCGCGAAGCCTGCAGGTCAAAATCGGGTGCGACACCCGTACCATCTTACGCCTCGCACAATCCTTCCTTCATTTACCGACGTGGAACACTTGTTATTTAGCCAATAATCGTCCATCATTCTATGTCTCAATCACTTCACTTACGTACCAATATCTCTTTCATTAACGAAATTTACGATACTTGGCACTAAGATTGCACGTGTGTGAAAACGATGTTTCCGACGTGCGGGGCCCCAGTTGTTCGAGTCATAAATAATGAGATGAACTTAATTCCACACTAGTAAATTTCCAACATTTTCAACCTCAATCGCGGTCACCTAGGCGCCCCCCACCGTTAACAATCACTATGCTCAGCAATACCACCATCACCTCCGATCACCATAGTGAGCAAATGTAGGTTCACCAATTGCTCAAATAATTAGTGGTACCATTAAAGATTCCTCTTTACGATTGTTGTTTTATAAAATTCTTTCTAGTGGTCTGGGTATCATTTTCAAACATCAAATCTTTATTTTCAACTACAATTAAACGAACGAATTTTCAAACTTTGTACAGTTTGATTACAATCACTTCCAAAAGCCTAGTAGTGGTAGCTAATAATGCCACTGATTAATGCTTCTAGACGCATCTAAATAACCTACTACAACATGTTATTTTTCCTTTTTATAAGTACAGCATGTTTGATTTCCATTCTGTAAATATTTATAATTTGATTAGTCTAGTGTTTAATTTGCTGCTTTACTTTTCTGATTCTCATAATATTCTTGTACTTTAATAAGTTCTTTCCTATGTACTCTATTATGGTTAAAATGCTTTTGTAGTAATAATAATAATAATAATTTTTCATTCTGGTATTACTTGTGTATTAATGCACATGCGTTCAAATATCAAAAGGTTAATTAAAATATTTGGAATTTCCAATCAGAGTTAGCTGTAGGCGGAGCCAGCTTAAAACTATGGGTTTGACAAAACTCATTAATAGTTTTGGTTCAAATTATATATTTGTATTTTAAAAATAATTTTTCAAGAACCCAATAAACAAAAAAAATTATGATTCAGAACTCATAAACTAAAAATCCTAGCTCTTCATCTCAATTTTTTTATTTAGTTAGTTGTTGATATTGCATTGTTCCATTGCAAATAAATTATTATACATTTTACGAAAAGAACAAGAATAAATCACCAGTTCTGGTTCTAATTAACACAGTACTATGTTGGTCATGATATTTATTTTCAAAATATTGGGGTCATGTAATGTTATTATTGTTGGAAATTTAACTATGTGGGATTGAGTTTTTTCCGTCTTTAGTAACTTAAACACGTTGGCCCCGCACGTCGAAAACATCGTTTCTTCGCACATGCCTAATCTACTAAATGAGCAGATGATATTAGTGTCAAGTATCGTCAAATGTCGTTAAAGAATGAAAGAGATATTGATACACAAAGTAATGTGTTTGAGACATGAATAGATGGATAGTCTTGGCCAAAATGACAAATCTCCCACATAGGTAGAACATGGAAGGATTGTGCACTATATAAGCTCTATTTTTTAGTAAGGGTTGGGGACCCCAAGGGTTAACCCATGTGTTTAGAAGAGGGAGGACCTAGGTGAACTTAGGTTCGGGGCTAAGCCCCACACGCACGCCACCGCCTGCCCCGCTCAGGCTCGGGTTACAAGCTGTCTTCCGAAATTTTCTTTTTGGTCCCTGAAATGTTTCTTATTTACACTTTAGTCTCTAAAGATTTCAAAAATATTGCAACGGCCCTCCTCTTCACCTAAAATTGAACATTACAAACATACAACAAAAACTATTCTATTCTGTTCGAAATAGAGAAAATCTACAGAAACATAAACACAGACAAATCCTCTCTTCTTCAGCAGTTTGTTCTATATTTATTTTCTTCGCTAGAATCAACTTTACTTGCTTTATATTGTTGATTGTTGTTGTTTTATCTTGAGAGGCTATTGTCCATTATAGTAAAAGCATTTATACGGGGCAATTTTATCTTAAAGACAGAGAGTCATCTCTCGACTCAGCCTTCCTTCTTGTTTAACCTTTCAGTGACACCATTTTTTGATAAATACACATGTTATAATCGGTTGTCGGCTGTTATATCACGATTTAATAGTATATTTTAGGTTATGATTTATTGTAATTAAATTAGAGTTGTACACTTACCATAATTGTATAATTATTGTAAAAGTAGAATAAGGTTTTAGGAGTAGAATAAGAATATGATTTTTCTATTATGGAAATTATAAATTGTATATATATTCTTTCATTAATGAAAATAATCAAGGAATTATTTCTTTCATGGTATCAGAAGTCTATGTTCACCAAAATCCTATCGACTTTGCTTTTCGCTGCCTCATTTTCCGAGCTTCTCTCTCGGAATATGTGCCCTAATTACCTCATCTCCTCTCAATTTTTTCTTCCAAATCCCTTCTTCCCCTATTGTTCTTTCGTTATGTCTACGTCAAATAACACATTATATCCTGCCCTTGCAGTTTCTAACATCAAGAACCACATCCCTATTGTTCTTGAAATATGCGACGTGGGCGGAGCTTTTCAAGATTCATGCCCGTTCACATCAAGTTCTTCATCATATCATTCCCTCAGCCGCAGGCAGGGAGCCTTCCCTAGCAGTTGACCCGATATTATGAACTACTCTTGATGCTACCGTTCTGCAGTGGACTTATTCCACTATCTCTACGGACCTCTTAAATACAATTCTTGAACCCGATGCTACGACGATGGACACCTGGAATAGGTTGCGTGACATATTTCAAGATAACAAAAAAACTCTTGTGCTGTTACTCTTGAGCAGGAATTTTCTTATGTTGACATGAAGGATTTTCCGAACGTCTCAGCCTATTGCAAAAGGCTGAAAGAGTTGGCGAACAAACTCCGCAACATTGGTGCTCCCGTTAGCAATAATCGGTTGGTTCTTCAGATGGTTGCTGGTCTATCCGAGGCTTATAGTGGCGTTGAAACTCTCCTTCGTCAAAGTGATCCTCTCCCGTAGTTTTATCAAGCCCGATCCATGCTTACCTTGGAAGAAGCCGACTTGGCTAAAAAGGCGGTTACTAGTGCAAATCCAGTCATTATGCTACTCCATCATTTTCTGAACATTCAGGCCAAAATCGCAACAATGGTGGCGGCAAAATTGGAAAAATAATGGCGTAAACCGAGGTGGATATAACAAGGGTGGGCCTTGGGTCAATGGGTCGCAAACCCACTGGCCATAGCCCTGGGCTCCGTATCCCTGGAATTGGGCCGGCTATTCTTGGCCCACTGCCCCCTGTTACCTACCTTCCTCTTTCTCGGGAAACTGGGCCCAATCTCCCAGCCGGCCTAATTTCTCGGCCCAGCAGTTCAGTCCCCGACAGGTTTCTGGGTCGTGGCAGCAATCGGGTGTGCTTGGGTCTCGGCCTCCGCAGGCCCACCATCCAGCGGGCCCCACCCTTACCGACATTGAAGCCGCAATGCACATATTTGGAATAAATCCCCCGGGCACAAATTGATACATGGACATCGGCGCCACTACTCACATGACGTCCGATCAAGGTACTCTCTCGTCTTATTCCAATTTGAGCAACAATCATGGCATAATTGTTGGTAATGGTCATTCAATTCCAATTCATGGTTACGGTCATAAAACTTTGTCTCCCCCCCATCCGCCTCTTGTCTTGAAAAATGCCCTTCATGCCCCTAACTTAATTAAAATTTTGGTGTCTGTCCGTAAATTCACCACTGATAATTAGGTTTTCTGTTGTTTTTTATCCTTTTGGGTTTTCTGTGAAGAATTTCAAGACCGGGATTCCTCTCATGAGATGTGATAATAGGGGAAATCTTTATCCTATCACGTCCACATCCGGTTTCTCGAGTCAAGCCTTGCCATCTACTTTTGCAGCTCTCGCTCCTTCCTTATGGCATGCACGTTTGGGTCATCCTGTGTCGTCTATTATTTCTTCCTTACATATAAACAATCTTATTTATTGTAAGGGTACGCGTCGTACTCTAATTTGTCAATCTTGTCCTCTAGGAAAACTTGTTAGATTACCGTTTGTAGACTCTATTTCTCGTACTTTAATGCCATTTGATATTATTCATAGCGATTTATGAACATCTCATGTTCTCAGTTCTTTAGGCCATCGTTATTATGTTCTGTTTTTGGATGATTATTCTAATTTTTTGTGGACTTTTCCGTTAGCAAAAAAATCTCAAGTGTTTTCCACCATTTTAAAATTTAGAGCATTCATTCGTACCCAGTTCGACCGGAAAATAAAAAATATTCAATGTGATAATGACAAAGAATATGATAATGGGTTGTTTCGAGATTTTTGTGATACTAATTTAATACATTTTCATTTCTCTTGTCCTCATACGTCCTCACAAAATGGGAAAGACGAACGCAAAATTCGTACCATTAATAATATTGTCTGAACTTTATTGGTCCATGCTTCCGTACCCCCTTCCTTTTGGCATCATGCTCTACAAATGGTTACTTATCTTCTTAACATACTTCCTCCCAAAGGTTTAACATCTTCCTCCCATCTTCAAATCTTATATAATAAGACTTCTTCGTATTAACATCTTAGGGTCTTTGGGTGTTTATGTTATCCACTATTTCCGTCAACTACAATTAACAAGCTTCAAACCCGTTCTACTCCTTGTGTGTTTTTGGGTTATCCATCTAATCATCGTGGTTACAAGTGTTTTGCTTTGTCGTCCAATAAAATCATCATTAGTCGCCATGTTATTTTCGATGAAATCCAATTTCCATTTGCACAAGTACATAGTCCTGGGCCTAGTTCGTATAATTTTTTCGATGACGATGTCTCCCCATATATTATCCACCATTTATTGGACCTGTCCCGCACCTAAAATCCGCCAGCTGGCCCACTGCCTGCGGGACCCACTATTCTGCCACATCCCACTTTCTAGTGTTGTTTCTGCCCCAGTTTCGGCTATTGGGCCGGTTGCCCAGCCGAATACCGACATTGTTCTTGCTACAGTTCATGCGTCTGCCTTGGCTACTGTTTCTAGCATTGGACCAGCAGGCCCCACTGCCTGCTAGCCAGCCCGTCTCCCATTCGAATTTCTCCCAAAATCCACCCAATTCTTCCTCGAGTCATAGACCGATCACTCGTAGTCAATGGGGTATTTTTAAACCAAAAATATATTTTAATCTAAATTTTAATGTCCCTAAATTCCCCTACCCCGTAATCCGATGTCCGCCTTAAATGGCTCAAATTAGAAATTGGAAATTGGCTATGAACGCCGAATATGATGCTCTTATTGAAAATAAGACATGGGAGTTAGTACCCCGTTCTTCTGGTGTTAATGTTATTTAGTCTATGTGGATTTTTACTCATAAGGATAATTCTGATAGTTCTTTTGCTAGACATAAGACACGTCTTGTAGGTGATGGTAAGACTCAGCAGGTTGGCGTGGATTGTGGTGAGATGTTTAGTTCGGTAGTCAAATCGCCTACCATTCACACTATTCTCAGCCTGGCTCTTTCGAAAGCTTGGCCATTCATCAGTTAGATGTGAAGAATACTTTCTTACATGGTGACCTTAAGGAGACCGTTTACATGCATCAACCCATGGGTTTTCGAGACCCTAAATATCCTCATCATGTTTTTTTATTGAAGAAGTCCTTATATGGGATTAAGAAGGCCCTACGGGCTTGGTATAAGAGATTTGCAGACTATGTTTCATCTATTGGGTTTTCACACAGCAGGTCTGATAATTCATTGTTCATATATCGTCGTGGTACTTCCCTGGCTTTTATACTATTATATGTGGATGATATTATCTTGACTGCTTCTTCTGATGCTTTGCGCAAGTCTATCGTGACAATGCTCAGTTCTGAGTTTGCTATGAAAGACTTGGGGGCCTTGAGTTACTTTTTGGGCATTGATGTCACTCGTTATGCCGGTGTGTTATTCTTATCACAACGAAAGTAAGCAACTGAGTTCATTGAGCGAGCTGGTATGTCCTCATGTAAATCTACTTCCACTCTAGTTGATACTAAACTCAAGCTGAGCGTTGTGGCCGGAGTTCCATATGAGGACTCCACCCACTATCGTAGTCTTGTAGGGGCTCTTCAGTAACTCACTTTTACGCGATCAGATATTACGTATGATGTGCAGCAGGTGTGCTTGTTTATGCATGATCCTGAGATTGAGCACATGAATGCGCTCAAACGTATTATATGCTACCTACAAGGCACTCTTGATTATGGCTTGCATTTTTATCCGTTGTCGGTCTCTACACTTGTCTCTTACACAGATGCTGATTGGGGTGGCTGTCCGGACACTAGACGCTCTATGTCTGGTTACTGTATGTTTTTTGGAGATAACTTGGTCTCATGATCTGTCAAACGACAAGCTACTATATCCCGCTCTAGTGTAGAGGCAGAGTATCGAGGGATGTCCAATGTGGTTTCTGAATCTTGTTGGCTACGAAATCTTCTCTTGGAGCTTCACTTTCTAGTTCACAAAGCTATCTTGGTTTATTGTGATAATGTTAGTGTCGTATACCTTTCTGGCAATCCAGTTCAACATCAGCGCACTAAACATATTGAGATGGATATACATTTTGTTCCCGAAAAGGTAGCTCGTGGACAAGTACGCGTCATGCATGTCCCTTCTAGGTATCAGATTGCCGACATCTTTATTAAGGGTCTTCCATCGGTTCTCTTTGATGATTTTAGGGACAGTCTCAGTGTACGAAGATCGTCCGCTATGACTGCGGGGGTGTGATAAATACTCGTGTTATAATCGGTTGTCAGCTGTTATAATCGGCTGATATACACGGTATATACATGCCGTGTATATCACGATTTAGTAGTCTATTTTAGGTTATGATTTGTTGTAATTAAATTAGAGTTGTACACTTACCATAATTGTATAATTATTGTACAAGTAAAATAAGGTTTTAGGAGTAAAATAGGAATAGAATTTTCCTATTATGAAAATTCTAAATTGTATATATACTCTTTCATTAATGAAAATAATCAAGTGATTATTTTTTTCAATTTTACATACAGTTATTATGAACTATGAAACTAGTATGAAGTAATCTTTTAACTTAAAGATCTTTGGTGGTGAGCGTTTCAATCGAATGGACCCTATGCAGTGTGAATCTGAATATAGTCAGGCTACAATGTAAGTATTGGACATCGGATGAGAAATAAAAAAAAATCTTTCAACGTAAAAACAAAAACAAAAAGTACTTGGACTTTAACGTGATTCTGGAACGCAAAAACAATGCAAATTCCTCACAATTTTCATCCCTCCCTCGATTTGCTTCCTTAGAGTCATTCACGTATACTGTATTTGATTAAATACAAAATAAACACACTTGACTCTTTGACGTGACTCTAAAATTTGAATAATCTTGCAAGGTTGTTGCCAGTAATCAAAATAATCAAGTTTTGACTCTATCCCAAAGATAACTGTTGGGAAAACGTCTTCTGACATTTTGATTCACTCCTTATTTGTCTTTTATATTTGTGTGTGCTTTGATCGTGTCAAATGGCACTTCTTCTGTCTGTATCTCAACTCTCTAGATAATGGTATCAAAGTAAGTTTGAAAGCCAACTAAATGCCATTTTTCATGTCATATGTAGTAGTAATTTTTATACTAGTTGTTGAATAAGTACCCTTTATATATGAGTCGGTAAAGCAAGTTGGTGATACGACCGATATTGTTTATTCATATCTAATGGTTATATTAAATGAATGAATGCATAATTTGTGTCTTTCATATACATATTCACAACTTAATTATGATTAAGATATATGTATTTTTACTTCAACTTTTACCGATCTTAATATATCTAAGTGTAAATAAGTATTTATCGTTATAAGAGTCCTGCTATATAAGGTATTTTGCCATTAAGTGTAATACTTTTTTTGTCAACTTGCAAATATTTTGGACCCCCGCGAAAAGCTAAAATAAAAAGAAGTGAAATTTCGCGAAGTGCAAGAGGAATCAAACACTTGATATTGTCATTCTAGTTGTATCTTAAAGACAAATGTGAGAAATTATGGCAAACAAAAAAAAGAGAAAGAAAAAAAGAAGATCGAATATGACAAATGAAAAGAAAATAAAGTAGTAGTGATAATAAATATTACTTCCTCTGTCTCAATTTACATAGTATCGTTTGAATTTCAAGAATCAAATCTCTTAATTTTGATATTAAATTTAAAAATATAATCTTTAAAATTTACATATTTAAAAATTACGTAAAAAGTACTTATATGTCACAACATTGACAACTCAAATTTTAAAATAAAATATATACATATTTAAGAATTACTTATATATCACAATAATAGAAATGTGAGGTAAGACTGCGTACAATAGATCCTTGTGGTCCGGTTATTCTCTAGACCCCACACATAATGATAGCTTAATAGACCGGGCTGCCCTTTTATATATCACAACAATGAACAACTCAACATATTTAAAAGACATAATTTTTTTTTATTTAACTCTCAAAATCTAAAATGAACCGTACTAAAGATATGGACGAAGGAAGTTATGAGATAAATAATGTGGGCGTTTAACATTTCCAAAATAGGACAAGCAAATTTGAAATTTAACCTCCAAAGCCTCCTCGGCTTAACCTATATACATACATGGAGTACTCCAATAAAACAAAACGAGGATCACCGCAAAACCATAACGAGAAAATATCGGGCTCCAATAATTTCTATGATTCGCAATAAAAGCATTCACGCTGCGACGTCCACATTTCTTTTCAGGGACCAAAAACACCATGTGATCAACACATTCCGAATAAACCAGGAGGAGATCAATGATTTCCTCTGTATTTCTCATTCGGTAACTTGTGCATTTTTTTTTATTTTATATATTTATATAGAATCAATGGAGGAATTCATTGTCGAATGTTTGGATGTATCTGAAATTGACTTGGAATATGAGTTTGACGCCGCTCGGTTTTATGATTTCTGCCGGCCGGAGTCAACTTCCGAGGCTGAAGATGCCGAGCGCTGGTTTCAAACCGCCGGCAATTATCCGCCTTCTCGTAAGTCATAGATAAAACATTTTACACAATCGAGTGTTTAACTGAGTTTCCTCTAATTTGTTTTGTTGATTGGATGTACAAGTTTGATGATAAACTCGTGATATTCAATTTGCTGATTTTTTTTCAATCTGAGAAACACGAATCATTTGATTCGCGTTTGAGTTGACGTCTGTTGCGTTTAGCCAGTGGAAAGTTTATCTGTTTAGATTAGATATGTTGTTATCCTTGAAATAATCTTATTAGACTATTAGGAAGTTAATCTGAGAATGCTGATGGAATGTACATTCGTTCCATGTAATTCTTCTGATTTGTGATTGTGAAATACAGAAATACTGTTGGAAATTTGCCTTTGGCGGGAGTTGCGACCGACTAACTTTAACGGCTTAAATACTAGTGTTACGCATGTTGGAGAATCCGATTCTTCACACGTGCATGATCTACTAAGTACGTAGATAACCGTAGGGCCAAGAATCGTCAAATTTCATTGAGAAATGAAAGAGATACTGGTTCACGAAGTGAGGTGTTTGAAGCATGGAAAAGTGTGGTATTGTGATCAATTCTCCCTCATCGGTGGAGGAAGAATGAATTGGTTTGTTTATAAGTCTCAAAGTTGGTTTGGGGTTTAGGACCCCAAGGGGTATCTCATGTGTTTAAAGGAGGGAGGACCTAGATGTACTTCGGTTCAAGGAAAGGCCACACGCGCGCCGCCGCCCCCCCGTCCCGTCCGATTCCGGGTCGAGGGCTGCGGGCTGTGCTTCTTCTGATATTATCTTTTTGGACCAGAGAACTTTGTCATATGTACAGTTTGGTCCTTGAAGTTTTCAGAAAGGTCAGAATTGGGCAGAGAGATCAGAAACGCCACAACACTCAATTCAGCCATTTATTTTGGCTGAATGTCCAATCCGTTGCACATCTTCACCATTTATTTTGGTGGTATTACTACCTCCATAATGACCATTACTTGGCCAGTAATGACACTTATGGAGGCAGTTCATCATCCCCTCCTTTTACTATAAAAAGACCCCCTTGTCACCATTGTTGAGGTACACGAAAATACATAAACAGAAACAGATTTCAATTCTTTCTACAACCTTCCAAGCATCATTTCATTACTCAAAATTCTTCAGGGTAGCATTTGAGTTTCCTTTGCTCAATTGTTCATTTGTTGTTTTATCTTGGAGACAATTGTCCAGGACGTAGAAAGGATACATACGGGGCAATATTGTCTTAAAGACAGAGTGCAAACACTCGACTCAGCATACACCAAAGAATCAGTTCAAGTTTCTTGTTATACATTATTGTAATTTCAATTTGTTGTTAAATTGTAATTTCAGTTCTTGTATTACTTAGCAGTTACTTGTAATTTCCGTTTCCTGCACCTTTGTAAACAACAAGTTTAAGACAATATTTTGCTTACTGTAACTGCTGCAACATGGCTGGAAATATGACCGATGTTGCTGCTGCTGCTGCTGCCGCTGCTGCCACTCAAGGCAACGTTGCTGCCTTCCCCGCTACTACATCGCCAAGGCAGAAGCAGAGTTGTCGCTTCACCATCGCTATCACATCGCTCAAGGCAAAGAACTCCATTGCCTTCCCGACTGTTGGTGCTCCACCTTCTGCCTCCCACCGTGATCGCCCTGAAAAATTCATGGGCTCAGATCTTAAGAGATGGCAGCAAAAGATGTTGTTCTACTTAACAGTTATGGGCATGGCCCGGTTCCTAACGGAAGATCCTCCACTAGCTGGAGATGAAATGGACTCTTCGCCTGCTGAAACGGGTGAAGGGGGCCTTGGTATCCATGTCGTTAACGACATGAAGATGGTTCGTGATACATGGAATCATAGCGATTTCATGTGCAAGAATTACATACTGAACTGCTTAGCAGACCCTCTCTACACGGTCTATTACACCGTTGGCACTGCCAAAGAGCTGTGGGAAAAACTGCAAAAGAAGTACAACGCACAAGATGCGGGTACTAAGAAGTTCATCGTTGGGAAATTTCTAAAATTCCAAATGGTGGATAGCAAGACAGTGATGTCCCAAGTCCAGGAATTCCAAATGATGATACATCACCTGGATTTGGAAGGATTGAAACCAAACGAGCAGTTTTTGGTTGCATCGCTCATTGAAAAGTTACCTCATTCGTGGAATGAGTTTATGAGTTACTTAAAACTCAAGACAAAGGAGATGACCTTTGAAGAGCTTGTTATCAAACTCCAAATCCAGGAAGATAACAAGAAGGCCTTGCCTAGGGGTAGACAACCTATTGAGGCAAAGGCAAATCTGGCTGAGGCCAAAGGGAACTCAAGCAAGAAGCGGAAGTTCCAGAAAGACGGCAAGGCCCACGCAGCGGAGACGTTCAGAGGTAACTGTCACCACTGTGGAAAACCTGGTCATAAGATCAAGGAATGCCGCAAGCTTAAGACTGAGCAACAACAGAAAGCCAAGTCGAAAGGCAAGGCGCATGCTAACGTCGTCAAGGACACGCTCCTGGATGACATGATTGAGGAATTCTCGGCAATGGTGCTAGAAGCCAACTTGGTTTCGAATCCAATGTAGTGGTGGATGGACACAAGTGCTACAAGACACATCTGTTCCAACAAAGATGCCTTCTCCACGTACACACCGGCCACCGACAAGAAGCTGTTCATGGGCAACAACGCTTCCTCTGACGTGCTGGGGGTAGGAAAGGTGGTCCTGAAGATGACTTCCGGAAAGGAGCTCACTCTGAAGGAAGTGATGCACGTCCCAGAGATTAGAAGAAATTTAATTTCTGGACCTTTATTGGTTAATGCTGGTTTTAGGCTAGTGTTTGAATTCAATAAGTTTGTACTCACTAAGAATGGCACATTTGTGGGGAGAGGCTTCGTCTGTGAAGGCCTCTTCAAAGTGAATGCCATGTATGTATTGCGTCCAAGTAATAAAGTTGAACCTTCTTCTTATTTGCTTGAGTCTTCTAATTTATGTCATTATAGATTAGGACACGTTAACTACAAGTCTATTCAAAGGCTGGTAAAGATGGAGTTGTTGCCGTCTGTCGACGTAAACCCTCAACGTAAGTGTGAGGTGTGCGTAGAGGCAAAACTCACCAAGTTTCTTTTTCGATCCGTCGAAAGGAATACCGCTCCTCTAGAACTTATTCACACAGATATATGTGATTTGAAGTTCGCACAAACTAGAGGGGGGAACAAGTACTTTGTGACATTCATTGACGATAGCACAAGGTATTGTTACCTTTACTTGTTAAAAAGTAAGGATGAAGTCTTTGAAGCGTTCCGACGTTACAAAGCAGAAGTTGAGAACCAACTAAGCCTACGGATTAAATCCGTTCGTAGCGATAGAGGGGGAGAATATGTAGCTCCATTTGAGGAATATTGTGCCCAAGAAGGCATTGTTCATCAAACGACGACACCATACTCACCTCAGTCGAACGGTGTGGCAGAACGTAAGAACCGCACATTGAAGGAAATGATGAATGCCTTGCTTATCAATTCCGGTCTTCCCCAAAATATGTGGGGAGAAACCGTCTTTACCGCTAATACGATTCGTAACAGAGTCCCACATAAGGTTAAAGACAAAACTCCATATGAATCATGGAAGAGAAAGAAACCCACCTACAAATATTTTAAGGTGTGGGGTTGTTTGGCAAATGTTGAAGTACCCAAGCCAAAACAGGTCAAGATTGGGCCTAAGACTGTAGATTGCATATTCATCGGATATGCAAATAACAGTAGTGCTTATCGCTTCTTAGTGCATAAGCCAGATATTCCAGATATCCACTAGGGTATAATCATGGAATCAAGGAATGCTCAATTCTTTGAAGGTACCTTTCCTAGAAAGGAAAAAGACATAACCTCTCGCAAATGAAGTTATGCACAAAGCTCTCAAGAACCGGGAGTCCTTGACTGTCCGAATCTAGATGGTTCAGATCTAGCGAATCTCGAGGTGGCTGAACATCCGGAATCTAGTGTTCAAGATTCTCAGAACTTGGAGACTCCAGAGATGGATCTAAGGCGAAGTAAAAGGGCCAGGAAGGATAAATCCTTCGATCCTGACTTTGTAGCTTATATGGTTAATGAACCAAGGACAATTGCTAAGGCGTTGTCAACTCCAGAAGCACCGCTCTGGAAAGAAGCTATTGAGAGTGAAATAGGATCCATTCTGCATAACCATACTTGGGAGTTGGTTGATCTTCCTCCGGAAAATAAACCGTTGGGTTGTAAATGGATACTCAAACGGAAATATAAAGCAGATGGGTCTATAGACAAGTACAAGGCCAGGTTGGTAGTCAAGGGCTATCGGCATACATAAGGCTTTGACTACTTTGACACATACTCCCTGGTATCCCGGATGACATCTATACGGGTATTCATTGCGATTGCAGCTTTGCGTGACCTTGAGATACATCAAATGGATGTCAAGATAGCCTTCCTAAACGGTGATTTGGAAGAAGAAATTTATATGGACCAACCCGAGGGGTATGTGGTTCAAGGGCAAGAGAAGAAAGTCTGTCGGCTTGTCAAATCTCTGTATGGGCTGAAACAAGCCCCGAAGCAATGGCACAAAAAATTTGATAGTACTCTACTATCGAAGGGTTTCGCCATTAATGAGTGTGATAAATGTGTCTACACGAAAGGCAACTCTGACTCATTTGTTATGATATGTCTGTATGTAGACGACATGTTGATCACATGAAGCAGTCCTAGGATAATCCTAGAGACTAAGAACATGTTGAAACAATGCTTCGACATGAAGGATATGGGTATCGCAGATGTCATCTTAGGGATAAAAGTCTCTAAGACGTCTAACGGACTGGTCTTATCTGAGTCTCACTACATCAAGGATGTTTTGAGAAAGTTCGAGATGTTAGACAGTTTACCGATAAAGTCACCAATGGATACAAATCAAAAGCTTGATAAAAATCTTGGTGCACCTGTATACCAGGAGCTATATGCACAGGTGATCGGTAGTTTGATGTATATAACAAACTGCACCCAACCTGATATTGCTTATGTAGTCAATAAGTTGGCTAGGTTTACCCGTAATCCGAGTGATGATCACTGGAGAGCGTTGAATCGGGTATTACAATACCTGAAATATACGTTAACTTTCGGGTTACACTATTCGAGATATCCAGCTGTACTAGAGGGGTATAGTGATGCAAACTGGATATCTGATATAGAGAACACCAAGTCCACCAGTGGGTATGTATTTACAATTGATGGTGGGGCTGTGTCTTGGAAATCCTCTAAGCAAACTTGCATCGCCCGATCTACAATGGAATCGGAGTTTATCGCTTTAGACAAAGCAGGAGAAGAAGCTGAGTGGCTTCATGACTTCTTAGAGGATGTTCCGTGTTGGAACAAACCCGTACCTTTGATAATGATCCACTGCGACAGCCAGTCGGCTCTAGGAAGGGCACAGAATGTTATGTACAACGACAAGTCTCGTCACATTCGACGGAGGCATAAGACCATTAGGCAACTGATCACCACTGGTCTAATATCCATTGATTACATTAAGTCAAAGGATAATATAGCAGACCCATTGACAAAGGGCTTACCCAAGGATCAGATGGCTTGCCTGTCTAGGGGAATGGGCTTAAAACCCAAAGAATAAGGACCAATACGGTGGTAACCAAACCTTACTAACTGGAGATCCCAGTAATTTGGTTCAATGGGAAAACTAAGCTGTAAAGGTTCAGTTGATCGCTTCAGTGGAAGCATGAGCACTTCGGATAGTGATTTCTGAAAAAAAACACCAAATCCAAAGCCATTCCCGCGAGAGACGTTAAGTGCTATCTGCAACATGGGTAAAGGTTAAGTTTTCAAAACCTTTAATGATCCTCAACAGTTGAGGTTAGGTTTGGAGAAACTTTTAATGGTTCCTAACACTTGTGAAGTGGGGTATAGCAGGATACCTTGTAGGAGACCACCTATTTAAGTGCGAGGACGGGCCGCCTCAAATGAATGCACTTAAGAATCCAAGAAGTTGTCCATGGCCAAAAACGGACAAAACATTACGAAGAAGAGAGTAAGGGAATTTGCTGTGTTGGTACTATTGACTTGGCTTACACTAAACACTGACGGTTCAAGACATCACGTTCACCGCGCAGTAAGTAAGTCCGATGGTATTTAACTATGGAAGGTTCAAAGCTGATGCTACCTCTCCTTATGCAACATCGATCCGCTGAAATATTGCTGGAAATGAAAAGACACCATGTGAGTGCGCCAAAATCTCTTTCAAGAGGGGATTGTTGGGAATTTGCCTTTGGCGGGAGTTGCGACCGACCAACTTTAACGGCTTAAACACTAGTGTTACGCATGTTGGAGAATTCGGTTCTTCATACGTGCATGATCTACTAAGTACGTAGATAACCGTAGGGCCAAGAATCGTCAAATTTCATTGAGAAATGAAAGAGATATTGGTTCACGAAGTGAGGTGTTTGAAGCATGGAAAAGTGTGGTATTGTGATCAATTCTCCTCATCGGTGGAGGAAGAATAAATTGTTTTGTTTATAAGTCTCAAAGTTGGTTTGGGGTTTGGGACCCCAAGGGGTATCCCATGTGTTTAAAGGAGGGAGAACCTAGATGTGCTTCTGTTCAAGGAAAGGCCACACGCGCGCCGCCGCCCGCTCGTCCCGTCCGGTCCGGTTCCGGGTTCTCGGGTCACGGGCTGTGGGCTGTGCTTCTTCTGATATTATCTTTTTGGCTGAATTACTCCTCCTAAATGGCACATCACTCAATTCAGTCATTTATTTTGGCTGAATTACTCCTCCTAAATGGCCAATCCGTTGCACATCTTCACCATTTATTTTGGTGGTATTACTACCTCCATAATGGCCATTACTTGGCCAGTAATGGCACTTATGGAGGCAGTTCATCAGCCCCTCCTTCTACTATAAAAAGACCCACTTGTCACCATTGTTGAGATACACGAAAATACATAAACAGAAACAGATTTCAATTCTTCCTACAACCTTCCAAGCATCATTTCATTACTCAAAATTCTTCACGGTAGCATTTGAGTTTCCTTTGCTCAATTGTTCATTTGCTGTTTTATCTTGGGAGACAATTGTCCAGGACGTAGAAATGATACATACGGGCAATATTGTCTTAAAGACAGAGTGTAAACACTCGACTCAGCATACACCAAAGAATCAGTTCCAGTTTCTTGTTATACATTATTGTAATTTCAGTTTGTTGTTGAATTGTAATTTCAGTTCTTGTATTACTTAGCAGTTACTTGTAATTTTCGTTTTCTGCACCTTTGTAAACAACAAATACTCCCTTCGTTCCCATTTATGAGTCACAGTTGATATTTCAAGAGTCAACTAAGTTTTTCTTTGACCGAAATTTCTTTCTATGCATTTTAGATATTTTAAGTTGTTAATTATTGTGATTTATAGTACTTTTTACGTAGTTTTCAAATATATAAAATTTATTTCTAAAAACTTCAAACTTATTCACAGTCAAAGTTTAGAAGTTTGAATCTCGAAATTCTAACTATGCCACATAAATTGGGACCGCCAAAGTAATATGGATTGTTTATAAAAGAATGCCTGTGTTGAAAGCACAAAGCTTTCGCTTCAAGCTCTAGTTCCTCTTCCTTTTGTTCCTCGTCCTTGTCCTCCCTCACATATTTGTGAATATAAGCATTTTTCTTAGCATTTTTGTGAATATGATCTCACAAGGATCTTCTTCACAGCT
Source organism: Anisodus acutangulus (assembly GCA_029783415.1). Lineage (NCBI taxonomy): Eukaryota > Viridiplantae > Streptophyta > Magnoliopsida > Solanales > Solanaceae > Anisodus > Anisodus acutangulus. The sequence goes on along the minus strand of CM056497.1, from coordinate 40,925,110 downwards.
ATTATTCTTTTCATCCGCTTAATGGAGATTTTTCTATCGTGGTTGGTTTGTTTACTCACTCTTTCTTTTTTGTTTTCCCTGTTTATTTGAAACTTCGTAGCTCTCATTATAAAGTTAAACCTGGGGAAAGAGATTACAGCAGGAAACTCAAATGGTTGCTCAAGGTTACAAGAAGGGAAGTCAGCAAAATCAAAATGCAATAACTCATATATTCCTGTTGGTTCTGAAGTTTCACCCTCCAAATCGAAAACTAGAGGTATATATGTAGGCACTCTCTCATTTTGCCTTTTCATTTGCAGTTATATTAACTATCTAAGTGATTTGATTAGGTTTAGTGTCAGAACTCTGTTGACAGTAGATTAACAGTAATTATATTAGCTCCTATATGAGCCGAGGGTCCCTCGGAAACAGCCGCTCTACCTACCAGGGTAGAGGTGAGGTCTGCGTACACTCTACCCTTCCCAGACCCCACGTTGTGGGATTTCACTGGGTATCTTGTTGTTGTATGCGCATGGTTAACCAGTGAAAGTTCTGAAAAAATAATTTCAACTTGTATGTTGCAAAACTTCAACACTGTTTAACCGGTTTCCCTTGTACCTCCTCAGGAATAATATCCAAAGGTCAAGCAACTCATGAAATTTGTAAGACAAAGCCAGAGCCAGGATCTTCAAAAGCAAGAGGTTCAACTTTAATGAAGCCCACGGCTAGTCATTTGGCTAAACAGAAGTATGTAAAAGATATATATTCTATTTTCTTTTCTTGAAGGTTATATTTTTGAATTACTAAGATGAAGTCTAAGTGAAAATTTAGTTTCTTTTTCATTCCTTCACGCCAGAAATTCTTAGAAACTATAATCAATGGCAACATTACTTAAAATCTGTAGTTCAGGCTTGTGTATGTTTCTGCAGTTCATGGCATTCACTTTGTTGGCTCACTTGACTTTTCAAACCAGTTTAAGTAATTCTTAATTTTTGCTTTCATTTTCTCATTCTTCAATTGCTAGGTCTCAGAAAACATCTAATAAGACTGACGTTAAAAGCTCACAGAATTCTTTGGCATCCGAAAATATTGCTACCAAAAGGCAAAAGCTAGAGATCGGTTATCTACTTAAGGTGCATGCAGTTATTCAGTTACTCTTTGATGATAGTATTATTTTGTTATACTCTGGTTGGCTTCTAAAATTTGTATTTCACACATGTATTCCTTAAACAGAATGGACCCTCATTTCTCTGCCCTCTTTCAGTATAATGTTTCATCCATCTTACTCCTTCCATAGGATTTTTATCTCTTATGATGTATGTCAAGTTTAAATAGGACGACTTTTGTACTCTCTTCCTAGATCTTGAAAAAATATCTTCTCTATGAACTAATGCTATGTGCCAAATGACTTTGCTGTTTGATCTTTTGGAACTTAGTCTATTCAGAAAAAGTGGTTACTTTAGACTAGTTGTGGTTATGGAAAGCTATGAACTAACCTACAAGCTAGAAAGACATCGATGTAAAGTTATTTTATCATTTTTACTTCACTGACAACATTATGGTGCTCAACATCGGATGTATCTCCAGGTAATAAATATGGTTATTGACTGTTATGAAATAGACATAACAAAAGTTTATTTTAGGTGCAAATTTTATCCTTTTCGGTAATAGGTACTAGCCTGGTGAAATTACTTCAGTAATTGCACAAGAGAAGGTTTATGCTGAGAAAAAAAGTGGCACCTAGTCAGTAAGACATTTGGAGTAGCATTTACTCTTCGAGATAAAAAAAATTGGCATGATTTTGATCTTCCAAGTGATATTGGTTTAGTGGCGTTAGATTTTATAGTGTACAGAATTAACCTGTTCAAGTTAGTTTTCTATCTCTAGGATATGCTAAGAAAATATTTCCCATGCTTAAAAGCTGTAACTGCTAGAAATATTTTTAATTCCTCATGTTATCTTGCAAATCAGATTGCTCACTTGAAGCATCAACGTCTACTATCTCACAAGATATCCAAGAAGGTACTGTCTGAAGGCTTCTTAATTGTGGTTTCATATTACAGATCATGTTGAGAACTTTTTAAGCATCATTGTTTGTTGCTTGAGAGATTTTATTCTGTTTTAGCAGGATACCTCCTCCATCTATAACTCGGCACATCCCAAATCTAAAGTTACTGTTCCTAGAGAACCTCAACTGGAAATTCTGCAGAGGGCGCAAAGGCGAATGTATGCTTTTAAGTAAATTGTTCGGTTTTCTTAGTCTTGCATCTTGGTATAAATCTGCTACCCGTACCAGTAAGTAATCTGCTTTGGGGTTTTTCTGATTAAAAATTTCAGGTGCAACAAGGACTCAAAGTCAAGTGAAATCACAAAAGCCAAAACCCAAATGCTTAAAGCACAGCCCTTGAACAGAAATGTTGGTATTCCGATTAGTGCTCTCTTGTGAAAACATTTCAATAGTATTGACTTCTTCTCCACACGATATTTCATATGAGCCTTTGTCTATTTGTGCTTTCTGCAGATCCTCAAGGCTCCTACATTACTTTCTCTCAGAAAGACTAGAGCACCATTGCCTGAGTTTCAAGTAATTAATCATGGCTTTTCCACTGCTTCTATTTCCACATTGATGTTTAATCAGTTAAGCTTACTGCTTACCTTGGAAGAGAAAACACATGCATTACTTCCCAATCTCGGTCTCCTTAGTGTGTTCTTTAGGTTCTTGAGTTGGATGGAATGCTTCTCAACCTTCACCTTATGTAGGATACTCTCAGTTTGGGTGTTTTTATATTTTCTCCTATCATCGAAAGTATTTAGAAAAGTTACTGGTGTTCCATACTAATGGTGTTTGTGTCTAGATTCTCTAATTGGTGAGGGAGAATGAATTGGTGCAAATATACATTATTCATAGGAGTCTTTGATTGTCTGTTGACCATTGTGATCTTTTGGTTTTGGGGAGTAAACTGAGTCCTTGTCTCTTTTTATAAATGTTGGTGTCTTAGCTAATTTGCATGCACCTCAATCATTCCACCACTTACCGGCATCCTCCCATCACTATTGATACCGTGTAACTCTATAGACCAAAGTTTAGGTAGATAAGAAGAAGTTATTTAACTTTTTTGCCTACATTGAGATTCGACCTTGGTCTCCCACGGTCTTACTCCCAATTTCAAACCGCTAGGCCATACCTTTAGTTGCAGTAAACAATTGAGTCCTTGTGAACTACTTTGCACTAATTCTAAGAAAGTGTAGCTAATCTTGTCAAGGAATTATGAAATGGCACTAATGATTTGATTCCACAACCATTTAGCAATCATATCCGGTCTTGCAGCATTATCCCTATGCACAGAGGCTGTAAGGAAATATTTTAAGGACAAACAACTAATTGATGAAGCTAGATGTTTATTTATGTTTGCTCTTTTATGCTCCAAGTTTGCTTGTACTTAACTGATGCACTTAAAGTTTATGACCTAAATCATCATTGCAACATTTGCTTGTATTCTGCAACTTTAGTTTCTATGCTTTCAGTTGATGGAAGCTAACTCTTTCTTTTGTTTTATGGGTTACTGCAGTTATCAAACTCTCCAAATGCCGATTCTGCCGCACAAAATGCTTTAGTGGATTTTAGAAGGTTCGATGGGCTTCTTTACTTCACCAATCAAGTAGTTATATGTGAAAAACAAATCAAAACTGTGATGTTCTTAGGATTGCATAAAACTGCTCAACTATTTTCAGAGATCTCATGAGACATTCAAAATTCATTTATTTCCTCTTGGAGAAGAAGCACGTAGAATCTTATCATGAATAAAGCTAGTATCACCTTTTTGGTTCACCGTATAGAATTCAACCTAAAGCATCACAAAGTGTCACTTCTTGTACAGCAAGTCCAGCTTGTGCTTATACTGTTTTGGGTTGCTTCTCAGACCAAATACTCAAAATGCTGTGAAGCAGGGAAAATCTGTAACATCACTCAAATCAAGATCTCATAAATGTAACAAGGTAGCATATTACCTGACTTATATTTGTTTGTTTTGGTCTTTTTAACTTTTGACTACATGGTATATGCTTAAAGATCATGTCTTCATACAGATATTTCCAAGTAGGGAAGATAATGGCATAGGTGAAGACGTTGGACAAGAAAGTACATACTCAATGGTAACACATGATTTCATTGTATGCTTTTGCTAGACTTTCCATTAAACGTGTCTTATCCTTTTTGGTTCTTTTCATTGTTTCCTGTTATGAAATACTCATGTGTCCTTATATCACAGGAATGTAAATCCATATTTGATGAGAAACTTTCGTTGCATCCGCCAATTGAACTGCTTAATAAGGTACTAGTTTCAAAATGATTATGCGTGCCATATCGAATTCCTCTGAGGGTGTATACTGCCAGTTATGCAGTAGACTGAATGTATCAGACTTTTAGCAACTTACTCATGTTGCAGCCAAAATTTTTTAAGCTTGTTTCCTTTTTAATCCCAGTTGTCCCTTAGATCTGAAAAGGAAAAAAGTGACGTGTCTCAGCCAAAAAAGAACCCCTCTGCAAAGGTGAGGCTAAGGACTCTCAGGACTGTTTTTTATATTATGCGACTAATTACTTCTAATAGCCACTTTTGTTGTATAGGAGTTAAAGGAGAATGCTCCAAATTATTTGCAGATTAAGTTTCGGGTATGAAGAATAGAAAGATACTAGATTCTTTTAGATGTTGACGCAACTCCTTCTAATTGATATTTCAATTATGCAGAAATGTGTTGGAAAGCCAAATCAGTGTGCGACAGAGAGGGGCACTCCCAGGATTGGGTACCACTCCAGCATGAGCAGGTATCCTATTGTTTGAGTTTCATAAAAAGGAAAATAGAAAGTCCACAGAAGAACTTTTCATCAAGATAGACCTTTAAGCTAGAGCTTCTTTTGTTTACTTTTAGAGTTCTATAAAGGGATGCTTAAAACATATTGCTGGATCCTTTGAGGCCTTGTGCACCAGTCTTAAAGTTATGGACTTGGAGATTAAAACTATTGTTTTACCCCCACTTAATTCCCTTTTGGTTATTATTTATGAAATCCTTGAAATGTTGGTAGACTCAGTGCTGTCATATCTCTTGTTTTATCAAATGATATTCTACAATAATGACTTGCCATCCTTTAAACCCATCTCAGCTTGAGCCATTTATTTGAAACCAAGCTTGACATAAATCTGGCATTTCCGTCTAAACATGCCTTATCACTTCCATGGTTGCATGCTTCGGCGTTTCAGTTTTTAGTCGTTGTTTTGGTGATCAACGATTTGAGGCCTGAACCCAAAGAAAGAAGTCTCATCACAAAAGGAATATGAAAAAGCTGGCCTATAGATTATATGCTACTTTGATATCTTAATGTTTGTCTCTTTTTTTAATCTTTGCATCTAACTTGCACATTGATCCCTCAGGAGCTTGGGAATCCGATGAGAATTTTGTGGCTAAGATGTGTGGTTGTGGAATTGCTGCAAGTTGTTGTTTGGATCGAAGATGGTTCCCGCACCTGCAGAGCTCTGTCTCATGGAAGGTAGATCCTCCTAATTCCGGGAGTTAACTGGACATATGTCTTTAGCTATAGGAAATAAAAGACTGTCCTCAAAACTTGCAACACCAAATTTTTGTGGCTAGCACTGTACCGCAAGTCAAATATAGTGTATTCCTTTTGGTCTGTTATGAACATATACAAGGTACATGTTCTAGGACGGGGAGTATAGTCTTTTAAATACTCAATGTATAAACTTATATCAATCTCAACAGTTCAAAGGAAATGATAGAGAGAGAAAAAGTGATACTGTTCATTACTCGGATCTCCCTTCCTTCAGCACCTCCCAGTCCAAGGAACACTTCGTGGTATCATTCTGTCTCCATCTATCTGTTAATTGGAGGGAGTTCATCCAAGTTTCATTCCACGAAGCGCCTCAAGGTATGCGACTAGCGAAGTTCAATTGCGGTTGGACTTTGCCATGTTTTTTAAGTCTAAGCATCACATATGATACATGAGTTTGTGCGCCATGAGTTGGTTTCACTAACTCTTGACTTTTTGCATGTGGGTTCTAATCAGAGGCGGATTTAGGATTTGACTTTCTATTTGATATACTGGTTCAAAATCTATTATTTGTTTAGTGAATTCTTTAACACATACAAGGTCTGTGCCAAATCATCTAGGTTAGTATGAACCTATATGTGACACTAGATCCGCTGCTGGTTCAAACTAACTCTTGACTTTTTGCATGTGGGTTCTAATCAGAGGCGGATTTAGGATTTGACTTTCTATTTGATATACTGGTTCAAAAGCTATTATTTGTTTAGTGAATTCTTAAACACATACAAGGTCTGTGCCAAATCATCTAGGTTAGTATGAACCTATATGTGACACACTAGATCCGCTGCTGGTTCAAGTTGTAAGACATTGAGATAGAGTTGGAATGACAGGGAAAGTGGCTAGGTATGGGAAGGCAGTGTTAGTTTCTGCCTATTGCACTCGTTAGAGTGATCACTTGGTACACGTACACTTCTTATCCAACATATTAAACTTGTTTATTACACTCGCTCCTTATCTCTAAGAGCAACTGCTCTTTTTAGAACTTAAGAAACTACTAATCCTGACTATCTAATTGCACTGCTCAAGGTCGACATCACTGGCCTCGTTGGTAGAAGTGTAATGGAGAAGCCATAATGAGAAGGGCAGACATGTACCTGTTTGTGATATTAACAGTTTGTCCCTCATTGAATAACTACTACAACAACATATGCAGTGAAATCTCACAACGTGGGGTCTGGAGAGGGTAGAGTGTACGCCGACCTTAAATCTACCTTGGTAGGTAGAGCGGTTGTTTCCGAAAGATCCTTGGCTCAAGACAAAGTACAGGCAAGAGAAGCAAAACAAGAAAAACGGTCAAACTCAAACACGAAATTTAAAGCAGTATGGAAATTATGGTAACAAAAGCGAATAAGCCATGATAGCGCGTTCTGAAAAAGAAAATAGTAACTAACGCAGGTAAATAAGATAAACAAAGTACACTAAAGAACTCATAACAGCAGAAATCAAGCGACAAGGAACTATAAAGCAATATTGCGCCTACTAGTATGATAGGCTAAGCAGACCTACAATAATAACACTACAACTATCAGCTTGTAAGCATAGGTAGGACTACGCTCAACTACCTTCTACCCTAATCTGTGTCCTCCACAACCCTCTATCTAAGGTCATGTCCTCAGTAAATTGCACCTGCGCCATATCCCGTCTAATCACCTCTCCCCAATACTTCTTCGGTCTACTTCTACCCCTCCTGAACCCCATACATAGCCAACCCTCATTGAATAACTGTTTTGACTTATTCCTTTAAGTAGTTGTCTACTTGTCTCAAACTAAAATTGTTTATGGACTAGTATCATACTGCACGCAATGCGTGTATGTCTTCATAAAGATGAAGATAGTTAACTTAGGCTCTTCAATCCTAAAAATGAAGAATATGTTCAAACAAGTTTATTCAGCAAACAGATATTGTAAGTATTTCAGCAAGATTTCTTAAATCACTGAAGAAACAAGCAAAGTAACAAATGGCAGTAAATATACATCATTCTGAATTTATTCATAATGTGGTCTTTCGGAAACATCTCTATCCCCAAGATAAAGGTAAGGTCTGCTACATTCTATCATCCTCAGACCCCACATTTGTAAGATTTCAGTGGGTATGTTGTTGAATTTATTCATAATATAAGCATTTTAAAGTAAAGAATAAGAAATGAAGAACATAAGACGAAAGAAGCTCATTGAGTGAAATACTTCTTTATTAAGATTTTTGTATTGCTAAATTATAAATAATATTAGCCGATCAAAGAATAAATATATCATTTAGTTTTTAATTGGGCATGAAGGCACTTTGTTTTCAAATAGGTTGTGAATTGTGAGACAACTCATAGGTAGACAACCCAAGCATAGGGAGTTGAAAATAATCTATTTATATTCTTGCGTTATTCCAATTAGTTTTGAATAAATATGATATATCTACTCATAGCCAATGTGTAAGTAAATCAAAGTTAGTAATAATATCAGATACATGATCTTATTCCGCGTGAAATCCTTTGTTAAAGAGACGTACACAAATCTTTCACCAGGAAAAGAATTAAAAGACTCTCAAAATGCAAATTTGAATATAGAACATAAGCTGAAGAAAATCATTGTATCATCCAACATAAAATGTTAAACTCCCTTCGTTCCATTTTACTCGGCTCTTATACTAAAAATAAAATTTTCTTTTTATTTGTTTATTCTAGCAAATTAAGAAAGATTTTATTATTTTTCTTTCAATATTACCCTTATCATTAAATAATTATATAAAGTAATCAAACTTAGATATCCAAAGCATTAATAAGAATAATTTAATAAAATAAATCCCTAATAAATAATTTCTTAAAGGGAGATCAAACTCAACCAGAGCCCCGTAAAATGAAATGAAGGGACTAATGAACATGAAACTACAAAACCTTACAAAAGCAACTGAATAACAATTACAACCCCTCCCGATCATTTGGCTCCTTTGGCTTATAAAAGGCGATAGACATTCTAATGTTAAATCCATCATATATTACTAAAGTTCTCCAAATACGCAATTATGAATCATATTTAAGTGCAAATATGTACTTTTTCACATAAAATGATATATATTTTAATTTTCTTAACTGAAAGGTGATCACCTAGCTTTGACTTTTTAAAAACAAAAACATGACAACCATTTTGAAATAAAGAGATTACCATTTTGTAATCATGGGTATTGTGATCGTGGTTATTGTTGTATTGAGATACTCTTAGCCGATGATCTATCAAAAACAGTCTCTCTGCCTCCAAGGTAAAGGTAAAGTCTGCGTACAAACTACCCTCCCCATATCCCACTTGTGAAATTACACTGAATATGTTGTTGTTGTTGGGTATTGTGATCATGGTTTGATTAATTGAATCTGATTTTCCCTTCTAGTTTTGATTTTGTTGATTTTTTGAATTTTCCAATTGTTTTTCAGTCATATTCGATCCATAAACGTACAGAAACAATTCCCCGAAGACTTTATGTTTGGCAATAATATTGTTAAGAGTGAGAAGAGCTCAGAGGAATATAAACCAAAGCTATGGTGGATGTGGCGGTCTTCGTAATCGCGCTTATAACTATTAGCACGTGTACATAGGCAGTATTTATCCTATTTTGTATTGTATAATTATGGTAGAATTGAATCCTTATTATAGAAGGATTAAACATTGTACACCCATATATATTTTGTATTAATGAGAAATGGTCCCCAATGGAGATTAATACAATCTAACATGGTATCAGAGTCAGACTCATTTCAATTCTTTGTTCACCGATGTTGGGCCCCCAAATTATATTATCCACGCTCCAGTTAACAAGGTTTGGGCGTGCGGAGGAGTGTCAAGAGTCTCACATCAGATATAGAATGGGAATATGAACTCCTTATATGGACTTGAACAATCCTCACCTACAAGCTACTGTTTGAGGTTGAGTTAGACTCAATATCCCTTTACCAATATAACAAATGAATGACCATGTTATCTAGTGAAGCACTCACATTTGAGAAATTTTAATGGTGAGACATAAGCATTAGCTCTTCATAGATGCAATTCTTCGAACTCATTCCTGGGAACCAATGCTCCAATACCACTTTGGACTAGTAACACAATATGATAATAACCTCTTTGCACCAAACTTATTCAATTTTTCTAAGAGCTCATACCATTCTAATAACTTCCCATGAGAACCTTGATTTGCAAAAGGACTACAACCAACATTTCTCCAGGCCAATAATTTTGTATTTGTTAAATATACATATGAGTGTAATTAGTATTGTATAGTTAGTGTCCAAGAAGAATAAGATTTTAGGAGTAGAATAGGAATAAGATTCTCCTATTATGGAAATATGTAAATTGTATATATACTCTTTCAATTAATGAAAATAATCAATGGATTATTTCTTTCATGATATCAGAAGTCTAGGTTTTTTATTCTTCTCTCCAAACTTTCCGTCGGCCTCCTCCAATTTCCGGCGACCTGCCTCAATTTTCGAGCCCTCTTTCTCGAATTTCGTGTCCGACAATACCTCCTCTCTTACCAAATTTTCCCTTCCACGTCCCTCTATCACTTCCTGTTCTTTTATTATGTCTACGTTAAGGAACATGTTTCATCCTGCCCTCGTTGTTTCTAACATCAAGAATCATATCCCTCTAGTTCTTGAAATAGAAAACGTCCAATACGCGACGTGGGCCGAGTTGTTCAAAATTCACGCTCGTTCGCATCAAGTAATCCATTACATAATCCCCGCGGCTCCTGATGACACGGAGGTGCCTCAACGCGAGGATGGCCCAAAATTAAGGACCACACTTGATGCCACCGTCCTTCAATGGATTTATTCTACTATCTCTACCGACCTATTGCAGACGATTATTGAGCCAGACGCTACGTCGATGGCTGCGTGGGATAGGCTGCGTGACATATTCCAGATAATCAAAATTCTAGAGTTGTTACCCTTGAACAAGATTTTTGCCACGTCAACATGGAAAATTTCCAGCAGGCTCATCGTCCTAATACAAACTGGGCCAGTAGGTCTTCCCGAAGCAGTACTGGGCCGAGGCAGCACGCAGGGGTACTTGGGCCCCAGCCTCCGCAAGCCCACCATGCAGCAGGCCCCACTCAGACCGATATTGAGGCCGCGATGCACACACTTGGTATGACTCCACCGAATCTGAATTGGTATATGGACACAGGTGTCACTACCCACATGACATCCGATTAAGGTACTCTCTCGTCTTATTCCAATTTGAGCAACCCTCATGGCATAATTGTTGGTAATGATAATTCTATTCTAATACGTGGTTATAGTCATAAAATTGTCTCCCCCCCCCCTTCCACCCCTTATCTTAAAAAACACCCTACATGCCCCCAAATTGATTAAAAACTTAGTGTCCGTCTGTAAATTCACTACTGACAATTCTGTATTTATTGAATTTGATCCGTTTGATTTCTCTGTGAAGGATTTCAAGACGGGGAGTCCTCTCATGAGGTGTGATAGTAGGGGAGATCTTTATCCTACCACGTCAGGTTCCGATCTATCGAGTCAAGCCTTGCCATCAACTTTTGCAGCCCTTGCTCCTTCCTTGTGGCATGCTCGTCTAGGTCATCCGGGGTCGTCTATTTTGTCTTCCTTAGATAAAAATAATTTTATTTCACGTAAGGGTACGCGTAGTACTCCGAAATGTCATTCTTGTTCTTTAGGAAAAATTGTTAGGATGCCATTTGTAAAATCTAATTCTCATACTTTAATGTCATTTGATATTATTCATAGCGACTTATAGACGTCTCATGTTCTTAGTTCTTTGGATCATCGATATTATGTTCTCTTTTTTGATGATTATTCTAATTTTTTATGGACTTTTTCGATAGCGAAAAAATCTGAAATTTTTTTCATCTTCTTAAAATTTAGAGCTTTCATTAGAACCCAATTCGAACGAGAAATAAAAAATATTCAATGTGATAATGGCAGAGAATATGACAACGGGGTGTTTCGGGAATTTTATGCAACTAATAGGATCAATTTTTGTTTTTCTTACCCTCATACGTCTTCACAAAATGAGAAAGCCGAACGCAAAATTCGTACCATTAATAACATTGTCCGCACTTTATTGATTCATGCTTCCGTACCTCATTTGTTTTGGCATCATGCTCTACAAATGGCTACATATCTCCTTAACATCCTTCCTTCCAAAGGCTTGACATATTCTTCCCCCCTTCAAATTTTATTTAATAAGACTCCTTTGTATTCACATCTTCGGATCTTTGGGTGCTTATGTTATCTGTTATTTCCATCCACCACAATTAACAAACTTCAGGCCCGGTCTACTCCGTGTGTTTTTGGATTTTCCGTCTAATCATCGTGGTTACAAATGTTTTGATTTATCCTCTAATAAAATCATCATTAGTCGCCATGTGATTTTTGATAAATCTCAATTTCCGTTTGCTAAGGTTAGTACTCCCGTGCCTAGTTTGTATAATATTTTGGATGATGGTATATCCCCGTATATTATTCACCAGTTTTTAAATGTCTCACGCACCCCAAATCCAGCGAGCCCATTGCTCACTGGCCCCACCACCCCGTCACTTGCTACGGTGGTTACGTCCGATTATTGGGCGGTGACCTAGCTGTCGCCACCGGGTCGATTCCTCCTTCCAGCCTCAGTTCAGATTGGGCCAAGAGCCCATTGCTCGCCGGCCACCCATCCCAAATCCCGAGACTTCCCAAAATCCACCCGCTTCCTCCCCGAGTCATAGACCAGTCACTCGTAGTCAACGGGGTATTTTTAAAACAAAGACATTTTAATTTGAATTCTAATGTGCTTAAATCACAGTTAACCCGTAATCTTGTGTCTGCATTAAATGACCCTTATTGAAAAATTGTTATGACCGATGAATATAATGCTCTTGTTGATAATAAGACGTGGGAGTTGGTGCCCCGTCCATCTGGTATTAATATTATTAGGTTTATGTGAATTTTTGCTCATAAAGACAATTCAGACGATTCGTTTGCAAGACATAAGGATCGGCTTGTGGGTGATGGTAAGACTCAACAGGTTGGTGTGTATTGTGGGGAGACGTTTAGTCCTGTGGTCAAACCGGCTACCATTCGCATTGTGCTCAGCTTGGCTCTTTCGAAAGCATGACTCATTCATCAGTTAGATGTGAAGAATGTTTTCTTACATGGTGATCTCAAGGAAACAGACTATATGAATCAACCCTTGGGGTTTAGGGATCCCAAATATCCTCATCATGTCTGTTTGTTGAAAAAGTCCTTATATGGGCTTAAGCAGTCTCCCCGGGCTTGGTATAAGAGGTTTGCCGACTATGTTTCGACTATTGGGTTCACTCACAGCAGGTCGGATAATTCCTTGTTCATATATCGTCGTGGTTCTTCCTTGGCTTATATCCTATTATATGTGGATGATATTATCTTGACTGGCTCTTCCGATGCATTACGCCAGTCGATCATGACAATGCTTAGTTCTGAGTTTGCTATGAAAGACATGGGACCCTTGAGTTATTTTTTGGGGATTGATGTCACTCGTAATGTAGATGAGTTATTTTTATCCCAGAGGAAGTATGCAGCTGAGATCATTGAGAGGGCTGGGATGTCATCCTATAAGTCCACTTCCACTCCAGTTGATACTAAGCCCAAGCTTGGTGTTGTGGCCGGCGCACCATACGAGGATCTGACCCGCTATCGCAATCTTGCCGGAGCCCTTCAGTAACTTACATTCACGAGATCAGATAATATGTATGTCGTACAACAAGTGTGTTTGTTTATGCATGATCCCAGAGTTGAGCACATGAATGCGCTCAAACGCATCATGCGGTATATTCAGGGTACTCTCGACTATGGCTTGCATTTATATCCTTCATCAACGTCAACACTTGTCTCGTATACAGATGCTGATTGGGGTTGTTGTCCGGACACCAGACGATCTACGTCTGGCTATTGTATGTTTCTTAGTAATAACTTGATCTCATGGTCTGCGAAGCGTCATTCGACTTTATCCCATTCCAGTGTAGAGGCCGAGTATCGAGAGGTAGCTAATGTGGTCTCTGAATCATATTGGTTACGTAATTTGCTGTTAGAGCTTCATTGTTCTATTCAGAAAGCGACCTTGAGTTATTGTGATAATATTAGTGCCATCTACCTTTCTAGTAATCCGGTTCAGCATCAGCGCACTAAACATATCGAGATGGACATTCAATTTGTTCGCGAAAAGGTTGCTCGTGGTCAAGTACGCGTCTGTCATGTCCCTTCTAGGTATCAAATTGCAGACATCTTTACAAAGGGTCTTCCCTCGATCCTTTTTGAAGATTTTAGGGACAGTCTCAGCGTTCGAAGACCGCCCGCTATGACTGCGGGGGTGTGTTAAATATACATATGATATATATTTCGGATGGTGTAGATTAGTTTAGGTAGTATTTGAGTGTAATTAGTATTGCATATTTATCAAAATTGTATTACCATAAGTGTATAGTTAGTGTCCAAGAAGAATTAGATTTTAGGAGTAGAATAGGAATAGAATTCTCATATTATGAAAATATGTAAATTGTATATATATATTTTTTAATTAATAAAAATAATCAAGAAATTATTTCTTTCAGTATTCCGCAGGTTTTATATATTAGATCAACACACAACATAAGGACGGGCAAATATCTGAGAAATTGCTAGTCGATTTTATGTGGCAGTAAACATTGACTAGCACAGAAATATAATTAAGAAAACATATTGCATATCAAAGTGCCCCTAATAGGACATACATTGCTGCCATTTCTTTCCGGTTTGCCACTCATGAAAATAAAAAGATGTAACGAGGTAGTTAAATGCTGAAATATGAAGGCAGATCCAAAACCTGGATTGCTAAACTTACTGTGATTAACTTGAACAGATCCAAGACGGGAATAGATATCAACACAGATTGTACAGATTTAAGTTGAACTACACTGGTTATAGAATGACTTTTGTAGTATGCCTTCTCGACAATCTGTACAATCTGTGTTGATATCTATTCCCGTCTTGGATCTGTTCAAGTTAATATATATTCCTGTCTTGGATCTATTTTTGAGAACTAGTTTGGATTTATGTCGGGGCATTCGACTACAGAAGTCATTCATCTTATTAGGAGGTTGGTGGAGTAGTATAGGGAGAGGAAGAGAGACTTACATATGAACTCCACCAACCTCCTAATAAGATGAATGTCTTCTGTAGTCGAATGCCCCGACATAAATCCAAACTAGTTCTCAAAAATAGACACGTTTCTCCTCACCCTCATCTCCATGACTCTTTCCCAAACTTTCATAGTGTGGGTTAGCAGCTTGATATCCCTATTGTTGTTGCAACTCTGGATGTCACATTTGTTCTTGTACAAAGGAATCATTGTACTCCACCTCCATTATTCGAGCATTCTTGCTGTCTTAAAATGACATTAAACAACTCAGTCAGTCACTCCAAACTTGCCCTGATTGCGCTCTTTCAAAATTCAGCTGGGATCATATCAAGCCCGATCGCTCGTCCTTGCGCATCCTGCGAATAGCACCATTGACCTCCTCAACCTTAATACTTCTACAATATCCAAAATTTTGGTACCTTCCGAATTGCTCCAGATTACCCAACATAATATCTTTTATCTCCTTCGTTCAAGAGTTTATGGAAGTAAGATTGTCACCTCTGTCAAATACGCACGTCCTCCACCAGTACTTTACCGTCCTCGTCCTTGATGCACCTCGTGTGATCCAAGTCACAGATCCTCCTCTCCCTCACCTTGGCTAGTCTGTACAACTTCTTATCCCCGCATTTTCCCTCTAATTCCACATACATGCGTTCAAAAGTCATCGTTTTCGCCGCTGTAACCGCTAGCTTTGCCTCATTCCTCGCCATCTTCTATAATTCCCTATTCGTCCACTTCTCCACATCATCCTTGCTTTATACCAATTTCGCATACACGACTTTCCTTGTTTCCACCTCTTGAATTTTACCATTCTACCACCAGTCCCCTCGATGCCCACCACGGCTACCCCGCGAGACCCCTAGCACTTCTTTAGCTACCTCCCAAATGCAATTGGTTGTCTTGTCTCACATACCGATTGTATCCCCACTAATCCCCCAAGCCCCATGGCCATCAACCTCTCCCCATTTGCACTAGCCGTGGTCAAACTCCCCCATTTGATTCTTAGCATGTCATCCACAACCCTCATCTTCTTCTCCATCTTGATCTCTAAATCCATCACCAAAAGCTTATGTCGAGTTGTAAGATACTCACTCGAAATAATCTTACCAACCTTCCTAAAGAGTAAAAAGTTTATCTAAGTCTTAGCCACCGAACTATGAAAAGTCACCAAGTGCTCCTCTTCTTCATGAACCTCGAATTGGCCACCGAACTATGGAAAGTCACCAAATGTTCCTCTTCTTTATGAACCTCGAATTGGCTATCACCATCCCAAAAGCTTTAGCGAACTCCAAAAGTGAGACGTCTCCCCCGTTCCTGTCCCCGAGGCCAAAGCCTCCATGCACGTCGTCATAACCCCCGAAAGTGACCTGATATGTCCATTGAAATCCCCTTCTACAAATAACTTCTCAGTGGGTGATATACCTTCACCATCTCATCCAAATCCTCCCAAAAGCGCCTCTACTCCTCGTCCAAGCTTGCCTGCGGTGCGTAAACACTAATAATATTCATAGTGAACCCTCCAACTACCAACTTAATCGACATCATCCTGTCATTGACCCTCCTAACTTCTATCACCTGATCCCTTAACTCGATGTCTACCAAAATGCCTACCCTATTACTATACCTCGACCTACCCAAGAACCATAACTTATACCCGTCCATATCCTTAGCATTAAATCCTACCCATTTGGTCTCTTGTACAAAGGCTATATTAGTCATCTTCTTAATAACCTTAACTAGCTCTATGGACTTCCTCGTTAAAGTCTCAATATTCCAAAACCATATTCTCAGCCTAGCAACTCCCTTACCCCACTTATCCTCCGTAACCCTCGCCCATGTCCCCGACCGAGAACATGACCATAATCTACCATCAATCATCAAAGCCCTCGCCCTTGTCCCATACCGAGAACATAATCCTAGTCTACTATCAATCATCAAAGCCACTAAAGCGAATATAAACTAATAGACTAATCAAAAGTTTACATCTAAAACAAGAACGCCAATAATGATATAACTAAAGGCAAGAAGAATAAATGCAAGAACGTAATATACTAAGGGCAGGAATCAATATATTATGAAACAAATTCGACAGCCAAGCAAAAGATAAATTAGCAACAAGAACTATTCTAAAATTCTTTCAGGATTCTAAAATTCTAAGAGAACCCAAGAACCTATTCTAAAATTCTTTAAACATACTTCTAATTCTTCAAACTAAAGGTTAATCTAATATCTGGAACAAACTAACTAAATTCACCTAATAGTATAGCATATAAGAACTAAAACATTCAATCTAAATATATGAATACACTTAGCCATACCATGTGCCTAACCATATAGGGGAAATCTTTAACATCAAAAAAAACTTTGGCCCACGTTCATGTACTCCTAATTTGATATGATGTCTATGAACCCAAGTCAAAAGGTGTTTTTGGATATAGCTTCCTGAAATCTAACAAGCCAATGTGCATCGGAGGAATTGTCACCCTGTTGGACTTGCGATAGTCCTTTCCCAGTCACAAACTCTGTATAATCAATAGATTTGGGAGGGGCTAAACAAGGTTTGGCTGGTGGGGGAGGAAGGAAGGAAACAAGTACCCTAGCAACCTCATGCATCGTTGGCCTCTCACATGGGAATCTTTTTGTGCACAACAACGCAAGCTGAAAAGTCTTCCTCACGTGCGTTAAATCCAGACATGTAACAGATACCTCAGGATCAACAACCTCCATCACAGTGTTATCATCCGCCTTTGACAATATCTGCAATAACTCAAATTACTCAAGGTAAATGTGATGGGGTAGAAGTTAAAAAACAAAGGATTTTTTGTTAGAATTTGCAAATGCACGAGGAAGGTAAGAAATTTGTTGAGATAAGTTGTCCTTATTTACTATACAGTCTGAGATAATCTTTTACAAGTAGCAAGGTAGAGCAATTAGTGGAGATTAATACCAGCTGATGCAAGTTCAAGTCATTATCAACAGGTTTCTTTCCTGTCAAAAGCTCTAGGAGAACAATGCCAAAGCTGTAGACATCTGACTTTTCAGTTACTCTAGAAGTCCTGGCATACTCGGGGTCAATGTAGCCTATGGTGCCCAACACCAAAGTTGATGCATGAGTTTTTGCAGTAGGGATGCATTTTGCAACTCCAAAATCAGAGAGATGAGCCTCAAAATTTTCATCCACTAGAATGTTTGAAGATTTTACGTCTCTGTGGATGATTCTTGGGTTGCAATCGTGGTGAAGATAAGCAAGACCCTGAGCAGCTCCAACAGCAATTCTCAGACGTGTTTCCCAGTCAAGCTTCACATTTTTGGATGACCCTATGACATGTATTAAGTTGATAAATTAGCCATTTTCAAATTAATTCTGGTTTATCATTCTCCGATAAGGAAAAAACAGTAACAAACATACTAATTAGTCAACACTGTCTACTAACACGAAGATGCTCCATAAAGGTTAGAAGAAAACGAGGGTTACTAACCATGAAGTAGATCCCAGAGTGAACCATTCTCCATGTAGTCATAAAAAAGGAGATTCCCATGAGGGGAAAGTGAGTAACCATGCAAGCTAACAAGGTTTCTGTGCCTGATGCTTCCAATTGTCTCCAGTTCAGTCTCAAACTCGCACAAGTTGTGCGGATGTGTAGTGTAAAGTCGCTTAACGACAATTGATCGGGAATTTTTCAAAACACATTTATATACAGTGCTGGAAGCACCATATCCTATTATGAATTTCTCGCTGAAATTCTCAGTAATCCTCATAATGTCATCATATGTATGGATGGCCATATCCATGTGAAGTACCACGAGTTTGGGGGAACCTAGGCAATTAGAGGGAAACAAGAAAAAAAGCAAACATAAATACCTGAAAGTATTGAAAACCAAAAGAATAGAACAGACATCTAATAAGCTCTATCTACCTTGAATGGTCTTTGGCCCCTTCAGAAACTGATGTGGTTGATTGGACTTTAACACAGCCACTATAACCATGGATAAAAGCGCTATGAAACCCAATGTTGTGCAAACAACAGCTGCTCTGGAGAAGAAGACTGCAAAACTCACAAGTTATTTTGATGCACATGACTCTAGAATACCAAAAGATCTGTTAATTAATGCACAAAACTGAAGTCATACCATTAGACCTTGGTGCATAGGGGTCACATATTGAACCTTTCCAGTTGCTACAAAGTAATGGATTTCCCAAAAAGCTGATGACCATAATAAGGGGGTCAGTTACTTATGCTAATGCACCTATGTAATGATGAAAGCTTCATTCTATATAGGTACCTGTCAGGTGCAAACCGTGAGAAATTTCGTGAAAGAGGAACGACACCACTGAAATTGTTGTAGGAAATATTCCTGATGGAGAATTGACATAGATTAGTAACTCAAGGAAGAATTAGAATGTGTATGATGTGAAGACAAAGATAAATGAACTTACAGACTAGTTAGGCTGAAACAATTGGTCAATTGATCAGGGATTGCTCCACTGAGATCATTAGCTGTCAAAGTACTACAAAAAGAAACCAAACCAATCAAAAAGTGCATTAGAATTGACGGTGATATTGAAGAAAAGCTGATTAAACTCTACATCAATTACTAAAAACTAAATGTACTTACAGAGTTACAATGGTCTGCAGCTGTCCCAGCTCTTTTGGGATGCCACCAGAGATCTTGTTGCATGACATATCACTGAAAGAATAGAAACCAGTCTAAGAAGTCAGCACAAGAAAATCCGTGTACTAAAAAGGTCTACATTTTGAAGGCAGTGGAGCCGAAGCTATCTGCAGAAACTCACATGGTCTGTATACTTTTCAGACTGCCAAATTCAACAGGAATTTGTCCATCAAGATGATTGCTGCTCAGATTCCTACAATGTGTAATGACAGTGATTATGTTCAAGTAACAACATAATACAAACTCCTGTAGAATCTAAATGTTTAATATCTCACAATATGAGAAGATGCTCCAAATCTCCAATAGAACCGGGGATAGACCCAGAGAACTCGTTGCTAGAGAGATCCCTAAAGAATACAAGTGTTAGTATAAGAAGTCACTTGAATTATGAAATTATTGACCTTGACAGTCAAAAGAACTCACAATTTATCAAGGTTGATGATCCTCCCAAGTTGAGAAGGTATGTGACCTTTAAATTTATTTGATGAAAGATTTCTGCCAGATATACATCAACAATGCGTTTATATCATATGAAGGAAATTCAAAAACATTATCATGATCACCAGCCAAAAGAGAAGAATATAACATACAGATATGTCAGGCTTTCCAGATTCTTGAACCCCGATGGAATCAACCCATTTAAGTTGTTACCATGAACATTACTGAAAGAGGAAACAAACATGTTATTAGAATCAGAATGAATACGATAGCGGAAGAGAAAAAAGAAGTCCCAATTGCATAAGCAACAATCTTACAGTTGATTCAATGCTGAGCAAGAGCTGATATTTTCAGGAATTGGTCCCTCCAACTTGTTATTTGCAAGATTCCTGGTAGAGGAAAGCTAAGAATTAGATGTTCTAAAAGAAAGTAGAACATGAAATATACTACAAGAAGAAAAGGCTCACAATTCAAATAACTGGTCCAGTTTGCCAAGTTCGGAGGGAATTTGACCAATTAGCTGATTGTCATTTAATTGTCTGTAAATAAATTAGTTCAATACATGAAGCAAAATAAGGTGTCTGCATAATGTGTGCGAATAAATTCTCTTACAAGTAACTAAGTTTAGACATATTTCCCAGCTCCGATGGTATTGGCCCTGTAAGTTTGTTGCCGTGCAGGTACCTGTTGAATATACAAGAGAATCAGACAAACGAGTCACGCATAGAAAAGTGTATGCATTCAAATAGGGGTGAACTTACAGTTTCCCAGTGTAGGATAAATTGCCAAAGATTGGAGGAATTGGTCCCACCAACTCATTCTCACTCAAGTCCCTACAAAGGAGTCAGACATCATGTAACCTTTTGACTTGTTAGCAGTAACTACTGAAGATTGGAGTTGATAAAAAAAGAATTTATATAGTAGTATGAATACTCACAGAACAGCAAGGGCTTGCATTAGACCAATCACTTCCGGAATCTTACCGGTTAGCCTATTTCCTTGCAAAGACCTGTTGAAAGGACCACAATCTTCATTTACCATTCACAGAAATGAACCCGACGACAGAACAAACAAGCTAGAAATGACAACAGCTAAAAAATAACTTGAATCAAAGTTCACTAACAAGGTGGCCACTTGTAAAAACCCAATATTGTAAGGAATTTCTCCAGTTATCTGATTGTATGAGATATCCCTGAAATTGAAAAAAAAAAATGGACTTTGATTGGGAAGCAGTAAGAGAAAAATTGTAGTACAACACAATAAGGCCAAGGAAAGGAAACTGACAGTATCTCAAAGCTTGTACAGTTTCCAATATTATCTGGAATTGTTCCGCTGAGGTTATTGCCCCGCACATCACTGAAACAATATGAAACATCTTAAGTTAGAAAAACCATAGATATAACACCAAACAGACAACAAAACATTACATATAGACAGCATATAGCAGAGCACATACAAATACCACAAGCCGGTCAACTGGCACATATCAGGGGACAATGTTCCCGTCAACAAGTTGTCTCTCAAACCACTACAAAACAGAAGGAATTGAAACATTGTAAATTTCACAAAAAAAAAAGTAACTACCTTCAAACACGAAAAGAAATGCACTCACAGATATTGCAGAACTTCAGTCCAATAGATCAACCTCGGTATCTCACCAATGAGCTGGTTCCGAGCCAGATCGCTTTACCATTTAAATAACCATCTGTTAAAATCATGGATATTGACTAAATTTTGAGGGAGACAAAACTAAAGTAAAGAACTCACAGTGTCTTGAGGTTAGGGATTTGGGTTAGTGTGGATGGGATTGGACCAGTCAACTGGTTGTTTTTCAAGTTCCTGTATCACAAAGTGAATTAATTCATCATAACCATACTTCATTTCAACTAGTTATCAGAAACCATAAATTTTTAATGGGGTAAAATAACTCACAATAACTCTAGCTGCTTGAGCTTAGAAATTGAAAAAGGTATATCTCCAAAGAGCAAGTTATCAGACAAGACACTGCAGAGCATAGCAAAACAACTAGTGTGAGCACTATAAAACTTACTGATACAAAAATATATATTACTAAAAGTATAGGGTGTAAATTGTTTACAGAAAGATCAGTGAAATGCAGTTTCCAATCTCATCTGGGATTTGACCAGTTAATTTATTTCCCTGAAGATCTCTGTCATTAACATCGAAATATTACATCAGCATTGATGACGAATAACAGTCAATGGACAAAGAACAGTTAAGTAAAAGAAAACAATGGACCATACAAAGATTGCAGATTTTTCAAATCTCCAATGGCTGGTGAAATTTCCCCGCCCAAGTTCAAATTATACAGATTCCTTCAGCAAACAAAGAAAGCAAAATCAGCTAAAAATATCATACATTTACCAGCTAGAATAACAAAGTGCTATACTATAACTGCTCTGCTATCAGTGAACATACAGGGCAACAACGGACATGGAGAAATTGCCACACAATACGCCTCTCCATGAACAAAAATCCTCGTCGTGGAAATCATCCCAATCAAGCAACACGTTTGCTACGTTGCTAAACGATGCCTTGATCGACATCAGCGCTTTGCCTGCGTAAAAGTAGTCAGAACCATTTTTATTTTTTTTAGTATTCATCAAATAGTAAGTAGTAATGCTAAATACTAAAGCCATATAAATAACAAGGACTGTGGTTTAATCAGAGTTAAACAACCGTGATTGTTACTCAAAATGAAATTTCGAATAACAACTTTCGTATTTCCTAGTCCTATCTCTCAAGACAACAACTTCCAGATGCTCAAAAAAAAGTAGTTTAACACTTGTGCATTCTCCATGTAATGAAAGAGTTACCTTCTTCGCTCAGAGATGAAACGATCGGTAAAATAAGCAATATAGCCAACCATACTGCGCACAAGTCGAATTTCATCAGAAAATATTTATAAATAATGTCAAGGAGGAGGAGGAGGAAGAAGAAGTGTGTGTTATAACATTAGCAGGCATTTGGCGTGAAGTGTGTGTCTGTTTTTAATTTCAGCAGTCTTTTAAGTTTTATGAAGACAGAGAAAGTGTCACCATAGGGGTTGCAGACTCTCGAATAAAGATACGTACTACATAGTAAACGGCGATGAAACGACGTTAGTTTTGTACTGTTTGGAAATACGAAAAAAAGTGGGGGCAGCGGCCGTCAACCCGTACTAACGTTTCCCAAAGTAGCTACGCTTCCGGATTATCCATCCTACCATCCACGCTCTTTAATAGCGCGTGATGATGTCCTTGGCTCCCGTTCTGCGCGTGCGCGAGTGGGAAAAAATGGGAGAGAAAGAGGACTAGAGTTTTAAAATAAAAATTTACAAAAGAAGTAGGGATCACTTTGGAATAAAACAAAAGAGTGGATATGCATGTCAAAGTGGAAACATAAGAAAAACAATTTACTCCCTCCGTCAAAAAAAAAATTATATTAGTTTGATTGGATATGAAATTTAAAAAATAGAGATAAATTTTAAATATTTATATAATTATAAAGTATTACATAAAATTAAATTATTTTTAAATATAAAAATATATCAATTTTTTTAAATAAATTAATAAAACAAAATATGATAATCTTTTTTAGAACGGAGGGAGTAGAAGAAAGAGTTATGTTTTCATTTTCTCGGAGGAAAGAGAAAAATTGGCCATTGCTTTCTTAGCAAGAAAATTTAATAGGGATCTCTTTTTTGTTTTTATTTTTATTTTTAAATGTAGAGTAATATAGTACGTACTCCCTCTGTTCTGTATTAATTGGTCATATTATTAAAAATATTTATCTTAAATTACTTGATTACTTTCTAAAAATAAAATATAATTAATTAAATTATTTTTATTTTATCTTTAATATTAATTATTTTTTAAAGTAACTATGATTAGATAAAGTAAAATTAATTGAAGAGAGATAATGATAGTGTAGTAAAAATAATTTTTTATTTATTCTTTAATAAAGGATGTGTAAAAGAGGAGTAATCAAGTAATATGGGACGGAGGGAGTAATTGTTAGTGATGCAAATATAGACTTATACCAGTTTGTATACAAAAGCTTTGATTCTATATTTTGAGCATTGTGTTTATACATGGAACTGGAAAATTAGCATTTTTTCACCCATGCCATTTTGACTGCCCAGCTTTTCTTCATTTTCTTACTTTTTCCTCCAGACTTGGAAAAGATCATGCGTACATAGCATGTGAAAATTCGTATGTAATAATGTTATGTTTGACCTCTTCTTTGACTCCTTTTGCTGCAATAATTATTGGATAATAACTTGTAAAGCAATAATAAACACTTGTTGCATAATTATCTTTGATGAGAGATTGGCGTTC
Source organism: Anisodus acutangulus (assembly GCA_029783415.1). Lineage (NCBI taxonomy): Eukaryota > Viridiplantae > Streptophyta > Magnoliopsida > Solanales > Solanaceae > Anisodus > Anisodus acutangulus. The sequence continues at coordinate 40,900,906 of CM056497.1, read as the reverse complement.
AATCTAGTGATTGCAACGTAGAATGAGAAAAGGAAGCTTTCATCCATGATCCAACTTTTTTCTATACATTGTTAAATGATTCATGTCTTGCAATTTTTCTATTGCAATAAATCCAATTGTGACCATCATTTTCATATTGTAATAGTAAATCTAGTTTTGACCATCATTTTAATATATGCAATACAATAAAACCTCGATAAATGAATATTCGATAAATTAATAACCTTGATTAAATAATAATTTTCTTCGGTCCCGACTTGGGCCAATGTGATAAAATAATAACCTCGATAAATGCATAAGATAATAATTTTTAAAAAAAATCTTGAGGATCACTGAAAATATAAAATAATAATTCATTAAATACGTATGAAAATTACATATATAATTTATAAAATAAAGCACTTCCTAAATATTTTTTAGCAATTTCAGGTAAAGCTTCTTCAATATTCTCCATGACAACTGAACTACTTTCACCAAACCTTCTATAAGATTTAATCTTATGTCTCGTCTTGAACCGTTCTAGTCAACCACTTGAGAAGTTAAATTCTGAATTTGCATCACCATACATTTTATTTAGAAACTCTCTTGCTTTAGTTTGAATCATTTCTTCAGTCATGTTCACTTTCTCTTGATATTGGAGAAACCACTCATACAATACATTTTCTAATTCAGGATATTTTGCTGATTTGTGCCTTTTAACATTGCTATTTGTTATCTCTTTTGACAAATATTCTGCTGACCTTTTAAGAGTATTTGATATTGTTGATTGACTAATAGAGAGATCAAACTTTTGTTGAACCCACTATTGGAAATCTTTTTGACTTGAAGAGGGATGCTTATTTTTGTACTCACATAATGTTTTTCTCATCTCATCAGTTAGCGTAGACTTTTTTACACCTTTCAAATGAGTAGTCATGGAAGAGAAGATATAATTTATGAATTTTTATATTTTGGTATATGAAGTTAAAGTACATGTGTCTATTTATAAACTCTATATCGTGTACTTGAAACAATTCACAACACTTCATATTCTAACACTTCATATGTTAATGTACATGCATTCTATTTTGAATCACGTCAACCCAAGATTAATAAACTTCTTTTTGACAAGATTAATAAACTTAGATACAATGCACCATCATTAATTAATTTTTTATTTATTTTCTTTTCTTAGTTGTTTAATTTGAGAAATATAATGTACAAAATAAAAATTATTCTATAAATTAATTAATTTATCGATAAATTAATAAAATATTCATTTATCAATAAATTAATAACCCCGTATAAGATAATAAATTTCCAGGTCCCAAGGATATTCATTTATAGAGATTTTACTGTATTACGATAAAAGCTCCAAGTCAGTAAGAATAGCAATGTTGAGTTTCTCACCATTTTATTTAGGATTTAGTGAATTCTATTTCGTAATGAGGCAAAAAGGGGTATAACTAAGTGATAAAGTGTTACCTTAATGTGGTGAAAGTCATCAGTTTGAGGTTGATTATCCCCAAATCTGATGTGAGTTTTTCTAATTAGATTTGTTCCCTGTCTTTATTTAATGAGAATGATAAAGACTTCTAGAATTGACATGAGATAAAAGGGATGATTATTATATATATAATTCGTTTATTTTTTACTTGTCACTTTTGAACTTTTCTCGCCCCTTAAGAAACAATGATTGATATAGATATTTTATCATAATACCCCCATTAATTGATAAAAAAAGCCTTAATAATTGAAACCAAATTTCCATATATTAATTATTAGCGATGGTATGAAGTTCCAAGGATGAGTAAGTTCTTATAGATATCAGTAGCCCTTTACAACTCATTCATCTCTTTAGTGCTTGAAGAGGGTTAACGAAGAGGTGTGTCAAACTCTATCTTAAGGCAGACATAATTAGCATGTAAACTCTACCTTAAAGGCAGAGGTTGTCTTATGCAGGGGTTCGAATCCGGAATCTTGAGGTATTTTTTAGCGAAGGGCAAAAATTAAAGGTTCCAAACTTGCGGGGAAAAAATTAAAGACCAGTGCCTTTGAAGGCCAATCCGCGCAAAAAAAAAAGGAAGAAAATATAAGAATACAAGCAAAGAAATTAAATTTAGTAAGAGTTCGACAGGTTGGATTATGACCCATTTTTAGCCTATTTCAGCTCAAGTAACATTTAGACATGTCAAATTTATTCAGTTCATTTGCCTTAATTCAATTCAACTCGCTCATTTGACATCCCTACGAGCGACGCTTTCAGTGCTACCATTTCCTTTTCTTTTATTCAGCTTCAACGCAGCATCAATTATCATGCTTCTTATTTCAGCTCAAAATTCATTCGTCAATAATGGTCCAGCAAGCATTATAAGTTAAACGAGTACATCGGACCATCACAAGTAAAAGTGGCAAAATGGATAAAAAAATATGGTTATCCAACTCATTTAAAATGGGTTGATATCCAACTCATTTAAAATGGGTCTAATATGAGCCAACTCAATTTATCCACTTAAAATATGGGTAATTTAATGGGTAGAATTGATAAAACCCACAATTTTAGTAAAATAAAGTTCCTTAAAAAGAAAAATAACTTTCCTTACAACATTAGGAAAAACAAGTCTCACAAGCGGCATTTCAGTAATAAAAATATTGTAGTTGACAGTGGACACGAAATTTCAATTCGTGGTTTTGGGCAATTAAACCTTACCCCCTTACCCACCTTTACATTTAAATAATATCCTGCATGCACCCAAACTTATTAAAAACTTGGTATATGTGCGTCGGTTCACCACTGACAATAATGTTTCTGTTGAATTTGATCCTTTTGGGTTATCTGTGAAGGACATTCAGACGGAGATGCCACTAATGATATGTACTAGCACTAAGGATTTGTATCCCATCACCACCAACAACCAAGCTACCTCTCCGTCAACTTTTGATGCTCTTTCTCCTACATTATGGCATAACCGGTATGGACATCCGGGAGCACCTGTGTTAAATTCTCTTAGAAAGAATAAATTTATTGCTTGTAAACAATCCTTGGGTTCTCATGTTTGTCAGTCTTGCGTTTGGGAAACATGTTAAATTACCATTCTCTTTATCTATTTCGAACACTATTATGCCATTTGATATCATGCATAGTGACTTATGGAGAACCTCAGTTTTAAGTTCGGCATGTCATAAGTATTACATGCATTTTAGATGATTACTCTAATTTTCTATGAAGATTTTCCATTGGGAAAAAACCGCAGGTTCACATTATTTTCATGCAATTTAGTACTTTCAACCAAACCCAATTTGAGAAGTCTATTAAATGCTTCCAATGTGACAATGGGAGGGAATTTATAAATGACCAATTTAAGGAATTTTGTCACAAAAATGGTATGTCATTTCATCTCTTTTGTCCGCATACTTCTCCTCCAAATGGGAAAGTCGAACGAAAAATATGAATAATCAATAATTTAATTAGCACACTTCTTGCCCATTCGTCCATACCACCATCATTTTGGCATCATGCTCTTCAAATAACCATATATCTCTTAAACATTCTCCCTAACAAGTTACTTTCAAACCTCTCACCCACACAACTTCTTTATCATCGTGTTCCTTCATACACGCATTTGAGGATTTTCGATTGTTTGTGTTATCCTCTTTTTTCTTCCATAACCATAAACAAACTTCAAACTCGTTTCACTCTGTGTGTATTTTTGGGATACCCACAAAATCATAGGGGCTATAAGTGTTATGATATGTCTAGTGAGAAAATTATCATCTCTCGTCACGTTATTTTCAACGAGTCCAAATTCACGTTTGCCTACATACACACGTCTTCCCCACCTTCATATGATTTTTTGGATAATGGGCTACATCCAATGTTGCAATATTATTTAAACAACCCATATCCATAAGCCCAAATGAGGGAGCCCACTGCTTCCTCTCCATCTCCGTCGGCCCAGCCCCCTAGCCAAATTGGGCTAGCCCAAATGAGGGAGACCACTACTCCCTCGCCTTCAGCCTCGGCCCAGTCCATTTACCGAAATGGGTCAATCCAAATGACGGAGCCCATGGCTCCCTCTTTCTCTTCACCGAATCGGGTGACTGGTCCAATGCTTCACGCCCAATTGAAGGAGCCCATTGCTCTCGCGGTCCAGTGGCAGGCAAGGCTCAATACTCATTTGGCCAAAAATCCAGCCCATAACAATCCACTGCCTCAGCAGTCCGTTTCGGCCCCCACCCCGGTCTATTGAAACTCGTGTCATGCATGGAATTTTTGACCTAAGCATCATTTTAATTTGACATCCTCTATCCAACCATCCTCGATTTCCCAAAATCTGGCAGCTGCCTTATCGGACCCGAATTGGAAGGCTACCATGATAGATGAAATTGATGATCTTATTAAAAATAAGACGTGGGAGTTGGTGTCTTTATTAATATTGTTTCTTTAAAAATGTGTTAACCCAAACTGAATATGTAAAAGGTGAAAAGAGGGATCAGAGTACATTTTAGCCAACTTCAAGACCACCAAATGTATTTCATTATGTCTCCTTCCTACTCGCATGTTCATGAATGACACAAAATAAAAATAAAAAGACAAAAAATGAGAATTATTCCCCCCGTTTCAATTTATGTAAAAGTGTTTGATCGAAAATGAAATTTAATAATAAATGAAAGATTTTAAAATTTATGATCTAAAACAAGTCACAAATATTTCATATTTGTATTGCTTTAAATAATCTTATTAAGAGTAAAATGAGAAGTTTAAAATTAAATTATTACATACTAAATATATAAAGATATCACCGTTCCTTATTTGATAATTATTTAATGGTAACATCTCTAATTTACCTATTATGGTCCCACTTAGTTTTAAAAATATATTTATTGTGATGAAAAGTCAATAAAAGTAGACACTTTAGTAAGGACAATTTAGTAAACATAAAAAAATCTTCTCTTATTTCTTAAATCTCATGTCCGTCAAATGGTGCCACATAAATGTGGGTTACAACAATTGCATGAAACTGGAAGTAAGTAAATATTACAAATTGCTAGAAAGGATAAACTAAATATTACAACAAACTGGAAATAAGAACGATTACAAACTCCTTGTGATTTGCTGAGTCGGGTGATGACACTCTGTCTTTAAGAGAAGATTGCTCCGTATATATCATTTTACGTAGTCGGGCAATAGTCTCCTAAGATACAACAACAACTTAACAAATGAGTAAAGGAAGCTCAAGTGTTACTCTTGAAGAACTTTGAATATAGTAAACTTGCTAGAGAGGAAGAAGAAGATTTCAGAAAATTATGTAAATGTTTCTAAGTGTTGAACAATTGAGTCAAATGTCTCAATTTATAGTGTAAGGAGATGACCCCTCAACTAGTCAACTAATGGCCTTCAATAGCCATGTAATGACACTTATTGAGGGTTACATTCAGCCAAATCATGGCTGAATTCATGTGTCAAATAATGGAGATTCAATGCTCCAAAACCAGTCCAAAAGTTAGAACTTTCCATCTTTCCGTCACAGCATTCTGCCTTCGAAGCGCCTCAGCTCCAGTGGCCGGACTCCCAATTAGTATCGCGGCGTTGCCTGGGAGGCGCCGCGGTGCTCTGGCGCCTCGGCTCCGACAGGGGCTGCGTCGCGGCCCTTCGCGGCTCCGCGGTGATTTCCGACTCATTTCATCTTACACTTCACACACTTCCTCCTTCGTTTACAAACGTGGAATACTTGTCATTTGGCCAATAATCGTCCATCATTCTATGTCTCAAACGTATCACTTACGTACCAATATCTCTTTCACTAATGAAATTTATGATAGTTGGTACTACGTGTACACGTGTGTGGAAATGATGTTTCTGACGTGCGGGGCATCAATTGTTCGAGTCATAAATAATGGGATAAACTTAATTCCACATTAGTAAATTTCCAACAATCCCTTCTTGAAAGAGATTTTCGCGCACTCACAAGGTGCCTATTTCCAGCAATCTTTCAGCGGACAGATGTTGCATCTGGATAGGTAGCTTCCGCTTTGAACCTTCCACTGTTGAATACCATCGGACTTAATTACTGCGCGGTGAACGTTATGTCTTGAACCATCAGTGTTTAGTGTAAGCCAAGTCAACGGTACCAACACAACAACTTCTCTTACTCTGTTCTTCGTAATGTTTTATCTGTTGTGGCCGTGGACACTTCTTGGATTCTTAAGTGCGTTCATTTGAGGCGGCATGTCCTTATACTTAAATAGGTGGTCTCCTACAAGGTATCCTGCTCTACCCCACTTTACAAGTGTTAGGAACCATTAAAAGTTTCCACAAACCTAACCTCAACTGTTGAGGATCATTAAAGGTTTTGGAAACTTAACCTTTACCCACACTGCAGATAACACTTAATGTCTTTCGCGGGAACGACTTTGGATTGATGTTTCTTTACATAAATCACTATCTGAAGTGCTCATGCTTCCACCGAAGCACTCAACTGAACCTTTACATCTTAGTTTTTCCATTGAACCTAATTCCTGGGATATCCAGTCAGTAAGGCTGGGTTACCATCGTATTGGTCCTTATAGCTTGGGTTTTAAGCCCATTCCCCTAGACATGCAGAACATCTGATCTATGGGTAAGCTCTTTGTCAGTGGGTCTGCTATGTTATCCTTTTATTTTATGTAATCAATGGATATTATACCCGTGGTGATCAGCTGCCTAACGGTCTTATGTCTCCATCGAATATGACAAGACTTGTCGTTGTACATAGAACTCTGAGCCCTTCCTAGAGCCGACTGACTATCGCAGTGGATCATTACATAAGGTACGGGTTCGTCCCAACAAGGGACATCATCTAAGAAGTAGTGAAGCCACTCAGCTTCTTCTCCTGCTTTGTCTAAAACGATAAACTCTGATTCCATCGTGGATCGGGCGATGCAAGTTTACTTAGAGGATTTTCAAGACACAGCCCCACCATCAATTGTAAATATATACCAACTGGTGGACTTGGTATTCTCTATATCAGATATCCAGTTTGTATCACTGTACCCCTCTAGTACAGCTGAATATCTCGAATAATGCAATCCGTAAGTTATCGTGTATTTCAGGTATCGTAGTACCCGATTCAATGTCTTCCAATGATCATTACTCGGATTATGGGTAAACCTAGCCAACTTGTTGACTGCATATGCAATATCAGGTCGGGTGTTGTTTGTTATATACATCAAACTCCCAATCACCTGTGCATATTGCTCCTGGCATACGAGTGCAACACGATTTTTATCAAGCTTTTGATTTCTATCCATTGGTGACTTTATAGGCGAACTGTCAAACATCTCGAACTTTCTCAACACATCCTCGATGTAGTGAGACTGAGATAAGACCAGTCCGTCAGACGTCTTAGAGATCTTTATCCCTAAGATGACATCTGTGATACTCATATCCTTCATATCGAAGTATTGTTTCAACATGTTCTTAGTCTATAAGATTAAGCTAGGACTGCTCTATGTGAGCAACATGTTATCTACGTACATGCATATCCTGATGAACGAGTCAGAGTTACCTTTCGTGTAGACACATTTGTCACACTCATTAATAGAGAAACCCTTCGATAGTATAGTACTATCAAATTTTTCGTGCCATTGCTTAGGGCCTATTTCAACCCGTACAAAGATTTGACAAGTCGACAGACTTTCTTCTCTTTCCCTAGAACCACATACCCCTCGGGTTATTCCATATAAATTTCTTCTTCCAAATCACCATTTAGGAAGGTTGTCTTGACATCCATTTGATGTATCTCAAGGTCACGCAACGCTGCGATCGCAATGAATACTCGTATGGACGTCATCCTAGACACCGGGGAGTACGTGTCAAAATAGTCATGGCCTTCCTTCTGCCGATAGCCCTTGACTACCAATCTGGCCTTGTACTGATCTATAGACCTATCTGCTTTATACTTTCGTTTGAGTATCCATTTACAACCCAACGGTTTATTTCCCGAAAGAAGAGCAACCAACTCCCAAGTATGGTTATGCAGGATGGAGTCTATTTCACTCTCAATAGTTTTTTTCCAGAGCGGTGCCTCTGGAGTAGACAATGCTTCAGCAATTATCCTTGGTTCATCAACAACAATATAAGTTACAAAGTCAGGACTGAAGGATTTATTCTTCCTGGCCCTTTTACTTTGCCTCGGTTCCATCTCTAGAGTCTCCAAGTTCTGAGAATCTGGAACACTAGATTTCGGATTTTCAGCCATTTCAAAGTCCACTAGATCTGAACCATCTAGATTCGGGCAGTCAACGACTCCTGGTTCCTGAGAGCTTTGTTCATAACTTCATTTGCGAGATGTTATGTCTTTTCCTTTCTAAGAAGCAATAAACACTACTGTTGTTGACACCTAATTTTGTCCCATCTTTTATGATTTTATTCGTAATTTTTAATATTTTGACACTTTTAAAATAATTTTAAAATATAGGCATATATGTGTATATCCTCTTATTATTATTATTATTCGCATTTTTTATCATTTGCATTTTATAATAATCATAAGTTTTATCCGAAATTCTATGTTATTTTATTCTCGCAAAATTGCATCGCATTTCCTTTTTATTAAGCATTAAACATTTCGCAAATATTATATTTTATTATTTATCACGTCGTTACGTTATTTTAAATAATTCAAAATCTTTTACAAAAAACAAAAATAATATTTTTAATGTTAAACCCCTTTTATATTTTTAAACCCATAACCCATTTTTTTTATTTTCCTAACCCAAAAAGAATTTCTAACCCATTTTATTTTCTCAACCCAATACAAATTCTACCCAAACAAAATTCACCAAGCCCAAACCCATTCCCCTTATTCCCTTCCCTTTATTTCCCCAATTCCCAAGCCCAACCGGACCACCCCAACTCCCCAATAAATTTCCCCAATACCCAACCAAAGCCCATACTTTTTCCCTAACCAAAAATAACCCACAAATAAAATACCCACCAGCCCATTCTCCCCAATTCGCGAGCCCAATCCCACACCCGAACCGGCCCACCCGCAGCCCAAAACCCTACCCGGTCGACCTCCCCTTTTAATTCCCCAAACCAAAACCAAAAACAAAAATACAAACCCTATATCTCTCCTTCACTCAAAACCGCCGACCTCACACCCCCATACCGGCGACCCCACGTCGCCGGTCACCTCGCCCCTGCCACCACCAACCCTCTGCCTTCACTGACCCCCCTCTGTTGCGCTGACACCATAGAATCCGCGACCCATGCCCCTCAAATCCGCGAAATCTTTACCTTTAATTCAAATTTCAAACTCGTTCTTGGGGGGGGGGGGGGAAATCCACCTATAAATACCCCATGTTGTTCTTCATTTTGGGAGGAGGATTTTCGGGAGGAGATTTTTCGGGATTGAAACAGATTTTTTGAGGGATTTTTCGGAAGATTATTCCATATATACATAAAATATTTGTTGTGTTCTTGATTTTAAAACATTCGCTTTCTTTGTTGTTCAAGATACAAGTCCGAAATAGGCCCAAGATTCGAAAGAAAGGAGGTGAGTTTCGTTCTTGAACTTGGGTTTTAAATGCCTCTATTCGGTTTCTGAAAAACCGAGTCCGAAAATCTGTTTTGCATTTCTTGTTGTTCTTCACTGTTTTCGACCCGGGTCGACCCGGTTTGGGTATTATTTTCAGAATTCTTGCATTTTCATTTTCTTGTTATTGGTTATCTGAATTTGGTGTTAAAATCTGATTCGGGTTTGGACCACTGATTCGGGTCGGGTCACTGACCCGGGTCGGGTCGACCCGGTTTGGGTAATATTTTCAGAATTCTTGCATTTCATTTTCTTGTTATTGGTTATCTGAATTTGGTGTTAAAATATGATTCGGGTTTGGACCACTAATTCGGGTCGGGTCACTGACCGGGTCTGGTCGACCCGGTTTGAGTAATATTTTCAGAATTCTTGCATTTCATATTTTTTGTATGTTGGTTATCTGGAATTGATGGAATTATTTGATGTCGGGCTGAATCTCCAATTCGGGTCGGGTTGCTGACCCGGGTCGGGTCGACCCGGTTTGGATTTCCCAAATTTCTTGCATTTCATATCTTGTATATTGGTTATCTGAAAAAATGAAAAAAATCTGATTCGGGTCGGCCTCTGATTCGGGTCGGGTCATCGACTGGGCCGGTCGACGATCTTGGTATATTCAGTTATGGCATTTTTTCATATCATTCTTTGGTTATCTAAAAAGTCTGAATTTCTGATTTCATTCGGGTCACTGTTCACGATCCGGGTCGGATTTTTCCATAATTACTTCTTAATCCTGTTTCGGTTCCAACATTTTAGAATTTGGGGTCGGATACTTTAATTGCTCACTGCTCGTTTCTTTTACTATTTTATTGTTTTATTAATATTGCATTAAGGCCGATGAAATTAACTTCGAAGCCGCGCTTTTCTTTCGTTTCGTTTCTCTGTTTTTAGCCTTGTTTTAAGTATCAAGACGCGGATATCTCACTGCTTTTCTTTTTCTTGTTTTGAATAAATATCGCGTCTTTTAGATCGCTTTCTATTTCGATTCCTTTGCTCGGTTTCAAATTATTGTTCTACTGTTTTACTGTTTTAAACTAAACACCGCGTCATTTTCGGAAACTTTTTTTTCTCTCTGCCTCTGTTTTCCTGCTTGCTGCCTACTGTTTACTATTTCATTTTAATTTTACTGATTTGAACACTATACTACACTGGCCGATGAAAAATATCCGTCGATTTTGAGGCCTCCACAGTCGTAAAGACGGAAATATAACTTCTGGGCAATGATGAGGCTTAAACCTTTTTCCAAGATCAACATGTTTAGTAGGCGAGGTGACTAAAATAACCAACAAGTTATATATTCACAGCCACGACGTGATTATAGTGATCTTTTCTATTTCACCCGAGAGACCAACACGTTTAGTAGGCGAGGCAATCAAAATAACCACATTAGTCATATGTTTGCAGCCACGACGTGATTGGAATGTTCTTTTCAAAATTTAAGTCTGAGCCCTCCGTGATCAAAACATTCACTGTTTTGAATGCGGATATGGAGTTATTTGTATTTAACTCAAGCTTTCTAACCGTTTGTTCTTGACAGCTTGCAGGGATTAAAGTAAATAACGGCGAATTATTCCTCGGAGTTTATTTATTTTATTTCTTTCTTTAATTCAGCTTTTATCCCGCTTTGTATTGTAATATTATTTATCGCACTTATGTAACTATTGAAATGCTTAGAATAGGCAAACTTATGATTAATTCATAGGGTAGTTTAAGATTTGAAACCCGTCGCTAGCTTATTTATTTGTAGGCTCGGTTGAATTCAAACTTAGAAATCTTTCGCTAGTTTATTTATTTTAGGCTCGTCACGCGTATTCAAGATTTTCAAAACAACTTTTGTCATCTTTTATTTGCTTTATTAATCATACCGAATAAGTTTATCTTTTTTTTGCAACTCGATGATTTCCGAAAGATTCGCTTCTTTGGCGTTATAAATAATTTTGTTTCTACTCTCAATTGACAAATGCATATTTTTTCCAACTCTACATGTATTTCTCTTTAAATACCATACAAATGCATATTTTTTCTCTACATGTATCTTTCTTTTAAAAAATGCATCATTTACTAATTATTTGCAAACATATTTAACTTCATACATCAAACATGCATTTTTCTAGCAATAATTAATCTGAGTTTGACCGGATAACCGCAAGTTAGCGGATCTTAAAGGATGCCTAATCCCTTCCCTTTAGGATAATAAAGAACCCTTACCTAGAATCTCATTAGTTTCGCAGACCTTAAAATTGGAGTTACATTGCAGCATTTAGTTAATATTTAGGTGTCCTAATTCACCGTAAAAATAATTAGGTGGCGACTCCTCAATCCTCAATTCTTTACCCAGGAATCACCCGAACACGTCCGCGCTCCGCTTTGACCCGAGCAAGGTCGAAAATCGGGCGCGACAACTGTTATTTGCATATCCGATGAAAATGCAATCTACAGTCTTAGGCCCAATCTTGACCTGCTTTGGCTTAGACATTTCGACCTTTGCCAAATATCCCCACACCTTTAAATATTTATAGGTGAGTGTCCTTCCCTTCCATGATTCATATGAAATTTTGTCATTACTCTTATGTGAGACTCTATTAAGAATCGCATTAGCGGTAAGGACGGCTTCTCTCCACATGTTTTGGGGAAGACCAGAATTGATGAGCAAGGCATTCATCATTTCCTTCAATGTACTGTTCTTGCGTTCGGTAACACCGTCCGACTGAGGTGAGTATGAATCCATCATTTGACGAACAATGCCCGATTCGGCATAATATTCCTCAAACGTCACTACATATTCTCCTCCATTATCGCTACGAATGGATTTAATCTGCATGCTTAGTTGGTTTTCAACTTCTGCTTTGTAGCGTCGGAACGCTTCAACAACTTCATTTTTACTTTTCAACAAGTAAAGGTAACAATACTTTGTGTTATCATCAATGAATGTCACAAAGTACTTGTTCCACCCTAGTTTGTGCAAACTTCAAATCATATATATCTGTGTGAATGAGTTCTAGATGAGTGGTATTCCTTTCAACGGATCGAAAATGAATCTTTGTGAGTTTTGCCTCTACGCGCACCTCACACTTATGTTGAGGGTTTACGTCGATAGACGACAACAACTCCAACTTGACCAACCTTTGGATGTACTTATAGTTAACATGTCCTAATCTATGATGCCATAAATTAGAGGACTCAAGCAAGTAAGAAGAAGCTTCAATATTATTGCCTGCACGCATTACAGACATGGCGTTAACTTTGAAGAGGCCTTCACAGACGAAACCTCTTCCCACAAAAGTTCCATTCTTGGTGATTACAAACTTATTGGACTCAAATATTAGCCTAAAATAAGAATTAACCAATAAATGACCTGAAATTAAATTCCTCCTAATCTCAGGGACATGCATCACCTCATTCAGAGTGAGCTCCTTTTCAGAGGTCATCTTCAGGACCACCTTTCCTATCCCTAGCACGTCAGAGGAAGCGTTGTTACTCATGAATAACTTCTTGTCTGTAACTGGTGTATATGTGGAGAAGGTATCTCTATTGGAACAGATATGTCTGGTAGCACCCGTGTCCATCCACCATTGCATGGGATTCTCAACAAGGTTTGCTTCAAGCACCACCACCGAGAACTCCTCAATCATGTCGTCAAGAAGCATGTCTTAGACGACGTTAGCATGTGTCTTGCCTTTGGCCTTGGCCTTTTCTTGTTGCTCAGTCTTGAGCTTGTGGCAGTTCTTGATCATGTGACCAGGTTTCCCACAGTGGTGACAGTTCCCCTTGAACTTCTCTGCCGCCTGGGTCTTACCGTCTTTCTGGAACTTGCGCTTCTTGCTTGGGTTCCCTTTTGCCTCAGCTAGATTTGCCTTTGCCTCAGCGGGTTGTTTTCCCCTAGGCAAGGCCTTCTTATTATCTTCATGAATCTGGAGTTTGATAATAAGTTTCTCAAAGGTCATTTTCTTTGTCTTGAGTTTTAAGTAACTCATGAATTTATTCCACGAGGGAGGTAGCTTCTCAATCAGTGATGCAACAAAAAACTACTCATTTGGTTTCATACCTTTCAAATTCAGGTGATATAGAATCATTTGGAATTCCTGGACTTGGGACATCACAGTTTTGCTATCCACCATTTGAAATTTTAGGAATTTCCCAACGATGAATTTCTTCGTACCAGCATCTTGTGCGTTGTACTTCTTCTGTAGCTTTTTCCATAACTCTTTGGTTGTGTCTACGGCGCAATACACCATGTAGAGTGGGGCTGACAGACAGTTCAAAATATAGTTCTTACACATGAAGTCACTATGACTCCAAGCATCAAGAACCATCTTCATGCCATTGACGACATGGATACCTTGGCCCCCTCCAGCCATTTCATTAGGCTGAGAGTCCACTTCATCTCCAGTTTGTGGAGCATATTCTGTTAGGAAATGAGTTATTCCCATAACAGTCAGATAAAACAACATATTCTGTTGCCATCTCTTGAAGTTGGAGCCCATAAACTTCTCTGGGCGTTCATTATGGAAATCAGAGGGTGGAGGAACATTAACGTTCCCTTGAGCAACTGGAAAGGCATTGGGTGTGCCTTGAGCAGTGGGGAAGGCAGAGGGGTTGCCTTGAGTAGCAGCAGCAGCAGAATCAGAAGCGAGTTGTTCTCTTCCAGTCATCTTTCTAAGCACTTACAACAATCTTGTCTTAAAATTGTGGGTTACAACAATTGCAGAAAATATGAAGAAAGTAAATATTACAAATTGTTAGAAATGAAAAACTAAATATTACAACAAACTGGAAATAAGAACGATTACAAACTCTTTGTGATTTGCTGAGTCGAGTGATGACACTTTGTCTTTAAGAGAAGATTGCCCCGTATATATTCTTTTACGTTGTCGGGCAATAGTCTCCCAAGATAAAACAACAACTTAACAAATGAGTAAAGGAAGCTCAAGTGTTACTCTTGAAGAACTTTGAATATAGTAAACTTGCTAGAGAGGAAGAAGAAGATTTCAGAAAATTATGTAAGTGTTTCTAAGTGTTGAACAATTGAGTCAAATGTCTCAATTTATAGTGTAAGGAGATGATCCCTCAACTAGTCAACTAATGACATTCAATAGCCATGTAATGGCACTTATTGAGGGTTACATTCAGCCAAATCATGGCTGAATTCATGTGTCAAATAATGGAGATTCAATGCTCCAAAACCAGCCCAAAAGTCAGAACTTTCTATCTTTCCGTCGCAGCATTCTGCCTCCGAAGCATCGCGGCTCTGCTAATTAGCGCCTCGGCTCCAGTGGCTGGACTCCCATTTAGCGTCGCGACGCTCTAGCACCTCGGCTCCGACGGGGGCTGTGCCGCGGCGATTTCCGACTCCTTTTATCTTACACTTCGCACACTTCTTCCTTCGTTTCCAACATGAAATATTTTTCATTTGGCCAATAACTGTCCATCATTCTATGTCTCAAACGTATCACTTACGTACCAATATCTCTTTCACTAATAAAATTTACGATACTTGGCACTACGTGTACACGTGTGTGGAAACGACGTTTCCGACGTACGGGATCCCAATTGTTCGAGTCATAAATAATGAGATAAACTTAATTCCACATTAGTAAATTTTCAACAATAAATTGAGACGGATAGAGTATTTAGGAGTTGGAAATAGAAATAGATGAGTGATAATCAATTGATAAACAGAGGTCTTCGTATAAAGTTGTTCTTCATCTCTTTGTATTATTGTACTTGAAATTAAATTGCAAAATATGCTAAAAACAGAAAAAGCCAGTGTATCTGCTTTCAAATGCTCTCCAACTCACCCGCAAGGGTAGCCATGTTGGTGTAGCAGTAGAGCGCGAGACCGCAAGGCCACGAGTTCGATTCCCTGCATAAACCTTCTTGATTGAGCCTGTCACACATGGCTTGCCAAGTGTGGTTAATAGGCTGACATGATTTGCAGGCTATTGCGTCAGTCCGGGGTTTACCCTGTGCGCACTCGAAAGAGTAACGGCTGCGGGTTCCTTCGTCAACAAAAAAAAAAAAAAAAAAAAAAGCTCTCCAACTCTTTGGAAATCACCAAAGGAAATGTTTTTAATCAAAGCCTTTTGGAAGCACATTAGAAACAGCCTCACAGAAAAAGTAATCCAACTTTGCAGAGATTTGCAACATTAACCAAATGCATAATACTTTATAAAAAGCCATTCATTAATCACATCCACCCACGTGGCTTAAGATAGAGACCTGACCAACTGCTAATTAGGCAGCCTTAAACAGCCAATTAAGAAGCGAAGCAGCGGCATTAACACCACCATGCGTAGTAAATGTAGGCGTGATCAAAAGAAAACCAGACCCGTACAAACAATTAAGTCGGACCCCGGTTAGGAGAAAAAGTGGGAGACAAAGAATTCAATAGGAGGGGTGTTATGGGTGCTTGGAAAAGACAAGTATTAATGATTCTTTATTTGTTTAATTTAATAAAGACTTTAATTACTCGTATTTAAATTTCAATCATTAATTTCATTTGATATTTATGTCTGAAACTCAATCATTCATATCGTAATCATTAAATGTGTTTGGCTTTTTATATTTCAACCATTTAACGAATTTAAATAAATATAAATGATTATAAAATTATTAAGATGACTTGAGCCGAAGATCTATAGAAAATAACATTTTTACCTAAGGATAAGGTCCGTGAGCGTCCACCCTATTGTTGAAAATATAATCAATTATTAATAGTGTTCTCTCTCTAATAACTTAAACTTTTAGATGAGATGGTCACATACATCAACATGGTATCAAAGCAGGCCAAAGATTCTGAGATCGAATTTCACTGCAATCCATTATCAAAAAGATTTTCTATGTGCTTGGATCATGAAAAATAATATGGTCAGCACGTGAGGGGACGTGTTAAGAATATAATCAAATATTAATAGTGTGTTATCTCTAACAGCTTAAGCTTTTAGATGAGATAGTCACACACTTCAACACCTATCCAAACCCACTAGTGAAATCACACTGAAGTTGTTATTGTTATTATAATACAATTGTTATATGGTGCGGAATACCAATAATCGTGTGAGATTTGAACTTGGTCAATTCCTTGCAACGTCAGTTTGTGTTGTTTATAAGCTTATATTGTATGTAATAGTGTTTTAGGGTTTGCTTGGAAATCCACTTGGTAATTAGAATTGGTGTAATTATTAGGATATTAATTACACAATCTAGAAATGACTTAATATAGTAATTATGATGACATGTGTGTTTGTTATTCCGGTGTTTGTACTTTTCGAAGTATATCAGCAGGGTATACCAATACTTCCAAAGTATACATGTGTCCAGCACGAATAGTCATTACTCGTAGCAGGTGAGACATACTACATCCGCTAAGAATGTGATGCAGACCACATATCGACTTATCACATATCATCGATATTCTATTCTCGATGATCATTAGTCGATGCTATTTTAAGAGTTACGTTATAATATTAATAACTCACATTATTAATAACAACGTAACCTCTAGGGCTGCATATTATAAAATATTATAAACAATCAATTAATAATTCAATAATTGCAAATGACAAAATATTGATCTTCATTAATAATAATACGAATGTGTATAAAGTATATTATCTCTAGGATATACATATACTTTTAAATATGATTAGGAAAATGATTGTTTTCCTTTCTAACTTCGTCTTTTGCCCATTATAGACATGACATCACAAAATACTATCTGCATGTTAGCAAGCTAAAGATGCCAAGTTTATCCACTCTGCCAACCTGAAATTAAATAAAAGTAACATGTTTTTTCGTATAATATGCAACATCAAAATAAACTTGTGAGTAACCCCTTCAGAATTAATCTTTAATTTGGCCCCATGTAGACCTTTCCTTTTCAGTATTGTCCTCCGACAATGTTAATATTGGTTGGAATCCTGAACATAGAGCAGCTTTTTTTTAAAGTATTCTTTACTATATCCTTATTCCAAAAGGTGGAATCTCCCACCCCAGGAGCCCCCACACTCCGGTCCGACAGGTCTGTGAAGGAGGTAAATCATGGTGACTCAATTGATTTCAAAGGTTAGACCAGTACCACGTTGCGCACAAGGGGCCCTCCTTTATTTCAAGAAGAAACCCCCACACTGCCGCTGACGGGATTCGATCCTTGGTCTCTTATTCCAAATATCCCCCTTGAAACCAATTGAGCTGCCCAAGCGGACAAAACTAAGGTAGGGTAAACTTTTTAAAGTGACTGGTCCCACCGCATTACGGCCCCATACCCCAGAAAACCCCACCTCCGGCCTGGCCCTACGGATTAGTATACACCGCAGCCTCTACGCGTATGGAGGGATTTTTGGGGAACACATTCCACTCTCGATCGAGAGGACTCGAACACGGAACCTCAGGCAAAGAATACCTAATGTATTGGCCATTGGGCCAAACAGTTTGGATAAAACTAAGGTAGGGTAAACTTTGTAAAGTGACTGGTCCCACCGCATTACGGCCCATACCCAGAAAACCCCACCTCCTACTGGCCCTACGGATTAGTATACACCGCTTGGCCCTACGCGTATGGAGGGATTTTTTTGGGGGAACACAGTTCCACTCTCGCTGATCAGAGGACTCGAACACGGAACCTCAGACAGCAATACCCTAATGTATTGGCCACTGGGCCAAACACTTTGGATAAACTGTGGTAGGGTAAACTTTTTAAAGTGACTGGTCCCACCGCATTACGGCCCCATACCCCAGAAAACCCCACCTCCGGCCTGGCCCTACGGATTAGTATACACCGCTTGGCCCTACGCGTATGGAGGGATTTTTTTGGGGAACACAGTTCCACTCTCGCTGATCAGATGACTCGAACACGGAACCTCAGACAGCAATACCCTAATGTATTGGCCACTTACTATATCCTGTTATGTATTCATAAGGTCCCTAGTTGCAACAGCACTTCTCCAATAATTCGACAATCTTTATTACATATCTTATTATAAAGTGAAAAGTTGGAGCATTTGAATGTTGCCATTATAGGGCCCGTGATGGCTATATCAGGATTACGTAACGTTCACTTTCATAAAATTGAGTACTAAAGTCTATATCCATTTATTGCAATAAGTATCTATTTCCGAGAAATTAAAAATGGTGTAATTACTCTTGCTTGCATGCTTTAAAAATGGTTTGTGGGAGACCCTCAACGTGCTTAACCTCCCATGATTTGGTAACCTTATTTTTGGACAAATGGTCGAACCTGCCGGAGGTTTTAAGCAACCTTGAAACATCGTCTGAATGCGTACGATTAGTTTGTTAACCTTTTCCTTTTTCATTTATTTTGACAATAAAAATAACAATTATTTTTACTTATATGCCTTAGGACCAAACTAATCGTTTTTTGAGATACATTAAGAACCAATTGGAAGTTTGGAATAGAAGTCATTACATATATTAAGAACCATTTTGATCCATTTCTCACCCATCAACGTGAAATTAAAGTAGGTCTATGCAGCTATTGTGCATACGCTGGAATTCCAAAGCTTCTAAGAAAATGAGAAAAATCAGTGTCACAATAATGATCAATAACTGGTGAAGAAAAAATTGCGTGCCCATAAAAGCTGGGTACGAAGAATTTGGTACATGTATGCATGGATAAATAAAAATACCGGTACATGTACAATATCTGCTTTTATCACAAGCACAACAAAAGTACTGCTAGTAAATTTAACATTAGCACATGGTAGTAGCAAGTAGACCACACTAGGCGTATAAAAGTCATACTGTTGCTTTGACATTGGACTAAAGTTAGAGTGGACCAGTAGGTAATTAACCCTTAACTTTAAGGACTAAAAAGATTAATAAAAAAATTGTAGTTACTATTCTCCAAAAGTATTTTTTTTAAAAATATTTTCGACAAAAGATATTTTTTTGAAAAGGTATTTTGGAGATTTATTAGAACATTACAAGTTCAACCGAGCAACTTTGTCAAAATGACAAGTGAGATCTGCAGATTTTAAAGGGCCTTTGAATAAGTGTTTTTCTCTAGGATTTTTGTGGAAACACTTTTTTACAAATAGGTCTTAAAATCAATTTTTTTGCCGATATTGAGGTAGCAATTATAAAAGGAACAGAGAGCAATCGTGCCACCGTCACTCACATCTCTCCGTCACATCTCTTGAAAATTTGAAAGAGAGTATAGCTTGTTTGGCAAACATTATTTTTCTTCAAAAGTGTTTATTTTTTTAAAATTATTTATTTTTAAAAACTGAGGTGTTTGGTCAAGTTTTTGGGAGGAAATAAGCGCTTAGGGAGTAGCAGAAACTGTTTTTCAGAAGCTAAAATAAATAGTTTTTTTAGAAGCACTTCTGTTAAGAGCACTTTTGAAAAAAATAGACTTAGAAGCATAAATTACTTCTCACCAAATGTATTATTTTAAAAATCATTTTTTGAAAAAATACTTTTCAAAATAAGCTAATTTTAAAATATTGACCAAACAAGCTATAAACAATGATCCAATTACACTTTAATAATTTACATTTCTCATTTACACTTGGTGTCTTCTTCAAAGATGAGCAAAAATGTTGCTATAGTTTGGAAATCCTTATGTGAGATTGAGGTGTGCATAATTTGACAAATTATTGAATCAAAATTAAAAAAATTAATATTTGTTATCCAATATTTTGATATTTAGTATGATATTTGAGGTAAGGTTTAAATAAATATAGTACTATTCGGGTATTATTTTTAAAATCAAATAACGACAACGTGGTGAAGGCAAAAGCAACCAGCACATAATAAATTTAGTATTCAGTATTTAAAAACATAATGTGGAGGGTCACTCAGCAAACTGTTAGGGGTCGTTGGTATGCTGATTAAATTATTTCGGGATTATAATATGGAATTATAATCTCTAGATTAATTTATGTCACTTAGAAATGAGATAAAATAATATTTTCTTCATATAAAAAAGAGTGTTCATTTAGCCTTTATTTTTTGGTTCAAAATGAGTGTTCACTTAACAAATTGTTTTTTGTTGTTATTTGCGTTTTTTAGTAATAATATATTAAATTTTTGTTGACATTTATATTTTTTAGCAATAATATATTTATTGTTGCTAAAGTTTTGTGGTCAATTATATACTTTTTTATATTGATCAAACCTTCTAGAAAAGTTCAAGATGGATAGAAAGCTAAAATACAGTCACATGCTTGCAAAATGGGAGATTATCTTTCAGGGAACGGACTCGGGGCTCGGACAATGGTTGTGTCTAGCACTGGCTCGATGCCTTCAATCAACTAAAAGACACAAGTGTCATGCCCTTTTAAACTATTTATGAACACAAAAGTCTTTCCCAGATGGATATGATAATGAAATGAGTTAGAGCCTAAATGAAGAATGTGGTCAGAAAAAATTTATATAGTCAATTTTTCATTGGGATTGAAGCATAATTATATCTCATCAAAAAGAAGCAAGACTAGTGGCTAAAGCGGTATTGCACTAAGCACTCTACAAAATCATGGAGATCATACCATTTCAATTTTAACCATATAACTGCTAAAAAGGAGCAAGTAGCTATCTTCGTTGATGCAGCCTCAATCCACCGTCCATATCCCTCAACACATGTACATCCTCAGGTTGGAGAGACTGCTCGGCAACCGTTTAAAAGACCATGACACTTGTGTCTTTGAGCTGATTGATGGCATCGAGTCAGTGCTAGGGCCCATAAGAGACCTGAGTCTCGTTCCGCGGAAGTTTGAGGCAATAACAGCTTTGTGATTCTCTCAGATGTTCAGGGCCGTACGCGCGCTACACTGATGTATTCAGCGAGTTTATAGTCTTGGCTGACATGTCTGGATAATCTTTAAAATTTCATTGGGATGAGGATATATCATTGCTATTGTTGGTCCTCAATGAGGAATTTCTACTAAGCGTGAGTCATCAACTCGCGTTGACTACGTCCCTGCAACACCGCCGGTCACTCCTACTGATTGAATGGTTCGGTGAAATGCTTGGGTCGCGGCGACGTGAAAGGTTCGCTGCTTGTGACGTTCGCGAGAAATCCATTGAACCTTATTACTTTGAGGAAGAAGAAGTCGTAATACGTTTCGTAGGTGATCCTTCGGAAGGATCATTGTCGAAACCTGCAGAGTAGAACGATCCGCGAACACGTTTAAACATAAGGGGAGCGCGCACGGGTGCTGATAAGTTGGTAATACCAACTGATCTCTTCTTTAATCTTGGATTTTGTTACGTTTAATTGAGAAAATAGTGCATTAATATCATTTACTTCTATTTTATAGGTTTTATGTGATTTAGAAGTGATCGGAAAGAAATCAAGCGAAAAACAAGTCAAAAGAGGTCAAATTGAAGAAAACGAGAAAAGTAGTTAAAATTGAAAAACTAGTCAGATTTGAAATCTGAAAATCTGCGGCTGTTTTTGTCATATTTTTATTGAGAAATTTTGTATCTATTAAAGCAAGACTTGGGAGATATTATTCTCCTCTTTGGTCATATTCTTACCAACTGAAAGCCATGGTTCATCAACCGCACTTTGGAAGAGAAGATTGGAGCACTTTAATGAGCAAACTCTTATCTCTTTCTTCAATTTCTTGTTATGTATTGAATATTTAAGTGTGTAGTATTTTATTCTTTCACTTGAGTCTTGTTTATGGAATATGCATTATCAAGTGTTGGATTAAATCTCTTCTTTTGCTTATGTATTGAGTGATTTTTATTTTTAATGATGTGAGTCTTGTTGGATATGTAAAGCAGTACGGGAAGTAAATAAATATTACAAGTGTTCGAAAGGATAAACAAATAGGCAATTCAGAACTGCCGCAAGCTTGTTGAGTCTTGAATCTTGATAACCTGAAATCAAGAAATACTAAATCTGGATTGTTACAACTGTGGGCTGAGTCGAGAGATGACTCTCTGTCTTTAAGACAAGATTGCCCAGTATATATGCTTTTACGTTAACGGGCAATAGTCTCCCAAGATGAAACAACAACTAATCAACACTACAAAGGAAATAGGTTGATTCTGACGAAGAAAACAAATACGAAACGACTTGCTGAAGAACGGAAAAGGAAGGAAGAGTTTTGAGTTTTCTGTTCACTATTTGTGGACAGAATTTCAGTTCTCTCTTCTGTTTCTGTGTTAGTAGTCTCATTTTCTGTCTTGTGTATCTTGTAGTAGTCTTGCCAATTGTGCCAAAAGACACCAATATATAGCATAAGGGAGGGACTCCTCAACTGCCAAGTAATGGTCATTAGTGAGGTAGTAATGGCTGATTATGGGGCTAAGTAATCGCTGATTAAGGCCATTAGTGAGGGGTTAATCAGCCAAATAATAACTGATTTAATGTGGCAACATTCCAAAAACCAAACGGTAGGCAGAAATTTCTGCCTTCAGTCGTTCCCAATTTCATCTTTTCAGAAACTCCAGGGACCAAACTATAAATATTAAACAATTTGGGGGTCTATCAGAAGAAGCCCAAAGCCCACGACCCGTGACCCGAGACCCAAACCCGGACCGGACGGGATGGGCGGGTGGCAGCGGCGTGCGTGCTTAGCCTTGAACCCAAGCACATCTAGGTCCTCCCTCATTCAAACACATGGGTTACCCCTTGGGGTCCCAAACCCTTAGCCAATTTTGAGACTTATAAAGAGAACAATTCTTCCTTTTCCCACCGATGTGGTAGATTTGTCCTACACCATATTTCCATGCCTCAAACACCTTACTTCGTGGACCAATATCTCTTTCATTTCTTAACGAAATTTGACGATCTTTGGCCCTACGGGCATCTACTCACTTTGTAGATTATGCACGTATGAAGAGACAAAGCCTCCAACATGCGAAACTCTAGTGTTTAAGTCATTAAATACGGGTTGACGCACCTCCCCACTAAAGGCAAATTTCCAACAATCCCCTCTTGAAAGAGATTTTGGCGCACACACAAGGTGCCTACTTTCAACAATCTTTCAGCGAAAGAATATTGCATCAGGAGAGGTAGCTTCTGCTTTGAACCTTCCCTAGTTGAATACCACCGAACTTACTTACTGCGCGGTGAACGTGATGTCTTGAACTGTCAGTGTTTAGTGTAAGCCAAGACAATGATACCAACACAATAACTCTCCTTATTCATTTTCTTCTTATTGTTTTGTCCGTTGTGGTCGTGGACACACTAGGATTCTTAAGTGTGTTCATTTGAGGCGGTCTGTCCTCGCACTTAAATAGGTGATCTCCTACAAGGTATCCTGCTATACCCCACTTCACAAGTGTTAGGAATCATTAAAAGTTTCCTCAACCTTATCCTCAACCGTTTGAGGATCGTTAAAGGTTTGAAAGCTTAACCATTACCCACCATGCAGGTAGCACTTTAATGTCTATCGCGGGAACAATTTTGGATTCATGTCTCCTTACAGAAATCATTATCCGAAGTGCTCTTGCTTCCACCGAAGCTCTCAACTGAACCTTTTGCAGCTTAGTTTTCCTATTGAACCAAATTCTTGGGATCTCCAGTCAATATGGTTGGGTTACCACCGCAAAGGTTCATATTATTTGGGTTTTAAGCACATTCCCCTAGATAGCCAGAACACTTGATCTCCGGGTAGTCCCTTAGTTAAAAGGGTCCGCTATATCATTTGATTAGTAATCAAGGAAGTGACACCCGTGATGATCAACTGCCATACGGTTTTATGTCTCCGACAGATCCTGACAGATATGTCCAGACGCCGTCATCCGTGTCCTTCCTAAAGTCGATCGGCTAGCCACAATGTATAACTGCTGAAGGTATATGTTTCTCCCAATAAGGGTCATCCTCTAAGGAGTCGTGAAGTTACTCAATTTCTTTCATGTTTTATATAAAGCGATAAACTCTGATTCCATCATGAATCGACCGATGCAAGTTTGCTTAGAGGATTTTCCAAGACCCACCATACACATTTACTTATGGCTTTGATGTTCTTCATATCTGATGTCCAGTTTGCATCACTGTGTTCTCCCAGAACTGCTGGACATCCAGAATACCATGATCCGTAGATAAGCGAATATTTTAGATATCGTCATATCCGACTTAACGCCTTCTATCAATCATTTTTAGAATCATCAGTGAACCTTAGTTCAACTGATCTGCTTTGTAAGCTGATATTAGGTCGGTTGTAATGTGTAGCATACATTGAACTACATGTGACCTGCGCATATCACTCTTTGTATATGGGTGCACCATGATTTCAATCAGTTATATGATTTATATCCATTGGTGGCTTCAACGAGACTATCAACTATCTCACAACTGAGTTTGGAGTTAGAACAGTCCGTTAGATGTCTTAGAAATCCAATTTCTAAGATGTCATATGTGATACACATATATTTTGTTTCAATATAACTTCTACTCTCAGACTGTTGGTTTTCCAATTGTTGGCTTTCTAACTTCAGAGTCAATGTTTTTGTGGTCAGATTCATTGTTTCTGTTTTATCTGAAACTTCCAGGACCAAAATGTAAATATTTCAGGGACCAAAATGAAAGTTCAGGAAGAAGCCTAACAATCCAACAAACCAACTCTGATTCTCCCCTTCCAACTCTCCAGTTAGGAAGGCTGTTTCAACATCCATGCCACGCAAGACTGCAATGGCCCTGGATGTTAAGCTATTCACAGGGAAGCACATGTACAAGTAGTCGATGCCTTATACTCGTCAGTAGATCCATCTACTTTGTACTCACTTTTGAATATCCACTTTTACAACCCAAAGGTTCTTTTCCCGAAGGAAGATCAACAATTACACAAGTATGGTTCTATATGAGGGAATCTATTTCTCTCTTTGTAACTTCTTTCCAAAGCAACGCTTTTGGAGATGACAATTATTTGTTAATTGTTCATGGTTCATTCTCAACCATTCAAGCTAGAAGGCCTGGAACAAGTCTTTGTCCCTTCTTTGCTTCGTCTCGATTCAACATCTAGAATTCATGAGTTCTGTAGATCTGGAATATTAAGTTCCGGATAGACAGGAACTTCTGAGTCTTGTAGATACAGAACGTCTAGTTCCGGATAGTCAGGCCCTCGCGGGTTCTTGTTAACCTCGAGCAATTACTCATTTTTCCTTTTCAAGGAAAGTTATCTTCAAAAAATTCAGCATTCTTTGACGCCAAGAGGCGATAAACACTACTGTTATTTGCAGATCCAGTGGATATGCAATCTACAGTCTTTAAGTCCAACTTGACCTATTTCGGTATTCCAAACTCTACCAAGCCACCCCACATCACAACATTTGTATGTGAGATCATTTCCATATTTCACACGGAGAGTTATCCTTATCCTTATGCGGAGTTCTGTTGAGAATCACATTAGCAGTAAGGATCGCCTTGCTTCACATAATTTGGGCATACGACTTTGCGCTTGGCTAACACCGTTAGACTGAGGTGAGTAATGAGCAGTCGTTTGATGAACGATGCTTCACATTCTCCCCTCTATCACTACGAATTCCTCAATCCGTAGGCTTAGTTAATTTTCAACTTCTGCTTTGTAGCGCTTATCCGCTTCAACAACTTCATATTTGCTTTTCTACAAATAAAGGATGCAATATGTTGTACCATCATCAA
The DNA here is from genome assembly GCA_029783415.1 of Anisodus acutangulus. NCBI lineage: Eukaryota > Viridiplantae > Streptophyta > Magnoliopsida > Solanales > Solanaceae > Anisodus > Anisodus acutangulus. The sequence continues at coordinate 40,874,776 of CM056497.1, read as the reverse complement.
TGAAGGTCACAAAGTACTTGTCTCCCCCCTCTATTTTGTATAAACTTTAAATCACCCATGTAGTTGTGACTAAGTGGTAGAGGATCGGTGTTTCTTTCGTTATTCATTTGAAGGAATGGAAAGATGATTTTTCCTCTTCGTCTACCTCACATTCATTTAGAGGGTTTATGTCGACAGAAGACAACAATCTCAACTTCGTTATCTTTTGAATGACTTTCTATTTAACGTGTCTTAATCTATGATGGCATAGATGCACGGATTACAAATATATCATTCATTTGGCTACAGACATACTATACCATTCTTAGTTATTACAGACCTGTTGGACTAGTCTCAAACCAGCTTGACCAACAACGTCCCTTAAACCAAGTTTGAGACATGTATACCTCATTGTAGAGTGATCCCATTCCCTGAAGTCTTATTGAGGACAATCTCTCCAACCCCTTCTACTTTAGAGGTGGTGTTGCTTCACGTAAATAACCTTTTGCCCGTGGTTAGGGCGTAACCGGATCATATGTGATCTGGATACTCTGGCCCACTCCAGTTGCTTTGACAGACTGAGTGTCCAATTTCTATTCTGCCTTTCTTTTGGCCTTCAGATCATTTAAGACCTGGAAACTCTGGCCCACTCCAGTTGCCTTGGCAGACTGAGTGTTCAATTTCTTTTATGCCTTTCCTTTGGCCTTCAGATCACTTAAGACCTGGAAACTCTGGCCCACCACACTAGGTGTCCATTACTTTTCCTATAAAATAAATTCTAGCCCCACTCCAGTCGCCCGTAGGCTTTGTATGACTGAGTGTCCAATATCATCCTATCAAAGGAATTTTGGCCCCACTCTAGTCGCCCGTAGGCTTTGTATGACTGAGTGTCCAATATCATCCTATGAAGGATCTTCTGCCAAATAGTGTGGCAGGCTCAACGTCTTTAGCTTTTTGTCTTCTTCCCTTATGATTGGTGCCCAGACAATTCTTGGCGCTTACTTAAGAGTGGTAACAGTTTTCGCACAGTCAATGGATCTTTCTCCCTCGTATGTGCGAACATACTTTACACACTTTTAATAAATACACTTAAAATAACGGATCTTTTTAAGTCGTTTACAAAATTCAATCTTTAAACGGGAAGGAAGATGGGATTAAACTTCTGATTTTAAAGTGTAAGGAATATAAATTATTTCGTGAAAATATTTTCATATTCCTCCTTACTTTAAGCCCTTTTTTTAATCAGACATCATTTAATCTTATTCTTGACAAGGAAGAAAAATTACTTATCCCAATTTCGGATTCTGGCCCACTTCAGTCACTTCATCGTACTGAGTGTCCATTTCCTCCTTACCATAATTCGGATCCTTTGTCTGGGATAGATATAGGCCTTCTGCTACAAGATAGAACCACATCTTCAGCCTTCTCCTCTTGTCCCAGTTGACATCTTCAGCCTCTCATGGGCGCTTGTTCCCACCACTCTCAGGAGCGGTGACACCATGAACACGTTGACCTTCAACAACATAATCAAAACTCTCTTCTACTAGAAACCCACAACCATATCCAGATTTGGCCACACAACTTTTTACCGATATCTTTCGAACACTAATACAAATCTTGTCTGAAAATTGTTGGATATGCAAAGCAGTACGGGAAGTAAATAAATATTACAAGTGTTCGAAAGGATAAACAAACATGCCAATATTCAGAACTGTCGCAAGCTTGTTGAGTCTTGATAATCTGAAATCAAGAAACACTAAATATGGATTGTTACAACTGTGGGCTGAGTCGAGAGATGACTCTCTGTCTTTAAGACAAAATTGCTCCGTATATATGCTTTTACGTTAACGGGCAATAGTCTCCCAAGATAGAACAATAACTAATCAACACTACAAAGCAAACAGGTTGATTTTGACGAAGAAAACAAACACGAAACGACTTGCTGAAGAATGGAAAAAGAAGGAAGAGTTTTCTGTTTGTCCACACGTTTCTGCTCACATTTTTGGATAGAATTTCAGTTGTGCTCTCTTCTGTTTAGTCTCTGTGTATATATCTTGTAGTCTCCACAATTGTACCAATACATAGCATAAGGGGAGAGACTCCTCAACTGCCAAGTAATTGCAGTTTATGGCTATTAGTGAGGGAGTTAATCAGCCAAGTAATAGCTGATTTAATGTGGCAACGTTCCAAAAACCAAATGGTAGGCAGAAATTTCAGCCTTCCGTCGTTCCCAATTTCATCTTTCCAGAAACTCTAGGGACCAAACTGTAAATATTAAACAATTTGGGGGTCTATCAGAAGAAGCCCAAAGCCCAAATCCCACGACCCAAGACCCGAGCCCGACCGGGCGGGCGGCGGCGGCGGCGCACATATGGGCTTAGCCTTGAACCCAAGCACATCTAGGTCCTCCCTCCTTCAAACACATAGGTTACCCCTTGGGGTCCCAAACCCTTAGCCAATTTTGAGACTTATAAAGAGAACAATTCTTCCTTTTCCCACCGATGTGGTAGATTTGTCCCACACCATATTTCCATGCCTCAAACACCTTACTTCGTGGACCAATATCTCTTTCATTTCTTAATGAAATTTGACGATCTTTGGCCCTACGGGCATCTACTCACTTAGTAGATTATGCACATGTGAAGAGACAAAGCCTCCAACATGCGGAACTCTAGTGTTTAAGTCATTAAATACGGGTGGACACACCTCCTTACTAGTTTAGTTTACATTTTCGCATCAGTTGTTATTTTCTCAAAATCAAAATATTATCAAGTGTTTGGCTTAGTGTAGGAAGTGAAAATTTCTTACTTGTTTGATCGCCTAGTATATTGTTTCCTGTGGATTCGACTCCGACGCATGGTTGGATAAATTATATTACATCCGACCATGTGCACTTTCTCACTTGAAGAGTGAATTTGGACGTTATCAATTTTGACGCTGTTGCAGGGGAATAATTTGGTGTATTTAAGCTAGTTTGAGAAATAAACTTTTTTTAAATAAAAAAACTAAAATAAAATCAATCTACCAAATTGTCATTTATCATATGACATATCAAACCCCATCACAAAATATTTATCAAGATAAAGCCTCCCACAAAGAACTCTCCAAGAATCAGTCAATTTGAGATTTAGTATTCAAATGTGACTCAACACGCAACAAGTTCTAAGTACATCCTCTAGAGCAACAATTGTAATGTAACAACAAAAGGAAGAGTGAACTCATACATGAGAACTTGCACTTGATTAAGTAAGAACAAAAGAGCCATTTTCAGTTAAGCACAAAATACTTCAGCAAATATTAGATGCAATTCCGCTAAAACTTGAACCATGCCACAACCAAAGTCCATAAAGATCATTTTGTTCTCTGTGGATTCGACCCCGACTCATAGTTGAGTAAATTATATTGCATACGATCATATAAACTTTCTCATTTGAGGAGTGGATTTTGACGTTATCAATTTTGGCGCCGTTGCGGGGAACAATTTGGCGTATTTAGTAAGCTAACTTGCTTTGGTCCAAACTTGTGAATATTTGTGTAGTTATTTTCTTTATTTTTTTATATTATTTTTATTTTAAAATGACATCATTCCATGAAAATGGCTGAGAGGATAGTTGTTCATACTTTGATGACCCTTGTCCTTATTGTGGAGGGCCACACTCTTGACAAAATTGTTTAAAGTCTCCCAGAGGAGGATTGTGCGCACAATCTCAAACCCATGAGGGGAAAATATGTGATAGGTGTGATTGCCAAAATGACCATTGGGCTACTTGTGATTATGTTTTCTTTCCTTCCTGGAACCCCTCTATGATAATTCTACTTTGTGTTGTGACAATGATAGGGTCATGGAAGTGGAAGAAGTTGAGCATGGTCAAAATGGAGAGTTCAAACTCATGATGGAATGCCTACCTGAAGGAGGAAATGAAAATCAAAAAGCCTTGGAGGAGTACTTGGAAACTAGTCTCCAAGATGGCTTGACACTTGAGCATCAAATTCCTCCATGGACATTTGCACAAAATCAAGATGATTCTCAAATGCTCATAATGAGAAGATAATGCTCATGTTGGAGGCCAAGCTTGAAAATGAGGCATCAAGAATTGAACATCCTCCAATGGACTCCATGCCCATTGGAGATGCCAAAAAAGAGAAGGAACTAGATTCAACCGGTGTAACGAAAAATATGATTGATATTGACTCTAGTTCGAGGGAAAAAGAGGATGTCAAAATCCGAACAAACATGGGAATTGGGCGATTGAAGTTTCGCTCCAAGCATTTCTCAACATTAGAGATATGTGGTGAGATGAAAATTGAACCATACGACTCTATGTGGGATGGCGAAGAAGCAAGACAAGGACGATGCATTTCGCAATTTGAGCGCTTAAGAAGGCAAAACGATATTTCTCATTTGAAAGCCAAGACGTGTAAAATAAAAAGATTGTCACGTGGCTTGTTCATATACTTATCACCCCCAATACTCGTGGTCACAAACTTGAAACCAAGTTGGGTGCCCAATTCATAAGTTTAAAATGGTGAGAAAAGTGGTGAAGTTAATTTTTTGGAGTTAATTTGCACGTGCTGAGATGTCGGAGGGAGACCCAAAATAGTTCTGCAAATTGCAAAACCATTTTCAGTTTTGGGTTAAAAATGTAGTATTTGAATCGTAAAATACTATTTTAGGAAACTTACATGTTTCTCCATAGCGGAGGCGGATCTGTACCAACCACGACTCGTGTCATCGATCGTCGGAAATTCTCACAAAGCGGATGAATCTCTATGTTTCAACAATCTAGATATTCCTTTAACTGATGTAGAGACATATTTTATGTGTGAACCCTAGCTGTTTCTATATGATGGATTAACCCCTCTTAAACACTCATAATTGTGTTTATATAGGCTAGCTCTAGGGTTTAATGTGAAGGAATAATTAATGGGCTCATGGGTCATCTAGCACCCCTTATGAGTGGACCCGACCCAATAATACTTTTCAACATCTCTCACTCACACATAAGGGGGTGCTCAAGCTCCATCGATTTAAGGAAAAATATATTCTTTCTTTTAATCTCTCTTGCATCATTCATACTGGATAAATAGGTCGTGCGACCCACATACTATGAGAGCACTTCGCTATACATCTGTTAGGAATATATTGCATCTCGTTGTCATCATGAAAATCATCAAGTAGATCATAAGAAGTATGCTGAGTGCCCTAGATCATTGAATCACATTGATAGATCACAGTTTGATCTCATGTATCATAGTTCTTGTGTTCACAATTATGACCCATAAGTCATAACCGGTACCATCAAACACAAACTAAATGAGATCCCGTTAATGATCTTCCTCTTCTTACGAGTCTCTCAACTTGTATCCAACTCGCTTTTCAAGTCGTGCTCCGCCAAACCGAATCTCTCATGATTATTTGGTAGCATGTTAAGATAGCGAACATCGAACCAAGCTTTGAGCCACTGATATAGGAGCCGTGAGGTACTCAATTTAGGATCTCACATAATAATAAGTCGAGATAAAACTTATGTTCACCCTTTTGGTCGACATTTGCACACATGGTATGAAACATATGCTACAACATTTTCTCCGTTCTCATAGAGTGTATGTCTTTATCTCATAAAATAATGTTATACATATGATATTCAGACACCATATGCATATGAACTGAGTTTCTTGATCTACTCAATAAACATGAACCCATATCCGGCCTCTCGAAGTAGATTAGGTGAAACTTATTTCCACCATAAAAATATATAATAACCTTTTGTCATTACTTGTGTGACGCTAAGGATATTTAAGCCACATGCTTTCAAATTATCCTTATGATAATTTACTTAAGATCTCATCTCATCTCCCATCAACACTAAATTGATGGAGGCGGTCACCTGTATGAGAAGGTTGAACTGTATCTACCCGTCATACCTTTCACTAATATCAATGAATGAACTAGAAGAATTCCATAATATGAATGTACAATAAATATTCACGGTAAGAATGTACATAAACATTCAAGTAATAAGTGTATTCAAATCAAACTTATTTGATTTTTATGAAAATAATAAACATGAACATTGAGAAAAATAAATCAAAAATTAATAACTCTATATTAAAGTCCACACAGTCCTAGAGATCTTGCATGAACAAACACACGCATCTCGAGGATCTGACTGAGTCAACGGATCTGCAACCGTTTGTACAGATATACTTTAGGTTCAGTTCTTTGCGTGCAACCATGTCATCATAAAATTAAATTTAATGTCAATGTATTTGGCTTTACGATGATATTTAAAAAAAATTGTGCTCAAAATAGTAACTTTACGATCACAAAGACTGTTATTAGATCAGCACTAACTGAAGCATCAACATATGATCCAAGAACCTTTTTAACCAAACAACCTACTGCGATACTGAGGAAAGAGCCACAAGCTCAACTCTTATAATGGGTAAAGCTACATGTGATTGTTTTTCATTGTCTACAATATGTCATCATTATTGAGCATAAAACACATTCAGAGGTGGACCTCAACTTGTCCATATCTCCTTTACAATCAACATCAATGTATCCCCTCAGTTCTATATCATGCCCTTATGGCAAAGCGCATAATAAGAAGTTCTCATATGGTACCTCATGATTCGTTTAACTGTATTTTGAATATGTTGGATTTAAGTTGGTTTATATTTGTCTACAAGCCAATTGCGAAACTGATATCAAGTCTAGCAAACGTATCTTGCATAAGACTACCAACCGTACATAGCATAAGGAACTTTATTTCTTTGTTCATCTCTTTTTGGAGTCTTAAAACACAGTCTAGCATACAAGGCATTATTTTTGTTCATTGAAGTTTTGACATGGTCACAATTTAGCAAGTTTAACCATTTAAAGAATAATTCTTTAAATATTTTCTCAAAATCTTTATTTCAAGAATATATGCATCTTTACCTATATCTTTCATCTCCAAATGAGACAATAACAAGACCTTTACCTTGTGTATATACTCCAAATTATTTTCCAGCTATTAATATGTCATCAACATATAATGACATAAGTATAAAGTTGCTCTCAGATCTTTTAGTATAAATGTAATAATCCCTTGTATCATTGTGAAGTCAAAAAAATTGACCACACTAAGAAAATATATACACCATTGCCTTGAAGATTGTTTGTGCCATAACAAGACTATAAAAGTCTACAAATCATATGTTTGTGGCCTTTTGGATGAAACACTTAAGTTACTCTAAATTAATTATTCACTAGTTCTCCATTGAGAGAAGACAATCTTTACATCCTTTTGATGCAATTACATATCCAAGCTAGCAACAGTAGTCAGAATTAAGCTAATAGAGGTGAATCCACATAATAAGTGAGAAAACTTGTCATAGTCAATCACTCCTATTACATATACACCTTAGCAACAAGTCGATCTCAAATGTGCTACAAGTCTTGTGTTTATCTTTGAAAACTCATTTGGTTTCAATAGTCTTGTGTTCTTTTGGGAGATCAACTAGTTCCTAAACTTTGTTGATTCTCCTGGACTCCATATATTTTTCATTGCATTTATTCATTTTATCCTTTGAAGGGCATAAAAGAGCTAATTTTTTTGCTCATTTTCATCTCGTAGGAGCACTATTTATTGACTGAGATTTGTATAATCTCATATTAATCCCATTTGGATCAATTTTGCTCATGCCTGGACCAGAAATATTCATCTCGCTTTCACTTGGAACAAGATTCATCTCACTCCCATTTGGAATATGAAGATTTTTGTCGCTCCCACTCGGAGAAGGATCACTTTCATTCGCATCCGATGATGAAGTTTGATTTAGATGAGAAATTAATCCTTCATCACTTAAAATCTTCCGCTCGAATGAAAGGATCCTATTTGATCTTGGTCCTTAGGTTCATAAGGAGACAAGTCTTAACTTATCTCGCCCTTCTGGGTTTTTCATTTTCTAAAAATGTGAAATTTCTTTAGTCGAATTCAATTACGCTCTCACTGTGATGCAACTCCATAAATACGTAATTTATAGTATCTTATATAGACACTTTTGCTTCCTCTTAGGCCCAATATGTCAAGAGAAAAATTATATACATAAGCTGTGCATCACAGAGGTCTCACAAAATACTTGAGGTTTCTATTACTCCATAACTCATATGGTGTAGATGTAACTGATTTCACCGGCACACGATTAAGAACGTAGGCAACATATTAGTGTAAAGCATCTCCAATAGGAAATATATAACTTACTTGAGCCATTATTGATCTAATCGTTTCAATGAGCATTCTATTTATGTTTTCCCACGACACCTTTTATTGTGAAATATTGGAATAATCAACTTATTAACAATTCCACTTTCATCATCAAAAACTCGCTTAATGGGATCAAGACGTATTCATGGGCTCGATCAACTGGTTCTCAATACTTTTATTGATTTGTCCAATTGATTTTCAATCTTTTTCACATACTTCTTAAAACAATTTGTTACCTTAAAGTATGCGACATCAAATGAACATCACTAAAATGAGTACTTTTATCAATTAATATGATGAAATTATAAGCTCTTTGCCACATTTTCACATTCATGAAAATACAACTTTAGAATGAATCTATGCAATAAAAAATCAGTCTTGGTGGTGTTCTTAAATGATTTTCTATTAGCTTTTCGAACTAGATAATATTTACAAATGGACTTATCCACATGTCATAGGCCCATATGATCAAGTCTAGCACACCAAATTTCACATCATCCTTGTGATTATGTGATAAGACAATTGGGGAAGCTAACAATTGAATTAAAGAACGAATATCTAAAATTTATAAATAAAATTATTTTTGATAAAATCATAACCAAAATAAGTTGTTCATACGCCTTAATGTCATGAAAATTTCAATTGAGACCTAAATATAATAAACCAACACAAAGCAATACCCTTGAAAGTTTAAGGAGTAATTAAGGTAATCTCGATTTTCACGTAAAACTAATTCACATGATACGATCCTTTTAACAACCTTAATGTCGTCTCCTATATATATATATCCCCATTACACATATGAGACCCATTAGAAGTCCACAAAGACTTCATTCCCCTCATAATGTGGTACATGGCTCCTAAGTCAATTACTACAAAAGATTAATCTTAGAAAGAAAGAAAAAACAGCCAGCAATACATATATTACTAGCGTAAGAAATACGAAGTACCTTTTTAGACTCATTATGAAGTGCTTTATTAGGCTTAGATTTTGATCATAATTGAAGCATTTCACTTTAGTCGCTATTTTTTTTTCACTTTCTATCGCCGAGTTGGTTATCATTTTAGGATTCTTATTTGGTTGAGCCTTAACTTTCCAATTTCCTCTGATTTTACGTTTAAAATCATTTCTTGAGCTAGAAATTATTTTGTGCACTTTCGTACCTTGTTTGGCAGCCTCATGTCGCTCCTCTTCTAACTCTAGGTGTTGTCTCACATCATAAAATGTACTATTACATTTATTATGAGTCAGGGACATCTTCATATGATCCTAAATTTGAGGAAGAAAACAGATAATCGCTTGAACTTGGTGTTCAATAGTCAACTTATGACCTTAAGTATGGTTACCGTATTGATACCACATTTATATTCGAGAGCAACCTACAAAATTTTGATAATTTTATGAGTAAAATTCCCTGTGAAATCTTCACAGCTCAGCAACATAATGCGAGCTAGGAATTTTTTTACAAGCATCATAGGCTTTATCCATGACTTATTTAAAAAAAAAAAGTTCCTCCAACACATATTACAATATAATATTTTTATAATTGTCACCGTTGAGCTTTTCACTTTTGATAAGCTCTACAACAATATTCTTTAAAGCAGTAGATATGATATTTATGGAAAAGTTCTACATATTTGTAAAACACAAAGTTTCACAATTAGCATAAAAACATGCACGTTTAATATTTTTGCATACACATAAATGTAACTTAAGCAAATTGACATGGCTATTAAACATAAACATAAATCCTAGAGTCGAAAGTTCACTACGTTCCCAATCATCATCTAAGGATTGATGTTAAATGTAAAATAACCATATCAACTCAAGCTAAGTCGCCAAATATTTTAATAAATATTTTTCTTTCTTGATTAAACAAGTGATATATACTCATAAACATATACATTAAATAGAAAAAATTAAATCTTATTCTAGATACACTTGTATATCAATAGAATGATTTAATTAGATCTGAAAAATCAATTTTCATACTTTTGCAAGAACAAATCAAGGAAAAGATCAACATTTAAATTTTAAACCTAATTTCACTTAGAAAATACGATTTTTATTTTTCATAGACTTCCTGGGAGAGTGAGTCACAAAAACATGTTCTCTGTATCATATAATAAATTTTTATATTTTTATTTTAGGAAAATAGCACTGAAAATACGGAATTAACATTTTCCAAATAATATTAATTGCGGAAAAAATGTTTCCCGGTTTCGCAAAATTTATTAAAAAATATGGGAAAATCAAAAATTTAATTTTGAGAACAAAAAAAAATATTTATCGAAAACAGAGCTGGGAGTGGGCCACACTCGCCGATGGAAGTTTGAGCCGAGAGTGGGCTTCGAAGAAAAATATTGTTTCAGCCCTTCTTCTTCATCGAGACAAAACTCAGGTCTGGAAAACGGGTATTTCCACGACCCGGATGAATTTTCTTCATATTTAGGGTATTTTGATCTAATCAAAACACTAAGTTTCATTACAAACAAAGCGAAGGCGCTATTTTTAGCCCTTTCAAGAATGAAGGCCCGCGCGACACTCGATGTTAACACTCCCTAATCTGAAAATTCTAACCACAGTTTTCATGATAACGGGCGGCTGTCCCAAACATATATTTAGGATTGATTTCAAGCACCAATTGCTCAAAATATCATCAAAAAGTTGCCAAAAATCATGAAAAATAGTTGAAGTTTTTCTTAATTCGGATTTGTTAGGGTTCCGGCCAAAAACGATGAATTTTTCTACAATCAAATCACTTATTTATATCCTAAACGTATTTTAGGATTGATGTAAACCTCCAAATCAAAGTAAAATCTTTCAAAGTTTGATCCATATTATAAAAAATTGTTGGATTTTGTTCTAAACAAACCCTACCGGATTTTCCTTAAAATCCTATCCAAATTTTCGATGAAAATCACAATTGATTATATGATTTTGCTCAAAAATATATGGGTAACATTACCCAAGTCAATTCACACACAAAATGCATAAAATCGAGCTTATTGAATTTTTGGGGTTAAATTCATATTAATTAAACCTTAAAACTTTAAAATCCAATATCTCACAAACTACAAGGCCGAAAAATATGATCAACATAGAGACGGAAAAAATCTCTCAATGAGATCTATAAAAGCCCTAAGGTTTCATGCAAAAACTAGGCATCTAAAGAAATGAACTAATGCAATTAAGATTCGGGATTATTCATAAAAATCCGAATTTTCATGTATTGCATACGATTATGTCTCCAATCGGAACACGAGCCTATTGCTCTGATGTCAATGTAGTATTTGAAGCGTAAATACTAGTTATGAGACTTACGTGTTTCTCTATAACGGAAGCGGACATGTAGCAACTACGAATCGTGTCACCGATCGTCAGGAATTCTCACAAAACAGATGAATTCTCATGTTTCCACAACCTACATATGCTTCTAACAGATGTAGAGATATATTTTATGCGTGAACCGTAGTCATTTCTATATGATGGATTAACCTCTCTTAAACACTTATAATTGTGTTTATATCAGCTAGTTTTAGAGTTTAATGTGGAAGAATAATTAATGGGCTCATGATTCATCTAGCACTCCTTATTAATGGACCGACCCAATAATACTTTCCAACAAAAAAAATGTAGAAAAAGTAGAATTTGCTGAATATAATTTTTAAGTGGGGAGGGCAATTTTTTTTGAGATCCTTTGTTACTAAATTTGGTCTCACAAGTTACAAATGAGAATGAGAAAACAAAAAGTGTTGGTAAAAGAGTATTGAAAAGGCTTGGGGTATTTGACATTTTTGAGCCACACCCCATAAGCCAACTAAAGGCACGCCCAGTAGCTTATGTTGCTTCAGCTCTCTTTCTCTTCCCCTGCTTTCTACCCCTTGCACACCACGGTGAAGTCTGAGTAACCGAGCAACATTATGAGATGCATAGAAGTAAGTTTTGGTGTGTGAGTGTTCCGAGAGGGACTTTGGACTTTGGACTTTGGAGTTGTGTTTAAATGTTTTAACTTGAGGACTATTTGGGCTTGAAAAAAATACCTAACTGAATGAAAAGTCTCAATATGGTTGTAAACGTGTAAATATATTCTCTACTCATAATTAGAATATTTTCATATATTGTGTAAATATAATTATGGTAAGACTAGGATTCCTCTTTTGTATAGGCTTAAGATTCCTATTGTATAAGGGATGAATATTGTACTCTATATATACCTTGATATTAATGAAAGACTCCTCAAGGGAGATTAATATCATCTTACATGGTATCAAGAGCCAAATAAACAAAACCCTAAAAACCTTTCTCTTCCACAGCCGCCGGCTGCCTCTCCTACGCCGCGGCCCTTCCGGATTTTCTTCTTGTTTTTCGGGTTTTGTTCTTCCTTTCTTCTCTTCTCTAAATGGCTATCCCTGATTCTTCCACACTTTCTGACGCCTCTACCTCCACAAATTCCACCACAAAGTCATCACCACCGTTTCATCCCGCCCTTACTGTTTCCAACATCAAGAACCATATTCCAATTATTCTTGATCAAGAAAACAACCAGTATTCTCCCTGGGTTGAACTTTTTCGCAATCATGCATGTCTCTATAACGTGCTTGACCATATTGATGACACTATTCCGCGCCCTACGGAGGTTGATGATTCTATCTGGCATCGTCTCGACGCCGGTGTCAAACAATGGATATATGGTAGTATCTCTCAGGATTTGCTCCTTACTATCATGAAATCTGACTCCGCAACCCTTGACTTGTGGAATCGTTTGGAGGAAATTTTTCAGGACAACAAGCACACTCGTGCCGTGTATTTGGAAGAACAGTTCAACAAAACACGTCTTGAAAACTTCTCCAATGTCTCTGAGTACTGCAAGCAACTTAAACTTCTAGCGGATCAACTCTCCAACATCGGCACGCCTGTCACTGACGATAAAATGGTGCTAAAAATGATTTTTGGCCTTACTAAGGGCGAATATGATACTTTGGCCACCATTATTCAACAGGCAGATCCGCTACCGAGTTTCAACAAAGCTCGCTCACAATTGTTGCTCGAAGAAACCCGTCGTGCTAAGCAGGATGAGCACGCCTAGCAGGTGTTAGCTGTCGACACGCAACCCCAAGATCAGACGCCACCGGACAACTCCCAACAGCGGCAGGGCCGCGGCGGTAAGGGTGGAAAAGGCCGCGGTGGTAGAGGAGGCCGTGGTCGTGGCAAGGGCCGCGGTCAACAGAACCAACAAAGAAGAATAAAGAACAGAGATCGCAGAACAAGCGGGTCGTGGCTCTCGCCAGCTTTTACAGCCAAGGACGCACCAGTATAGAGCCGCGGCGCCAAGTCTATTCCAGTACCAGCAGCCATACAATCCGTATTCTTACCCCGGTTTGTTAGGCCCCGCTCCAGCCCCACAGCATGCCCACTTCATGCAAGGGCAGGTCCCGCAGCCCTCCTCCGGCATGACACCCATTGAGTTGGGTCAGGCGTTCAACACTCTATCTATGTAACAGCCTGACAATACTTGGTACACGGACTCAGGCGCCACATCTCACGTCACCCAGTCTGCAGGTATTATTCCTAAATTGTTTTGTTTAAAGCATCCTTAATATGTTACAGTTGGTAGTGGACAACGTATTCCAGTTAAGGGTTATGGTACCTCATACACACAACCTCCTCATCCACCCTTCTCCCTAAAAAACACCTTATATGCCCCACACATGATTAAGAACCTCATCTCTGTCCGCCAATTTACTCGTTTCTCTGTGGATTTTGACCCTTTTGGTTTTACTGTAAAGGATCTTCATACGGGGACACCTCTTACGAGATGCAATAGCACGGGGGATCTCTATCCATTCACTTTCACCTCCGCTGCCAGATCTTGCTCTCCCGTCACTCTAGCGGTTGTTTCTTCTTCAACCTGGCATAACAGACTTGGTCATCCAGGAGTCCCAGTTTTTAATTTTCTTAGAGGCAACAATTTTATTGCTTGTAATGGGAAACTTTCCCAAAATTGTGCTTCTTGCTCTTTAGGCAAACATATTCGTCTTCCGTTTAAATCATCTACTAGTGTTACATTTGCTCATTTTGATATCATACATGCCGATTTATGGACATCTCCTATCCCTAGTTCTCTCGGTCATAAATACTATCTTGTGTTGCTTGATGATTTTTCACACTACGTTTGGTTATACCCTCTTAAATTTAAATCGGAAGTGTTTGTCAAATTTCTTGAGTTTCGCAATTTCATTCAAACACAATTTGGAAAAGGCATAAAATCATTTCAGTGCGATAAATGGTCGTGAATTCAATAACTCTATGTTTCACCGCTTTTGTACCAATAATGGCATGGTCTTTCGCTTCTCCTGCCCTCACACCTCACCACAAAACGGTAAAGCTGAAAGAATCATCCGCACCATTAACAATATGATTCGCACCCTATTGATTCATGCCTCCTCCTCCACCCTTTCCGGGTCTATCTTTGCTAAAATGTCAGAATACACTCTAAATATTCTCTATACTAGCACTCTTCACAATATGACCCCTACCGAAATCCTCTACCATAGAATCCCATCTTATGATCATCTACGGATTTTTGGTTGTCTGTGCTATCCCAACCTTAGCTCCACCGCCCCCCACAAGCTCGCTCCTAGGTCCACTCCATGTGTCTTTCTAGGATTCCCACCGAACTATAGGGGCTATCTATGCTATGACTTGTAAACTCGTCAGATCCACATATCTCGTCACGTCACATTCGACGAGACCACATTCCCCTTTTCGAATCTTCCAAAATTCCAAAAACAGGACTACTCATTTCTTGATGAGTCTGCCATCTCTTCCCTCATAATCGAACAACTCACATCCTCTGCTCCGTCGTCAGAACTGCGGCACCCAAACTTCAGAGAAGCCTGTCAACCTTCTAGCGCCGCGACTCTCGATCCATGAGCCGCGACACCTCCGACGGCTTCGCCCACACCCTCTCCTTATCCGACTTTACCCCCCGTCTCAGACACCACTCCGCAACCCACTGTCCCTACCCATCCAATGGAAACTCATTCAAAGCATGGAATCTTCAAACCCAAAGTCCATTTCAACTTGTCTGCCCAAACCATCTCTCCACTTCCAAAGAACCCAAAATTGGCCAAACAAGACCCTAATTGGAATGCGGCTATGTATGAGAAATTCAATGCTTTAACTAAACAGCACACGTGGGATCTTGTACCTAGACCTGAGGGGGTGAATGTCATTCGTTGTATGTGGCTATTTCACACAAGTTCGAGACACTGGGGATCTTGAGAGGTATAAGGCCCGTCTTGTGGCTAATGGCACAAATCAGCAGGAGGGCATTGATTGTGGTAAGACCTTCGGCCGGTTGTCAAACCGCTACCATCCGCACGCTTTTGAGCATAGCCATGGGCAAACACCGGCCGATCCATCGACTTGATGTGAAGAATGCATTCTTACATGGGGATCTGAGAGAGACAATCTACATGCATCAGCCACCAGGGTTCACCCATCCAGCAGTTCCTCACTATGTGTGCCGTCTCCGTAAGTCACTATATGGCCTGAAGCAGACCCCCCGTGCGTGGTATGATCGCTTTGCCAGGTATATCTTGCAGATTGGGTTTGTATGCAGCAAGAGTGATACATCACTTTTCATTTTTCATCGAGGTAGTAGCACCGCTTACTTATTACTTTACGTGGATGATATTGTTCTTACTACCTCCTCCGACAGATTGAAAAATGAGATTATTGCCTTGCTCAAGTCCGAATTTGCAATGACTGATTTGGGGAAGCTGAGTTACTTTTTGGGGATATCAGTGACCAGGTCTGCCAATCATATGTTCTTGTGTCAGCGTAAGTATGCAGAAGAGATTGTGTACAGGGCTAAGATGGAGAACTGCAAAGAGGTGCCTACTCCAGTTGATTCCAAATCTAAGCTCAGTGTTATGGATGATGCTCCAGTCTCTGATCCTACTCTGTATAGGAGCCTTGCATGTGCACTTCAGTATCTCACATTCACCAGGCCAGACATAGCTTATGATGTTCAGCAGGTGTGCTTATTCATACATGCCCCTAGGGAGTCTCATTTCACTGCTCTTAAGCGTATCATTCGATACATTAAGGGCACTCTTGATTATGGTTTGCACCTATACCCCTCTGCACCAGACAGGTTGCTTTCATATACGGATGCAGATTGGGCAGGGTGTCCGGACACGCGACGCTCCACCTCCGGCTTTTGTGTTTTCTTAGGGGATAATCTGATTTCTTGGTACGCCAAGTTTACAGGCTACCCTATCCCGCTCCAAAGGTTTGAGGCCGAGTACAGAGGCGTTGCAAATGTAGTAGCCGAGATTTGTTGGCTCGTAAATTTCTTGTTAGAACTTGATTGTCGCTTTGCGTCAGGCATCTATTGTGTATTGTGATAACATCTCTGCCATCTATCTTTCTCATAATCCGGTTCAACATCGTGAACTAAGCATATTGAGATAGACCTACACTTCGCTCGTGAGAAAGTTGCGTTAGGCCATGTCGAGTGTTACATGTTCCATCATCCTATCGGATGCAGACATATTTACCAAAGGACTTCCTGCATGCTTATTTCTTGACTTCAGAGCCAGTCTCAGCGTCCGGCCTCCTCCCGCTCCGACTGAGGGGGTGTGTAAACGTGTAAATATATTCCCTACCCATAATTAGAATATTTCCATATATTGTGTAAATATAATTATGGTAAGACTAGGATTCCTCTTTTGTATAGGCTTAGGATTCCTATTGTATAAGGGATGAATATTGTACTCTATATATACCTTGATATTAATGAAAGACTCTTCAAGGGAGATTAATATCATCTTACAATGGTGATATGTGAATCTGTTAGATTTAAAGTTGTTTGCAATACTAAAGGGGTTATGCTGGTGGACTTTGGGTATAAAGAAATTAACTTGATGCATTCACCATATTGTTTTGTTAT
This sequence comes from Anisodus acutangulus, assembly GCA_029783415.1. Taxonomy (NCBI): domain Eukaryota; kingdom Viridiplantae; phylum Streptophyta; class Magnoliopsida; order Solanales; family Solanaceae; genus Anisodus; species Anisodus acutangulus. The sequence goes on along the minus strand of CM056497.1, from coordinate 40,857,582 downwards.
TAGCAGAGAAAAACAAAATGATCTGTATGGATCTTGGTTGTGGCATGGTTCAAGTTTTAGCAGAATTGCATCTAATATTTGCTGAAGTATTTTGTGCTTAACTGAAAAGGGCTCTTTTGTTCTTACTTAATCAATTGCAAGTTCTCGTGTATGAGTTCACTCTTCCTTTTGTTGTTACATTACAATTGTTGCTCTAGAGGATGTACTTAGAACTTGCTGCCTGTTGAGTCACATTTGAATACTCGACTGATTCTTGGAGAGTTCTTTGTTCTTTTACTGTTTGGAGCATGTGGCTAAGTTGAAACTAGCAAAGCAGTTATAGTTACATTGAGGACAATGAAACATTTTAAGTTGGGGGAGGCTTTATCTTGATAAATATTTGTGATGGTATGTTAAATGACAATTTGGTAGATTGACTTTATTTTAGTTTTATTTTTTTAAAAGTTTTTTTCCCAGACTAGCTTAAATATGCTAAATTATTCCCGGCAACGGCGTCAAAATTGATAATGTCTAAATAACTTTCTTTGTTTCATATTATTTGTTGTACTAAAAAATACCTACTCAATTTTGTTTACTTAACATCTTGACTTAAAATTGTGATATTTGAAAAATTAAGTTGAAATAGGATACGTAGAATTTAAAATTATGCCTGAACATGTATTTAATTTTAAAAATAGTAAAAAATTTATAAGTTAAAAAAATGTCACTTGAAATTTTGATTTTGAATCAATTTTTTAAACTTGAAAAGTTCATTTTTAATTTTTTAAAAACATTCTTTTTATGATTCTTAAGCAAAATTGAAAGACTTCTGATTACAAACAAAATAGTTTTTGTGACTGATATTTTGACAAAATTATTTAATGAGAAAATACATATTTTCACCCCTAAACTTGCACCAAAAATTCACTTTAGCAATTAAACTCTTATAATTATTTATCTCTAAACAACTTTCAAGTTAATTTTATTCGGCCCACTCTTTCCCGGACCAAGTCAAAGGTGGGTATTGTTGAGCCACTCGCTCTCTGATTCGTCCAAGATAAAAGAAATAATTATAAAATTAACAAAATTTCCAATTCATAGCACACTCATCACTAACCCGAAAACATAAAGTCTGCATCACATATATTCTTAAAACATGTAAAAAAAATTCCAAATTAAAGTTTATATCCCCACAAAATAAAAGTCCAACACTAAAATAAAATAAACAGGTCGGGTCGGGGGATTTTTTTCTTTTAAAATATAATTTCCAACATTGAAATTGACATTCACACCTACATTACCACGAAATTTCGACGTTGATATCTATTGTATATCGTGAGATCTTTACTAAAGAAAAGGAAAAATTAGAAACCGATTTGGGGGAAAACACAAATTGATTGGGAAAACGGACATTTTCCTAAAAATTGACGGCGGTGGAAATCGAACGTTTGACTAGCCACGTCTCGAATAAATACGCAAAATAAAAAAATCGGGTAAAACAGATATCCGAGCGCAGAGTTATGACTATTTAAAGTTGCACCAATTTACAACTACTTTCTTTCCCTACATTTTATATCAATGCTTCCGTGATATGTTATTTAAGTCCATGCTGCATTCAACTTCCATAAAAGCTTCATAGATTGACTTTAATGGCTATGATTCAAGAGATAACAATAGCATAAAATAAAAAATAAGATTAATTACATATTTCCCCTCGATTTTTCGGTTCGGCTCGGTTCATCCCCAATACGAAAGAATCGAACCGAATCATTTAACACAAGTAGGTTCATTTTTTTTTTAAAATCGAATAAAAACCGAATGTTTGGTTCAGGTTTTTCGGTTCAACGGGTATTATGCCCACTCCTAGTCGGAGGCCCAGTATTGGTAACTGGGCAGTGTCAGTATGTTCCTTTTTTTTATATCCAGCTTATCTGCTTACGTCAGACTATTTCCGAAGATAATAGTTACGATCCCTCAGCACTACTACCAGTAAATCGCGGGATGTGCCTGGGTTTGAGAACAAAGCAACTAATATCATCTATAAGGTCCTACCCAGAAAAGAGCAAATTGCCCCATCAGAGTTCGAACCCACGCTGCAAACCTACAACTGAATTTTAAATTCTCTCATTTGTCATCCAGCTATGCTGGGACCGGTACGTTCCTTTTCACTAAAGGTCTTAGCGCAGCCCTCTGTTTATATCCCGATGGGCCTCCTCTTCATCTCTTTCATTGCTCTCACAAGCTACTGATCATCCTACTATACATTCATATATGCTGCTTCTTTTATGTTTGCTTCTCTCTTTTGTGAACCTTAAAACAATCGAAATATTTATCAAATTTCAAGCTAAGATCAAATATAGTTTTCCTAAATTATGGGATTGTAGTAACAAAAGCATCTTGAACTAAATCTAAATTTTACAATCTTTAAATTTATCAATAACAAATTTTAGACACTCAAATTACAATTCATTTTAATTAAATACACATAATTAAAGTATTCATATTAAATACTTTTAATTCAAGTTTGAAAAAATATTTCTGTGTTTGAATGTCTAGACTATATATTAAGTCAAAATCTATCATCAACGTACTAGGAAGCCGCGGCTATTACCACAGGAGAAGTAAACGGCGGTGAAGCGACGTCTACGTTTTAATCACTGTGGAAATAAGAAGTGGTAGCGGCAGCCGTATCTCGTATTGCCGTTTCCCCAAATGGTTATAATTCTGACACCTATCTTCTATTCCCCCATCCACGCTCTTTATTCACGCGTAGAAGTAACTCGCGTCTCCTGTTCAGCGCGTGGTTGTCGCGAGTGAGGGAAATCTGAAGCTGATAAATGGGGAACAGTATACTGATTGGTTTGGGAAAGGGGGAGTAGAGATCGATTAATGTAAAATTTCCTAAACAAGTTTGCGTTACTTTGGAATAAAAAAAAAGAGACCGAATATGTAACATAGACATATGGAAAATAATCTGCAACAAAGAGATTATGGTTTTTCGTTGTTATCCAAAGAACGGAAAAATTGGCAATTGCTTTTTTTGCAATGATATTTACAAGTGTCTGTAAATACTATAGATGATCATATTCTTAGCGATGCAAATCAAACTTTCCCCAGTGAGTGCAAAAATACATTGATTCTATATATTTTGAGCATTTTATTTTTTTCATGGAAGTGTAAAATTTTCTACCTTAGTTATATTCTTCCAGTTTGACCGACCTAACTTTTCTTCTGCCCCTGTTTTTCTTTTGCCTCCAAACTGAAAATAGTCGAGAGATGACAAAGGTTAAAAACACCCTCAAGTATTATTTTTTAAGTTTTTTATTTGTAATTATTATGTGTGAGAGTTTTTTATTTAAATTATCACTAATTAGTTAGCAAAACACATTCCAACTATCATTTATTCACTTTTTATACATCAACTATCATGTACAAAAAATACACAAATGATAGTTGCGGTATATTTTGCTAATTAGTTGGTCAAAGTTTAGGTAGGAAACTCTCACACTTTATAGTTCAAGTAGAAAACTAATTTTGCTAATTAGTTGGTCATAGTTTAGATATGAAACTCTCAAACGTGATAGTTCAGGTAGAAAATTCATTAAAAGTGATCTCTGAGGTGTGTTTTTGACCCTTAACTCGAGATTATATTCATCTCGAGTATATGTGAGTTCACAGTTTGAAATTTATGGGTTTTGAATGGTAAGAGGAGTAGTAACCTCAATATTAGTAGTTAAATTCTAAATTTATTTTTTATACATTATTTGAATAGATTTTTAACAGTTATATATGATTTAGCAAAAGTGTAGTATGGCTTGTCGAACCAACCATGAAGGCATGGTATAGTATAAGAACAAAAAAAAAGACATTTTCCAATTTATGCATTTCTTTACCCTCCATTTTGGAGGATCTATAGTGTATCTATACTTTTTCTTCGGTGTGACTCAAATTTTAGACTTATCAATTGTGGATGGAGGTATTTTACCAAATGAGCAAGCCTCTCTTGTTCAAATTTATGCATACTTTCTATAAATTTCAAAAAGTGATTGGTGATTTATTTTCAGTGAAAATGAAATAAAGATATTTCAGCTATTTCTCTGCAATTGGGTATAAGATATTTTACAAACTATACAGTAACTTTGTCGTTGGTTCATAAAATTAAACAAGAATAAAAGAACCAACATGCCTAAGACTTAGAATAGAACTGTGTACGAGACAGCCTTAAGCAGTCAACAAGGAAGGAGGTAGCCGGTTAGATATGTAGGCCGGGCCCCGTTGGAGGAGGGATTCAGGGAGAACAATAATTTAATACCATAATAATTACAATAATAATAACAACATATTCAATATATTATTACAAGTGTGATCTGAAAATAATAAAATATACTTATATCTTATCCTTATTTTTATGGGGGTAGAGAGGCCATATCCGATAGGCCCTCGGCTCAAAATAAGCATAATGATTAGTGAACCTAATTGATTAGATATGAAGTATAGAAAGAAAAAAAAATATATGATTTAAATCAAGTGTAATAGATATTTGTATGTCAATAAATTATTTATTAAAATTAAATTATTTTTAAATAAAAATATAATATATATCCATTGTAATATGTGATTTCGCTTTTAAATCTAATAAAGCTTTTTGGAGGAGTCACGCATCGGAAAATAAATCCAAAGCTTTTGTTTTGGTACATCTTACCATTAGTTTTACCGTATTCCCCTATTTTTTTTATAACAAGAGAAATGTTCGAGGATAATGGTGCACATTTTAAAATCAGATGAATGATTTAATCATCATCAATATTTTTGAATGATAGAATCATCATGGTATTTTTTCATTAAATACTAGACTCTAATAAGTGACTCAACTTAGAATTCGTAATATGCGCTTAACTCACATATTATACATTGGGTTATTGGAATTAGACCAAAGTCAGCTATCATATTCTAATAAGTTTGACCTACTTTTGCAAATTCTATTTCTCTTTTATACCCATTTCTCCAACTGTGTTTGTTTAAATGTCTTTAGCAGACGTTTGACCATTCGATTTTAAATCATGATTTTTTAATTTATTTTCAATTTTAACTTCAAGTCATAATTTAAAATCTCAAATAATCCGAAAAGGTGTGATTTGGAATTTCAAATCATAATTTTCAAAAAAATTAAATATAAAATTTGACTCATAAGTTTATATTTTGTAAAAAAAGATTCATAAATTAGTAGATATATATCAATTGATCGACTTTATATTGTATTGAATATAATTGTTCAAGAGTTAATTCTTTTTCCATTGGACTCAATTCCTTTCCTGCAATGACTTAAAATTTCAAAGTAAATAGTAAAACCTTTTTCTGGTCAGAAAATGCATGCTCGACGTGAAGAGATTGTCGGATTATATTAAAGAGTAGTTATACTATGCATGTTCAATTTTTCTTTTTATTGAACTAAAGTCCAATCAATTGATGTTTTATTTTTTAGAAAGGTCTTCTACTCGCATATTAATTTTGTTATGAAGTATGAACTATGACTTGCTCATTTGGTAAGATTGCATAAGAATTAAGAAAGTTTTGATAATTTTCACAATTTGTGGATTTTTTATGTCAATGTAAAAAAATGCAATTTAAGAAATTCAAATTGTATGTTCAAATAAAATTTTAACTTCAAATCATATTCAAACTGCTCCATAAAATATAAGTTGGATACATATATTCTACTTTTAATTGAAACTTTAAAAAATATTTTTCTTCCTTTTTTTTTTTTTACAAATCGGAGATCTATCATCTATGTACAGAAATGCTCTCGACAGAGCTGCGCTTATGATCACCAAATAAAGGGCAGAAGGGGAACCCAAATTATAAAATAAATAAATTGAGGGGGTTTAATAGTATTGAATACAACCCATCATAGGACTCGTGATGGCTATGAGACCTATGTAATGTAACCTTCTCAGTTCCATAAAATTGATTGTAGGTCTGTAAAGACTCTGAATAGCAAAACTAGCCTGACAAACCCAAATGGGTGTTTGGATTGATTTATTTTAATTATTTTTTTAATTTTTTAATTTTTTAATTTTTTTAACTTATAAATTACTTTTAAAAAATTAATTCGAACACCCTCCGGATCTGAACAAAAGTGCATCTCTCTTCTCAATCGGTCCTGACTTTCGAGTTTAGCAGAACACTTCAATTGCACACCTGCCAATAATTACAAAGCATAATTGCATTTCGCTACGGTTGCGCTCTAGAATAAAAGCTGAATTTTGAAATCTAAACCAATACTCCATTCGAATAAAAAAGAGTGTCCACTTATTGCTCATCTCTTAAAAAAATATTAATTCCTAGACAAAAATAGATAATTTGACTAAATTATCCATAATTAAATAGATATTGAGAACACTTAGTAGGGGTAAATCTGAAAACATAAGGTTAATTCTTTTTTAATTTGATAAGTGGACAATCTAAGCTAAGTGAACACTATTTTTTATCCGGAGAATACTATTTTTATAATGTGATGGTTAAAGTCTATGAAAGTAATTAAATAAGCATTAATTAACTCGAGTGTTCCAACTTTGAGACGTGCGCTTAAATAAATGGATGTTGGATTTCAAGCTTACAGTAGGAAGGGCCCTTATTTACTTTAATTTAATTTTGAAGTAGGGTTAGGATAAATAACAAATAGCCATGCTTAAAACAAGAATATGAAACGTTAAGTTTGAAAAGTTTACTACCTTCGGTCCACTTTTATATGTCCACTATACTAAATATAGATGTTTACTTTTAAGTTCGGAAAGCTAAGAGATAATTTATCATTTTACACCTAATTTATTCATATTATTAAATATTAATTATTCTCAATTCATTCCCAATGAGTGAGATGACTTAGGACTAGACATGTCCATCGGATCGGGGACCCGCCGGCCCGACCCGACCCGACCCAAAAAAATCAGGTCAGAATCAGTTTATATCTGACCGAAAAAGCGGGGACATGGTCAGGGTTAGAATTTTTTACCCGTCTGACCCGACCCTGACCCGTTCATATTATTTTTATTGTATTAATATTTACTTAAGGTATATTATTTTATTAATGTTTTTTTATTACGTTTATTTAAGGTATATTTAGTATTGGAGATGAACCGAATCGAATCGAAAAATCGAACCTACCCATGTAATTAATCTTATTTTTTATTTTAGGCTACTGCTATCTCTTGGATCATAGCAATTGAAACCAATCTATGAAGCTTTTATGGAAGTCGAATGCGACATGAACTTATTAACGGAAGCATTGACATAAAATGCAGGGAGAGAAATTAGTTGTAAATTGGTGCAACTTTAAATGGTCATAACTCTGCGCTCGGATGTCCGTTTTACCCAATTTTTTTATTTTGCGTATTTATTCGAGACGTGGCTGGTCAAACGTTCGATTTCCGCCGCCGTCAATTTTTAGGAAAACGTCCATTTTCCCAATCAATTTTTGTTTTCCCCCAAATCGATTTCTAATTTTTCCCTTTCTTTAGTAAAGATTTCACGATATACAATAAATTTCAATGTCGAAATTCCGTGGTGAAGTAGGTGTGAATGTCAATTTCTGTGTTGGAAATTCAATTTAAAAAAAAAATCCTCCGACCCATTCATTTTATATCAATTTGTAATTTTTTTACATGTTTTAAGAATATATATTATGTTTTTGGACTGTTATTTTAATTAAAAAATATTTTATTTTGTAGAGCGGGTCAGGGTCAACCCGTGACCCGTAGGGTCCCCGAAGGGTCACGGCCAGGGTCGGAAAGTTTTAAAAAAAATAAGGTCAGGGTCGGGCAAGCAGAAAAAAAGCCACTTGACCCGCCCCTGACCCGGCCCGACCTGAGCTTTGGACAGGTCTACTTAGGACTTAGGAATAGGAGTAATATAGTAAAATTATTAGAAGGGGAGCCTTGGAGTAACTGCTAAAGTTGATGCTATATGATGTTCAAACCGTGAAAACAACATCTTGTAGAAATATAAGATAAGACTGCGTACAGTAGACCCTGTGGTCCGATCCTTCCCCGAATGTCGCGCATAGTGGGAGCTTAGTGTATCGAACTGCCCATTTTTATTATTTTATTAATTATTTCTTATAGAGTGTGTCAAGTCAATCATGAACAAGTAAACAGGGACAGAGTGAGTAGTTTGTACTAGGGCTGGCCAGTGGGCCGGGATGGCCCAACCCCGACCGGACCCCGTCCCGACCCCTCGTAAAAAAAATGGTAGCGGAACTCGAACTCGGGACGGGACAATGTCTCGTCCCGCCAGATCCGAGCCCGCCCGCCCCGACCCCGCCCGCGAGCCTGTCCTGACCCCGCCCGTAGTCCCCCCTTTGCAAATATGGTCGTTGCACCAACGACCATTTTAGATTTTGGCCGTTGGCCAACGGCCATTTTAGGCCTCCCCCCTACCCCTTAATATTTATTTTTAACCCCATACGTTATTATATTTACACTTTAACTCAATTTTTCAACTATAAATAACTCATTTTCTCTTCATTTTTCTCACAAATCTTCCTACAATCTCTCTAATCTCTCAATATCTCTCTCTACAAGTCTACATTGTTTACTAAATATTCAATTTTATTTATTCATTTGGGAATTGGGAGTGAAGTTGGCAACTAGCTTGAGGATCTTCCATCGAGCAAAGTTTCAATTTTCAACCTCTCGATTACACGTCGACGTTACGTCGGCGTTTGGTACATTCGTTCCTTCATTAAATTATTATTGTATGTTTATTTTATTTAGCGCACTTAATTTTATTATCTTTAATTATTTATTATCATAATTAAAATGAAAGGATTAAGAGGTATGTTTAAGGGTAAGGGTGCTTCTTCTAGTAGGGGCAACCAGGGCAAGGGTACTTCTTTAGTCATCTTATTCCTACACAGGATGATTTTGTTGATACTCAACATTTTCCTACAATACCATTAGATTTAGACGAGAAGCTATTTTCTGAAACTCAAGAAGACTTTAATTTAGACGATGATCTAGATGATACACCCACTAATGTTGATGACAACACACCCACTAGTGCACCTTCAACTGAAATACCTCTTATTCCCCCTAGTATGAGACGAGGTCCAGCAAAACGACCATTAAAATCAGATGCATGGACATTTTTTGATAGGGACGTAGAGAATCAAGTAGCTATATGTAAAATTTGTAAAAATATTTTTAAATTTAAAACTGGAAAAGGTCACGGTGGGACGGGGGGTTTAATTAGACACGCAGTAAGTGCTCATCCAGCCAAGTATGCCCAATACCAGGCTTCAAAACCGGGTGCGCAAACGCCCGCTCCATCGGGATAAGGTTCACATACTGATACTGTCCCGGACCAAGTACAAGGTCAAATTAACCCTATGACGGGGGGAATTGTAGGCCCTAAATACAATAAACATAGAGATAGGGAAGCATTATCAAAATTAGTTGCTGTGGAGGGTTTGCCTTTTTCATTTTCTTCATCTCCCGATTTTATTCATTACATTAGAGATATATATAATCCTGCTTTTAACGGTTTTCCTAGATCAACTGTTAAGAGAGATGTATTTAAATTCGCGCATGACTATCAACAATATTTACGATATTCATTATATCATTTTAATGGCAAAGTATCTATCACGTCTGATATAGGTCGTAGTACTAACGGCCATGATTATTTAACTGTAACTTGTCATTGGATAGATTATAAATGGTCTATGCAAAAACGTATTTTAGCGTATAGATATATAGATGATAGGCACACTGGTACTTTTATTGCAGATAATATTTATCAAGTGTGCCATTATTACTGAATAACCGATAAAATTATGACTATTACATTAGATAACGCTTATTCTAACAATTACGCAATTACAATTTTAAAAAATAGTTTAACTCCATATTTTTCAGATCATTTTCATATAAAATGCGCATGTCATATATATAACTTAATTGTAAAGGATGATCTATCACTTTTTGAAGACATTCTTAGTAAAATACAATTTGCTATAAACTTTATTTTTAAAAGTAATAAAGTACAACGTAGAAAAGAATATAAAAAAACTTGTCACGATTGTGGACTATCTTATAGAAAATTCCACAAGAAGTATCCACTAGGTGGAATTCTTTATACGAGCAACTACTTGTTGCTTATGACTATAGAAAACCTATAACTTTATTTTTTAACTCTCATAATAAAAATTCAGCTGATATGATTTTAGATAGTGATTGGGTAAAAAATTTTGAACTTATTGTATTTTTAGAGAATTTTTTTCAAGCAACAAAAGAATTTTCCGGTTTATATTATCCTACTATTTCAACTATGTTGTTTTATATAACTCTAATATTTTTATTACTTAGTGAATATATGGAAAAATCAGCTTATAAGGCAGCTATTAAAAAAATGTTTGTCAAAATAAAAAAATATTTTATTCCTATTCCCACTATTTATATTATTGGTTCTGTATTAAATCCTACTATTAAAATAGACGGTACTAAATCAATAATTGAAACTATTTACGATTGTATAGAATACTATCACCTCCAAGTCCCAAAAATCTAAATCACCCACCACCTATTGAACAAACTAAAGAAGAAGTGTTGTCTAGCGTAGAACACCAATGCAAAAAAAAATATAGATTTTATCAACAAGAAAATGCTAGTAACTTACCGGCTTCCATACCATCTTCTTCATCTTCAACACAACCTCACAAAAGACATGTTGTTTCTGCGGCTAGTATTGAAAGCCTCAGAAATAGAATGTGCGGCCGTGCCTCTACTACTAACCAAATTAGCGAGTTGGATATTTTTGTTTTGCAGGGTTCTGTACTGTACCAAGAAGTTATCAATGAAGATGGACATGAAGACTTCTTTGAAACATCGAGGGGGAATGAGAAGACCTTTCCGACACTTTCATTGATGGCCCGAGATGTTTTGAACATTCAAGCGTCATCAGCTGCGTCTGAAGCGCTTTTTCACGGCAGATATCAAATAGGAGACCACAAACACTCATTAGCCGGAGACAGCTTGGAAATTGCAGTATTATTCAGAGATTGGATACGAGCGGAGCGGAGAAGGTGCGGTCAACCGGAGATCAACGAAGAAGAAGACGAAAACTACAACGAAATCTTATCCGAAGGTGGTGGAAGCGGCGTAGATCAATTTGACCAACAAATACCAATTCCAACCGAAGAACCACAGGAAATCATCAAGCAATTAGAACAGGTTTTTTTTTATAATATAATTTTTTTAATTGCAATTTTATTATGTAATTTGCAATTTTTGGACAACACCACAAAGTTGCAATTTAGATTTTAGACAATTGTATTTGTATTACAAAAAAATCATATGTCTATTAAATAATATAAGAGGCACAAAAACAGCCTTGGGATATTTTTATTACACTATCTTGTCTTGTTTATTGGGTTTTTTTTATACATATGTTATTTATTTATTTTTTAAAAAAAGGAAAACCCGCCGGACCCCGCCCCGACCCGATTCCGACGGGATCGGGATCGGGACGGGACTGGAGCAAGTCCCGCCAGACCCGACCCCGACCCCTTCGTCCGTCCCGCCCCGACCCCGCCAGATCCGAGCCCGGCCCACTGGCCACCTTTAGTTTGTACTTACTTCACTAGTTAATGAATTAAATTAAAGCATTTGTATTCATCAATAGCACGTTGGTCGTCACTTAACAAGGAAGTAGAAGATGTGTGTGAGAGAAATTTAATTGAGATGGTTGGCAACTTGGCATCACGTATTCTTGCCTCATAATAATAGAGTTTGGTCTTCAAGAGCTGATTTAATGGAATTGCCAATTTAACCACTTCTAAGATGGTCCTTAGCTATATCTAGTAGTATGGTTTAAATGCACCATTAGACCCTTTTAGGGTAACTATTTAATATATAATTAATATTTACAATATTTAAAACATAATTATAATTTTTAAAGGTTAGAAGAGACCTGTTTTTTCTTCTTCAGCTCCATTTCCCTCCTCTTCCTTACTCTTTTTTTTTCTCTTTCTCCACACTATTGTTACTTCTTTCTTTTTATCCAAAAAAACGAAGCAAACAACACTTGTATAAAGTTCCCAATAGTAGCTGACCAAAAAAACTGCTTGAAATCATGCTTTGAATTCAATAAAAATACTAGGTCCACAAAAACCAATTTCAGATTAAGAAACAAAAAATATTGCTGCTCAAAAATTGGAAAAATAAAATGAGCGAAAGCCTATAATGATTTTCACTACAATTATTAGCTGCTATGTATAACATAGATTAGGCATAAAAAATGTTAGGATTTGAGTCTCAAATCCTACATAATCAGAAAACGGTAAATAAGCGAAAAATAAATAACACACACAGATTTATAGTGGTTCACCCTCAATGCGAGAGTTACGTCCACTTTGTCGCTGCAGATTTCACTATAGTCAGAATAGAGAGTTTGTGGTTTTACAATTCTCTCTTTTTTTCATCACACACACGCATTGAAAAAGAAACGACGCCCTAGAATATATATAGCGAAAACTAGGGCGAACATAATACAAGCTTGAAATTCTTAAAATAAACTCCACGTCGACCTGACCGCTCAGGTTGATCAGCGTTACACACTCTGCGTAGGGTCTTCATAGTGTCGGCGGTGAATTAGGCTCCACAACTCAACAATCTCCCGCTTGGAGATTAATTTCAATCATCTGTTTCCATCTGCAGCGGCGACTCCGTTTCTCATCCAAGAAGTCCAACTGAAGTTGCACAATCATTCGGCATGGTCTTCGTCAGAATGTCTGCTGGATTATGACTCCCTGGGATCTTCTCAAGCACTAATATTCCATCTTAGTATCGGCAGGTCAATTAGCGTTTCACACTCTGCGTAGGGTCTTCATAGTGTCGACGGTGAATTAGTCTCCACAACTCAACAAAAAAAGTTACAGTTGACTAAAAGCTTTTGTTTACCGTCATCAACAGAAGACAACTAAGAGATTAGGGAATACAATAATCCAGAGATAGAGAAAAGTGAACCTTGCTTGATTACCATTAACGTTATATTTGGCAGTAGAAGAAAAGCATAGTGGCTAAATTTTAAATGCATTACAAACTGTGATTATGTTTTAAACAAGAACATTAAAAGTGGTTATGTGGTATCAATTTCACATTGTACTGAACTGCCAAAAGAAAAGATAGGAAGACCTTACTGGGCTCTTTATGATTCTTGAACCCAAAACTACATTTAACTTGAAGGCCTCTCTTGATTGGAGGACATTGTTAAGAGTCTCACATCTGATATAGAATGAGAACATGGACTTGGACAATCCTCACCTTACAAGCTAGCTTTTAGGGTTGGGTTAGGCCCAAGATCCATTCTTTGATTTGACTTCACTTTACTTAAAATTAATGATAGGGGCCGGGCGGGGTCGGGGCCCGGCGGGGTCGGGTCGGGACCGGCCCGACCCGTCCCGTTGGCCACCCCTACCCTTTTTAGCAGCAAGGGTTATTGGGCTCCGCCCTAAATCATCGGTCCAGCCCCTTCCAGCAGCAAGCCCATCTCATGCAGGCCCACTTACAGCAGCCCACCTCTGGTCTGGCCCCCACTGATTTGGGCCTGGCTTTCAACAGTTTAAATTTGCAGCAGCCCGATGAAAATTAGTGCATGGATTCGAGAGCCACATCTCACCTCACTCGGTCTACAAGTAATCTTTCCCAATTATTTCATTTAAAGTCTCCTCAATTTATTACAGTTGGCAATGATCATCGCATTCCTATTCAGGATTATGATAACGCATACACTCAGCCACTTCAACCACTCTTCTCCCTAAATAACGTCCTTTATTCCCCGAACATCATCCAAAATTTAATCTCTATTAGGAAGTTTACTCGTAACAATTATGTGTCTGTTGATTTTGATCCTTTTGGTTTTACTGTGAAGGATCTACGTACGGGGACACCTCTTACGAGATGCAATAGCATAGGGGACCTACATTCATTCACACCCTCTTCCGTTGTCAGTTCCCACTCACACACCGCCCTAGCTGCTCGGTCTCCGTCAATTTGGCACAATAGGCTTGAACACCTAGGAGCTCTTGTTTTTAATTTTCTTAGAAGCAATAAATTTATTCATTGTAATGGGAAACTTGCCCAAAACTGTGTTTCTTGTCAATTAGGCAAACATGTTTGCCTTCATTTTAATTCATCTGTCAGTGATACGTTTGCTCCATTTGATATTGTTCATGCTGATGTGTGGACATCTCACATTACGAGCTCCCTGAGTCATAAATTTAGGTAGTTTATATATTTTTACATTATCAGTGTAGTTTATATGTCGCAAAAGGATCTAAACCTCCGACAAAGGAGATGGTTAGAATTGCTTAAGGATTATGACCTTAGCATTCTTTACCATCCTGGAAAAGCTAACGTGGTGGCCGACGCACTCAGTAGGAGATCAATGGGCAACTTGGCCTACTTGACAATACAAAAGAGAGGTATTATAAGTGAGGTACAATAATTAGGAAACCTCGGGGTTAGTTTAACTGAGGTCGGTGAAGGCAGAGTGGCGGTGCATGATACCTCTCAGTCTGCCTTAGCTTCGGAAATAAAAAAAAGTCAGTTTGAGGATACAGAGTTTGTTAGATTTCGGGAGAGGATCCAATGGGGAAAACCTTTACAGTTTACATTATGAGAAAATGACGGTACCCTTTGGTATAAGGGTAAGTTATGTGTTCCTAAGGTAAGGGACCTAAGGAGGAAGATCTTAGATGAGGGTCACAACGCAAGGTATAACATTCATCCAGGGTTAACAAAAATGTATCGGGACCTCAAGGAAAATTACTGGTGGGACGGAATGAAGAAAGATATTGCAGAGTTTGTCGGAAGGTGTCTTACGTGTCAACAGGTAAAAGTCGAACATCAAAAACCCGGTGGACTACTTCAGGACATTGGTGTCCCCATGTGGAAATGGGAGGTGATTCGTATGGATTTTGTGACTGGTCTACCGAAAACTCGAGAAGGTTATGAATCTATTTGGGTGATTGTAGATCGGCTTACAAAGTCAGCCCATTTCCTACCGGTCAAGACTACATATCGGGCGTCGTAGTACGCGCAAATTTATTTAAATAAAGTAGTGATGTTACATGGGATTCCATTACAAATTATTCGGATAGGGGTTCCCAGTTCACCTCACACTTTTGACAAAGTTTCCAGCAGGGCCTCGGGACAAAAGTTAAGTTGAGCACGACTTTCCACCCGTAAACAGATGAACAAGCTGAATGAAGAATTCAAACATTGGAGGACATGTTGCGGTCTTGTGTGTTGGACTTTCGGTGTAACTGGTTGGACCATCTATATTTAATTGAGTTCGTATACAACAATAGTTTCCATTCGAGCATACATGTGGCTCCGTTCGAAGCATTGTATGGGTGAAAATATAGATCTCCACTTGGATGGTTCGAGGTGGGCAAAACTCTAATGTTCGGACTCGAAGTAATTCAAGAAACAAACGACAAAGTGCAGATAATTCGGGAGGGGATCAATATAGCTCATAGCCGCAAAAAGTCTTATGCGGATCATCACAAAAGAGATCTCGAATTTCAGGAAGGAGAGAAAGTGTTTTTAAAAGTCTCTCTAATGAAGGGGGTGATGCGATTTGGCAAGAAAGGAAAGTTGAGCCCAATGTTTATTGGATCATATGAGATCTTACGAAGAGTGGGAAATGTGGCTTACGAACTAGCACTTCCACAAGAATTGGAAGCGGTGCATCCGGTATTCCATATGTCAATGTTACGAAAATACTTGAATGATCCAAGTCACGTCATCCAACCCCAAGAGATAGTCCTGAATGAAGAGCTTCAATATGAAGAAATTCCGGTATAAATACTGGATATACAGAATAAGCGCCTTAGGAATAAAGATATTACTTCCGTGAAGGTCCTATGGACAAATCACTCCATAAAAGAAGCAACCTGGGAAGCCGAAGACACGATGAAAGTTAAATATTCATCCCTGTTCGAGTAAAGTAATAAAATGTGTTAAGTTGTATTTCATGTGTGTGCAATGTGCGTGTCTATGTGCTTATGTTATGACCTTATTCACATTCAAGGAAGAATGTTGTTTAAGGAGGGGGGAATGTAAAGTCCCAAAACAAAAAGAAAAAAAAAAGAATACCAACCCACCCATTACTACACGTTCCCCCCCTCCTCTAAACCCCCTCATCTCCCTCAACCTCTTCTCCTTCCACCTCCCACAAGTTACACACACACAACTCACTATATATTATGCATAGCACAAAGAATAGAAATTCATAAAAAAATACCAAGAGCAAAAATCAGAAAAATACAAAGCAAGAAGGGAAAAGATTAGTTGGAGTTTGGAAGTTCGTTTGCAGTACGAAGTAATGTTCTCTCACTCATAACTCTTAGTATAATCCCTTATTTTTAAGTTACAATACATATTATAATATGATACGGATGTTGAAAGAATGATCATGAAATTATTGTTAGTAGGTTGTTAAATAACTAGTTTGGGTCATGAAATTTACAATCTGTTTCACTGAGTTATGCTTGTTAGAACTGGATGAAATTTTACATGGTTTTACATCTCTCCTTCACGGTCATATTTAGCCTAAGTGGAGCTAAAACCGACATACAGTTTGAAAGTTATCGCAGTTCAAAATTTCTGCCTCGGATCAAATAAAATTCGAAAGGCATAACGTATAACGGAAGAACTGTACATATCGGTGAGGAGTCTGAAAAGTTGTGCTGAATAAGAGTTCTAGATTTCTCTTTCTAGATAGTTTGAGACTTTACAAAAATTAATCCAACTTACGGATAAAAAGTTATGATTATTTTAAGATTATGTTTTGTTTTACAAAAATCTGGCGAAATAGTTTTCTGAGAGTTGTTAAAAGAAAATAACTGTACATATCACTGAGGAATCTGAAAAGTTGTACTGAATAAGAGTTCTATATTTCTCTGTTCTCGACATTTTGAGACTTTACAGAGATTAATCAGACTTACGAATAAAAAGTTATGACTGTTTTAAGATCGTATTTTGTTTTTCAAAAATTCTAGCGAGACAGTTTTCATAGGGGTGTTTCTTGCGTGAATTGGTACTAGTTTTACTAATCATTTTCAGAGGAAACTTGGGATAGTGATAGATCCCCGTGTTACCGCCGACTCGGCGTAAGAAACACCTATTTGAAGTCACGGTTCGAGAGTTATAACCCTTACAAGTGGGAAGGCCGAAAAGTTGAAAGAAGGAAATACTATTTGAATCTTCTAAAAATATGACAATATATATATATATATATATATATATATATATATATATATATATATATATATATATATATGGGTGTGTGTATAAGTTTAGCCATACAATTGGGATGATAGAAATCATGATAATGTAGTTTTGCTATCACCTACGGGGCTATAGCATTACACATTTCTTGCCTTCGGGGGTACTCAAATACACTTTTCTTCGGGGCTATTCAAATACACTTGCCTTCGCGGCTATTCAAATATACTTTCCTTCGGGGCTACACAAATATACTTGCCTTCGGGGTTATTCAAATACACTTGTCTTTGGGGCTATTCAAATACACTTGCCTTCTGGGCTATTCAAATACACTTGCCTTCGGGGCAATTCAAATACACTTGCCTTCGGGGCTACTCAAATATACTTGCCTTCGGGGCTATTCAAATGCATTTGCCTTCGGGGCTATTCAAACACACTTGCCTTCGGGGCTATAATTGAAATGTATTAGATCGGGTTGCACACACCGCAATAAATATTTATAATATGTGATATGAGATAAGGTAGGTGTACTGGTTAACTAAGTATTCCCTAAGACGACTTGGGAGGAGATTTTGTATGTGAATATGTATGGGTTTGTACACCGACAGTGTTGAAACCTATTTTCAGAAAATGCTTATTACATTCATAATATGAATGTACTTAAAATATTGTGAGGTTGCTTGAATTGTAGGGCGAGGTTATCACTCAGCCCCAGATGGTAGGGCTGATACTTTTATTTAACATTATTTCAGGAGAGCGCGATAGAGGAAAAGCTCCGCAACAGGGGTAGTGATCGTCCCACAGCCTTATTGTCCCACCAATCCACTACTTCGAATTTTGTGAAAGTTGTTCTAGATTAAGTAGGTTTAAAGAACCAAGTTTTCGTTATCTCGGAGAATGCCCCACATAAGACTGTTTTCTTTTGAGATTCAGATGTTTTTATTATGTATTTGAACTTCTATCGAGTCTAGAAAATTGGGGATACACGAGTATGGGCCCGTGCTTTCATTAAAGAAGTACATGATTATATTATTTCTGTACCTAGATATATGTATAATTTAGGACGAAAAGAAAGAAAATGGTTCACCTAGAAAGGAATGGTCGTCCAGGTGCCATCACACCCTGAGGGAAGACTTGAGAAAAGTCGGGGTGTGACACTCCTGTACAGAAAGGACAATTTCAGTATAGAGCAAGAGTCCGGAGGCAGTGAAATACCAAGCATAAGAGAAAGGGTATAGCTCTACGACTGCTCCAACATAGGAAGCCTCGACTGCCTTGGCAGAAGAAACTGTGGCTTTGAGGGCAGCCGATAATGGGCCCTGCGAATGCACGGGAGCATGAGCTAGGGAAGACGATCCGCCAATATGAAGGGGAGCATCAGGCGCTTTATGCAGCTTTCTGCATCTTATCAGTTGTGGTCCATGGGGAGCAAACAGAAAACATAAATATTAGTAGCCGATGCGAAGGTGTTTTAGCCAGTCGAGTAGTATACCTCAATTTCTTCCTATTCCTCAGCAGGAATAGGAACGTCGGGTCTATGGGGACCTTCCTCACTATAATCTCGAATGACAACCCCTCCACTTCATCGAGGTTGCTTGGGCACTGGTTTCCTGGGTGATGGGGACTCGATATCAAAAGTGGTCTCCAGATCAACCAACACTGGAGGAGATAAGGTTACTGAAAGATACATAAGAGATGTTAGCCAAAAATTTACAAGAACAATCTAGCCGACACATATGTAGAATACAATGTACATTTTCTCTTCGTCTGTCGCAACCGGACGGAAGACCTTGAGCCAACAGGACTAGCCGATTTAGAGGAAGCAACTTTCAGAGTGGCTTCTTTTGGCCACGGTTTAGAGGTCTCCAGGTTCTTCTTTTTTCTTGACAAGATCAGCCGATCACAATAGACATCTAAAGGAGATTGAAAAAACTTCTCCTTAGCCGTATCCCACCAATCATCAAAAGCGATGGTAGTATTCGCTCTCAGGGGAAACGACTGCCAGTCAAACAGGGCGAGCTTGTCAAAATTATGATTGGCTGACTTCTTGGCCTGTTCTGCATCCAAAATGCAGCATTGGGTTGAACTGACAATACTACGGTGGGGCCACGACACATGCTGAGTAAGGCCGAATTGCCTTGCTATAAAGTTTGGCTGATATGGCTCCGCGGTCAATTTATTATTCCTAAAAGTAGGATTCAAACCACCCAACAAGTCCCTGGCCGTGAGAATCCGCCCCCATATGAGAACCATAGTCCTCCGTTGGGAGAAAGTAAGGTCCTCATCAGCTACTTGACGGACCCAGTCAGGGGTGGCCCATATCTCTACGACCGGTTGTCAATATGTATAATGGTCTCTAAACAGACCATGCAGGGTGGAGACTGCGGAAAAAGCATCATGGGGCATAAAGGGTGTTCTCCGAAGAGTATCAGCTAATATTGGCGGGTTTAACGAAAAACGACGGTCATCAAATTTATCGGGGATAAACTAAGGAAAATAGAGGGTGATCCACAACTGAAGAAACCACAGGGGACCGGCTAAGGTATCCAGGTTTTTGGAATCCCTTAACCTCGCCTGGGAATCACCAGAGCCATGTAAAGATAGGTCAAGAAGAGAGATGCCCATCTGACATCCCTCTCCGAAATGGCTAACGCCGCATAAATTTCCAGCTCTTTCACAACTGTACAAGAGCCCGTACAGACAAAATATCGGCTAAACCAAAAGCATGATGCTCTGCATTATCGACTGGAAGAGGTGATATTCGACGGTTATTGGTTATAAACTGGTCGTAACTTGAAGAAGTCTTTGATGCCTAAATCGGCAACATCTATATCGCTTAGGACAGGCGTCTCGGCTCCCGAAATCGGAAGGCCAAGTATCACCGTCACATCAAGCAGTGTGGGGGTTATCATTCCCCAAGAGAAAACAAAGGCATTGACAGCGGTTGACCAGTAACCAAGAAAGGCATATATAATATCGATGTTGCAGGGGGAGTCAAACTCCGACAGCGCAATAGCGTCGTAGAGACCTGTGCGCCTCCATTCGGCTTCTTTGGCCGACTTCACTCGATTTAACCAAACAGAATAGTTGGCAATCTTGGTCGGCCAGGTGCGCAGACTAGCCGGACAACGGTCGTCGGTGAACCAGTCACAGGTAATCGAAAGGTCATACTTCGTCGGGCTTAAATGCTAAGAAAGAAGGAGACCACCTTGTTCAGATGTACCAAAAGGGGCGAGAATCAGTTGCTCATCTACGAAGGCAAAAATGGGGATTAGGTCATCAGCAGCCAAACCAGTGTTATCCGATCCCAGAGATAGAGAAGAAGATGAAGACATGGTTTTTTTTTCTGATGAAGAAATATGATTTTCTGAAGAAGGCAAGAAATTTGGGAATGGACGAGAAGATTGAATGAGAAACCCTTTTGGTGGGGAATGTCTCTCCTAAATATTTCCTTTTTCTTGGAGATATGATTGACAATGTTACGAGTCTTGTCGTCCAAACGTGCGGCTAAAAATCCGTCAGAAACTAATTGTGGAAGCCGAGACGTTTCTGTGGAAGGAAAAAGAATTTTTTTAAAGACTATCATTTCATGCAATAAGGCAAAAGTGATTGAAATGACACCTAGGACTGACACACGAAACGACGGCTATTTTGGAATAAATCAACTCGACAACTGCACTCGAGTTAATGTAGGGGGGCAATTGTTAACACCCAAAAGTATTTAGCCTAATCAAGTGACAGCTGAAGGTGGAAAAGGATTCTAAATCGGTAACTGAGCGGAATCATATCTGAATCCGTTAGTCCCTACTCTCGGCTAGAAAAGCATCATCGGCTATTACAGTAGTCTGATAGAGTCATAATTTCGAGGAACGACTGAGATCCACACATACTCGGACGCCTCAAAGACCAAGTCAAAAGACCTTCTAGAAAAGGAAGCAACCAGCAACAGCCTGAAGGGAGTGTCGTCGATCGTGCTAGAGGTCCAGGCGAAAAAATCGGCACCACCTCCTCATAGTTGGCTAGTGGATTTCGTGGGTAGTTCGGTGGCTAACATAGGGGGTCACGTTTATTTTTGTTGTACTATAAATGTAAAATCACTTGTACAGAATAATGCAACACAATCAATCAAAAAACTAATTTTGACATATCTTCATTCTATCTTTATCGTCTTTATTGCACTCTAGTTGTATTTATGTTTCTTACCATTTAGTTTACTCAATCACCATCCTAACGCTTTCTGAAGTAGTTGGGGAACCCATTGCTGGAAGTTAGAGTTTCGCTTCCGGCCCAAATCGCTTAGTTAAGGAATCAATTTATCATCCGATTTTGTCAGCCGATAAAACGAAAAACACTTTGGAGGGAAACAAAGACTTTCTCTCTAAATTTCTCTACATGTAAATTCTCCTGCAACCGTGGAATAGACTTTGTTAAAAAAAAAGTGAATATCAGCAAATTTACATCATTATATGTTTTCTCATTAATTGGTTTACACCATTCTCTTTATCCTTTTTCCTAGTTAATTATTTAATGTTGGAATATGTTCTGTTTAAGAATCTAATGATACTCCAGTTCTGATAGATATATGTTTAGAACCTTATTTTACTAGCCAATTATCTCTTATTATACCCAAGAAAATTGGTTTCTTTTATTTTCAGTTTTAGAAGTCTTGAAATCTAAACTTTTGTTTGACAAATATAAGTTCTTCTGATGGAGTATATTCGATAAACATGTAAAATATGGAACGTAATTTAAAAACAAATTTTGACAGTTACATTGGCAAGATAATTTAAAGTTACATTTTAATACCGATGCCACCATGATTATAAATTATACTAGTACATGTTAACCCCCAAAGAAGTAGCTGCTTATTGTTTGCTCTTTCAACTTTCAAAGAAAAAAAACGTAGGTTACAAGTTTCTTTGTTATTTTTTTAGGGCAGCCACCCGCTAAGGAGACGAAGGTTACGTCAGGTACATATGCACAAACAAGATAATATTATATTCTATCAATCAGTAAGTATTTTCACTTGGTGAATTCAAAATATATAAAAATAAAATATGAAGAAATCAAGATGATTTAATCTTGATTTAACATCTACTATGTATACTTAAATATTAATTTTAACCTTATATATCTAGTATAATTTTTCTAACACAAATGAACCCCTTTCCAATACAGTTGCTCCGCCCATGCTATCAACTAGTATAATTATTAAGACTGCTGTTAGGCTTTTCTTTTTTATGATTATGCAGATTGTGACTATCTGAACAAGTGTTGTAGAATCGACTACATATATGGCAAAAATAGTTCTTTAAACAAATGAGTCATATGTAACACTAATGAATAAGCACAAGTAAGGGCTAATCAAGCCAACAGCATTCACGCCCAAGAAGAAATTGAAATAAAAGTAGGAACTGATCACAAAATAAACTGGTATACTGCAAAGGGAGGAAAGAAAAATCATCTCTGGATAAAATGCCTGATTCGGCGATTAGGTTTGTTATTTCAATGAGAAATGGGAGCGGAAGTAGAGGGGAAAAAAGGAATTAAGAGATCTATTTATTATAGGAGTATTATGGTTAAGAGACGTGCAAATAATGAGGGATAATTCAGTAAATATAAATTTACGATAAGGATATCTTCGTTTTGAAAATATTAATTTTCTAATTCTGATTTTTGAAAGAAGCCAGAAACAAAAAAATCAAAATAACTTTACCATTTTGGCCAAACATCTCAAATACATTCAAAAGAAAAAGTGCTTTTAGCCTCTTAGAAGGTTGAGTAGAGTATGCAGTATAAAACCATTACTCTATAATTGATCATTGTATTCCGTTGTTTTCCTCTTTCATTTTTTCTTTTTTATTTGGCTTATTTGGAGAAAATAGTGATCCACCTAATTCTTAAGAATACGGGACTTGATTACAAAGTTAGTAGATTGCAAGCAATTTTGGAAAATGATTCTAAATTGAAGCAATCTAATTTTTCGAAGTCCAAAGAATAGAAAGCTGGGTGGCAGATAATTCCTTTGCATTCACTATAAATGTCAAGGTAATCTTTTTCTTTATAATGTCAAGGCACAATGCTGTGAGACAAAAAAAAGTGGGATTATATACAGACGCAGAAGAACAATTATGTACATAACAATTTATCTTTATCTAACTTCTGCATCCTTGGTGATTTCAGGCTGAGTAATGCACATCGAACTTACTGCCCGCCAAAACTGGGTATTTTACAATTCTCTGTAATCTAACCATTGTGTTGATACTACTGGATATAGTCACAGCAAATGTTACAATACTCTGTTGTGCGTTTCAATCATTGCTACTTTCTCCTGCAAAGAAAAATAGGGAAAAACTAAATTGACGGCTTTACTATATTTCTTATAGGATAGCCAAAACAAAGAAGAGAAGAAAATGATAAACTAAGCAGAGAAACCCTAGCTCATCAATAGCGTGTTGTTCCTCGGCCAGAAGAAAGGAACAACATGCAGGCAGAAGATATTCACTGAAGTGTCTTGGCATGTGAATTTACAATTACATAAACAAGGAAGAACACAAATTAGTAGAGTAACATTTGATCTATCTTTGAGGTGTCGGCGTATAAACTTGATAAAGAAATAACATCTCATCTACAATTAGGATCAACCTGGAAAAATAAAACAGCATTCATGCAGTAAAATTTGTGTCATTTAGTCCGTGATCCCAGTAAGAAACATTACCTCATCTGGTGCGATATTTTCTACAGGAAACCAGTGCATAAGAACTCCCAGGTGCATAATAGCAGGTATCAACTTGAACAAGACAGGAGTTGTGACCTTCAAAAAATGCTCAAACATAAACATCAAACAAGAAACATATAGCATCTAAAGTACTTTATCAAGCAATTTGAAGATTTAGAAGCTCACAAGACTCAAAGCAGTTGTTCCGAGAAGAAGAAGGTACATCTTGCCCTGTATATGTAACAGAAACTTAGCTGAATTCAAAAGAAGCGACAATTATGGTGGGGGTTGGCTGTTTTGTTTGTTGTTGCACACTGAAATTATGGTTGCTGCACAGGTATTGTACAGCTGATACATACATATATATATATACACACACACATATATATTACACAGAATATTGTACGATCTAAAAAAATGTACTTGGTGAAAGTAGAGAATATGGCACAAATGATCAGTTAATAGAAACATAATCAAGGAGCCTGCAGATAAAAAAGTCAAGAGACTTGTTTCTTAATGCAAAACAAGCAGAGTTTCTCTTTTTAAAAATAACCATGGTGTCCGGGTCAGCTCAAGCGCACCTCGCCTAATTCCACGGGGTACCTGACTACCTGCTATCCCCACCAACACAGGTTCCGGTTAACTCTGTCCATCAAAGCTTGGACATACGGGGAGAAATCATCTAGTGTGTTTTGCAAAACAACCAGAGTTTCCTTAGGGGCCTTCTTTCTTTCTTTTGTTCGTTCTTTTTTTCTGAAAAGCTAATCTTCAAAGGGAAAAGTGTTTATGGTGCCATTATGTAGAACAGCTACACTAATAACATCTAGACAGCCCGGAAAACATTGCAAAGGAAAGCAGAGACCAAGTGCCTCTTTTGTTTAAAATAAGAGGTTGATCAAGAAACTAAACTACCAACCCAAGATAGTTGTATAGATCTACTTTTCTGAACAATGACTGAAATAATAAAAACCTTATAATTCAACTAGGGTGAATTTAAATTGCATTATACATACATGTAAAACAGTGTCATGCAGAGTTGTGATTGAAAACGAAATTAGAGAACCACTTGGGAACTTTTAACCTTGAAAAAATATATAAATTCAAATTGTGTCATCTTATCTACTTTAAAACAACAGAAATACTGGCACTCACAACCTATATCCACAAAAGCAAGTGTGATTCCTTTATTTCATAAACTTAAGACATTAAGGGGAAGAGCATCGAGATATCAGTTTTCAACGAAAAAAATGTTTGCCTCCTAAAAGGTATTATGAAGGTGAAGGTCCAAAACTATAAGAAAGATAACAGGAGAAAAAAAAGATAGGTAGGATGAGATACCTGAACAATATGCAGGTTTGAGGCACGACTCAAGAGCACAAATGCAAATTCCCCAATTTGTGCAAGCAAAAGCCCAACCTGCAAAGTCATTGAAACTCATAAAAAATAAGGCAATATATTTTTTGTCTAACAAGTGTTTAGATGGGTGACTTACAACAACTGATGTCCTAATGTTATAGCCAAAAACCTTTGTAATCATGGCGGCTACAGTAGTTTTAAAAACTATAACCAGGATAACGGATGCAAGCAAGATATCCACATGCGTCCATAGGAACTGTACATGTATCAACATTCCAATACTAGCGAGAAAGAGAGCTGCAAAGAGATTACGAATTGGTTCCACCTACAAGTAATATTAAGACACACTTAAACAATCGCAAGGCATAATAGGGAAAGTTAAAGTAGATGTAGACTGATGTTTCCAAGCATACAATCTGTCATTGTTGTACAGCAAGCACGGTAATTAGAATGCTATTTCTGATATTTGCTTTTTCCATATATCCGACAATGAAAAGAAGTATAGCTACTAATAAATACTCCCTCCGTCCCAATTTATGTGGCACCATTTGACAAGGCACGGAGTTTAAGAAAGAAAGGAAGAATTTTCAAATTTGTGGTCCAAAATAAGCCTTAGAGATTTGTGTGGCTGTAAATCATCTCATAAAGTTAAATTGTTTCTAAATATAGAAAGGTAACATTCTTTTTAGGACAGACTAAAAAGGAAATAGTGCCACAAATTGGGACAGAGGGAGTAGTAAATTTTCTCAGCAAGTAATAAGGAGACCTGCTCAAGACATTGACGGAAAATAAGACGGAAGAAGGATAGAACGATAAAAGAGAAATGGAAATATATGCTTTAGAGCTTAAAAATGCTCCAAAACCAGTAGAAAAAATATAAATAGAAGAAAATGACCAGATCAGACATCATTGTGTACAAAGATGTAAGAAGCCAGAACGTTCAGAGATAATGAGAAAACTCATAGCAACATTTACTTAAATAAGATTGGTGAGTTGAAATAAAAAAATGAACTTTGAAGTTAGGATGCCTCGTAGATTTGTTCATGGTCTACATTCCAGCTTATGTCTTAATAAAAGCATGAGAGAAGAAATATCCTATCATAAATAAATACCTGGTCCAAGGTATGTTGTGCAAAGTCGGTTGTGGATATCATAACTCCGGCTACAAATGAACCCAGCTCAAGACTGAGGCCCAGCTTATCACTGCACTGAAGAATCAAATGAAACATCCTCAGTATGCTGTGGCACTGCTTGCTATGTAGTCACTACTTCAGAGAACTTTTACAAAAAAATATATATATCCTGCAGTTTGCAACTGAAGAAAAGCCATTCCCATTTCTGGTAAGGAAATTTTAGGTGTGTTCAAACCAACCCAAGCAGATAATAAGCAGAATGCCACCACCGCAAGCTGATACAATTCATTGGTCTGAAAATGACAAAGAATTCAGAAAGTAAACAATTTGAAAAGGAAAGACAGCATAAAGCATGAAGTTCGGAAGTGTACAAATGCATGCAGCAGAGCTGATATAAATTGTTTATTGTCAGCACCATATCCTGGTATCAACTGACAAAAGCTGGAGATTCGAACAATTAAATGACAGGCTTGATAATGCAAAATGACCTAAGAAACGAATCGTGATTCAAATATTTCATTCAATTCAGACGATTGTGGCGGTTGAATTCTAAGGAATCATGATTCAGGTTTAACACCTATCTGCCAAAAGCTCATATTTTTTCATTGTCTTAGATTGGACAAATCAGCATTCCATTATTCAGTTAAATTAGGTGGGTTCTGACATCAGTTGGTAAATCAAGATCAGAACGGCTGTGGAGCACTCTGACGTTTAGTGAAGAAAATACAACCTAAAGAATAAATTTCATTCTGTTATCATTCCAGTTAATCAAAAGGGCTATCAGTTAAAGGAGCAGCAGCAGCTTAAGACTGCTAGATCAGCAGCCCTCATGCTAGATGAACCTGGCCTTCTGTACTTATTCATTGGTTGATGGTGATCAAGTTGGTAATGATAAACGTATGTGGAGGTCATAAATGAGTTATTCTGCTGAAACTTTTCGCTTGTCAATGCACTTTTTACCAGATGCACATTCTTTATCACCTACCCAACAGATACATTCTACATCTTCAAACATTAGAAGTAATAGAAAATCTTACAACCTTGTATTACAATATTACTTTTGCCTTCACAAAGACTGCGACAAGTTACCTTACATATATAACTACTCTCTTTATCCCAAAAGAATTGACCTGCCATCGTTTGGTTAGTCCCAAAAATTTGGCCATATTTGCTCGACTAAAGTTTACCATTCTGCAGAAATTGAAACTAATACAGATCTGTACTTTAGACATGAAGTGACATCTTTGCGTCTGACTATTTAGTGTTCATACTTCAAACTATTACTTAAACCTTTCTCTCGAATATAGAATAATCTATTTGAAAATTTATTCTCTTAATCTCATCACTAATCAAAGTTCATCAAGTTTTTCACATACTCTGAGAAACAAATATTTACTCAACTCAGTTGTAATAAACCACTCAAGCTTCTCCATTAGTCTCCATGCTAGTTAAAGGGACCACCTATTATTGGATGGAGAGAAGGGTAATGTCATGTGGAGCAAAGAATAAATGAAAAATATGATCATGAGAAGTACTCACTTGAGAAGATAATCGTATCATTAACTTTAGAAAACGGGGAACGAATGACCAAGTTAAAATTGATGCAACACTGAGGTACATGGATAAGATCAGCAGCCTAGACAGAGCAAACAGAATATTTAGTACATGGATAAGATCAGCAGCCTAGACAGAGAAAACAGAATATTTAGTTTACCCTAAGCCTCAAATTGCTGCCAAGTCAAACAAAAAGCAATCATAGAAAGAAGTATGCCCATAAGCTTACACTTTTCCCATAGAGATAATTCCATGCAAAAGCCCACTGTTACCTCCAAGAACAGGAAGCAAAGCGAATAATAAACCAACTGCGCAGTCCTGGGGATAAATGAAAAGGAAAAGGAGCCAACCTACTAGTAAAATGTATATTAATAAAGGAAATGGACATTAAAATGTGGTAATAGTGACACAGGTTTTACCTGAAAAATCAGTGTTCCAATCGTCACTTGACCATGAAGAGCATTGTTGCCGTTTTTCTCAACCAGAAATTTCACCACCTGTTTTTAAGATGGTCAAAGTACATCACTAGAGAGACTTACTTTATATCAGGACTAAGGCTGGCCAGTGGGCCGGGTCGGCCCGGTCCCGACATTTAAAAAAAAATGCGGTATCGGGACTCGAACCGGGACATGGTCTCGTCCCGACCCGATCCCGCCCGAAACCTCCCCTTTTGCAAAAATAATCGTTGCACCAACGGCCATTTTACATTTTGGCCGTTGTGCAACGGCCATTTTTGGCCTCCCCCCCTTAATATTTATTTTTAACCCACAAGTTATTATATTTACACTTTAACCCAATTTCTCAACTATAAATACCTCATTCTCTTCATCTTACTCACAAATCTTCCTAGAATCTCTCAATCTATCTCTCTACAAGTCTACATTGTCTACTAAATATTCAATTTTATTTATTCATTTGGGAACTGGGAGTGAAGTTGGCAACTAGCTTGAGGATCTTTCATCGAGCAAAGTTTCAATTTTCAACCTCTCGATTACACGTCGACGTTACGTCGGCGTTTGGTACATTCGTTCCTTCATTAAATTATTATTGTCTGTTTATTTTATTTATCGCACTTAATTTCATTTACTTTAATTATTTATTAGTATAATTATAAATTTATAATTGAATGATTTAAACGTATGCTTACGGGTAGGGGTCATGCTTCTTCTAGTAGGGGCAACAAGGGCAAGAGTCCTATTTCTAGACAGAATCCTATTCCTACACGGGATGATTTTGTTGATACTGAACATTTTCCTACAATACCATTAGATTTAGACGAGGAACTATTTTCTGGAACTCAAGAAGACTTTAATTTAGACGATGATCTAGATGATACACCCACTAATGTATATGACAACACATCCACTAGTGCACCTTCAACTGAAATGCCTCATATTGCCCCTAGTATGAGATGAGGTCCAACAAAACGAACATTAAAATCAGATGCATGGACATTTTTTGATAGGGACGTAGAGAATCAAGTAGCTAGAAGTAAAATTTGTAAAGATGTTTTAAAATTTAAAACTGGAAAAGATCACGGTGGGACGGGGGGTTTAATGAGACACATAGCAAGGACTCATCCAGCTAGGTATGCCCAATATGAGGTTTCAAAACCGGGTGCGCAAACATCCGCTCCATCGAGACAAGGTTCACATACTATCCCGGACCAAGTACAGGGTCAAATTAACCCTATGACGGGGGAAATTTTAGGCCCTAAATACGATAAACATAGAGATAGGGAAGCAATAGCAAATTAGTTGCTATGGAGGGTTTGCCTTTTTCATTTCCTTCATCTTCCAGTTTTATTCATTACGTTAGAGATATGTATAATTCTGCTTTTAACGGTTTTCTAGATCAACTGTTAAGAGAGATGTATTTAAATTCGCACATGAATATCAACAGTATTTACGTTATTCATTATATCATTTTAATGGCAAAGTGGCTATCACTTCTGATAATAGGCCGTAGTACTAACGACCATGATTATTTAACGGTAACCTGTCATTGGATAGATTATAAATGGTCTATGCAAAAACGTATCTTAGCGTATAGATATATAGATGATAGGCACACTGGTACTTTTATTGCAGAAAATATTTATCAAGTGTGCGATTATTACGGAATAACTGATAAAATTATGACTATTACATTAGATAACGTTTCTTCTAACAATTACGCTATTACAATTTTAAAAAATAGTTTAACTCCATCTTTTCTAGATCATTTTCATATAAAATGTGCGTGCCATATATATAACTTAATTGTAAAGGATCATCTATCACTTTTTGAAGAGATTCTTAGTAAAATACAATTTGCTATAAACTTTATTTTTAAAAATAATATAATACAACGAAGAAAAGAATATAAAAAAACTTGTCACGATTGCCAACTACCTTATAGAAAATTTCAGAAGAAGTACACACTAGGTGAAATTCTTTATACGAGCAACTACTTGTTGCTTATGACTATAGAAAACCTATAACTTTATTTTTTAACTCTCATAATCAAAATTCAGCTTATATGGTTGTAGATAGCGATTGGGGAAAAATTTCCGAACTTATTGTATTTTTAGAGAATTTTTTTCAAGCAACAAAAGAATTTTTCGGTATATATTATCCTACTATTTCAACTATGTTGTTTTATATAGCTTAAATATTTTTACTGCTTAATGAATATATGGATAAATTAGCTTATAAGGCAGCTATTAAAAAATGTTTATCAAAATAAAAAAATATTTTATTCCTATTCCCACTATTTATATTATTGGTGTTGTATTAAATCCGATTATTAAAATAGACGATACTAAATCACTTATTGAAACTATTTACGATTGTATAGCAGTACTACCACCTCCAAGTCCCAAAAATCCAAATCACCCACCACCTATTGAACAAACTAAAAAAGAAGTGTTGTCTAGCGTAGAAGACGAATGCAAAAAAATATGTAGGTTTTACCAACAAGAAAGTGCTAGCAACCTACCGACTTCCATACCATCTTCTTCTTCTTCAACACAACCTCACAAAAGACATGTTGTTTCTGCGGCTAGAATTGAAAGCCTCAGAAATAGAATGTGCGGCCGTACCGCTACTAACCAAATTAGCGAGTTTGATATTTTTGTTTTGCAGGGTTCTGTACCGTATCAAGCAGTTCTCAATGAAGAAGGACGTGAAGACTTGCTAAAATACTGGAGAGGAATGAGAAGACCTTTCCGACACTTTCAATGATGGCCCGAGATGTTTTGAACATTCAAGCGTCATCAACAGCGTCTAAAAACGCTTTTTCTGCCGGCAGATATCAAATAGGAGAGCACAGACACTCATTAGCCGGAGACATCTTGGAGATTGTAGTATTATTCAGAGATTGGATACGAGCAGAGCGGAGAAGGTGCGGTCAGCCGGAGATCAACGAAGAAGAAGACGAAAACTACAACGAAATCTTATCCGAAGGTGGTGGAAGTGACGTAGAGCAATTTGACCAACAAATACTAATTCCAACAGAAGAACCATAGGAAATTATCAAGAAACTAGAACAGGTTTTTTTCAAAATGTAATTTTTTTAATTGCAATTTTACTATGTAATTTGCAACTTTTGAATAACACTACAAAGTTGTAGTTTTGACAATTTTATTTGTATTACAAAAAAATCATATCTATTAAATAATATAAGAGGCACAAAAACAGTCTTGGGATGTTTTTATTACACTATCTTGTTTAATTATTGAGTTTTTTATATATATGTTATTTTTTAAATTAAGTGCAAAAAAAAAAACGATCCCGATCCCGCCCGACCCGACTCCGACGGGATCGGAAACGGGACGGGACGGCGGCGAATCCCGCATGTCCCGATCCCGCCCCGCCCCGATCCCGCCAAACCCGGCCTGACGGTCCCGAGCCCGGCCCACTGGCCACGCCTAATCAGGACAAGGAAAAAATGATAAGAATCATGGTTTGAAATAATACCACTGCTGTTGATGACATTGACAGGAAGCAACCAACAAACACTCCCTCTGATAAGTTTGCACCACATAACTGCAGCACATTACAGAATGCATAACTAAGCATCGGTTATTGGAGAAGCAAAATTCATTCCACAGCCATACCATTGCAGTTGTGCCACACAAAAACATAAGGATAAGAATCTGAAGCAGCCCTCCAAGAACAGCAACAGGACCGACAACTTTTAGCTGCATGATAATTATGTTAGGAGGCTGCCCCAAGTAAGGAAAGATAGATGCTGAAATACCGAGATATTTTCTCAAGAATTAGTCATTACAGTTGTATGGAAAAAGCATCACATAGAATGATATAAAGCACCTTTGTCAAGGAAAACTCCAGACCTAAAGCAAATAGAAGGAAGACAACACCAAACTGAGCAACGGTCTCAACCTGTAATACAATCGACATTGAAAAAGATGAACTCAGGATAGTCCACATAATTACATCATAATTAAATGAGTTTCCAGTCAAGAATATGTTAGTAACTTCACGGACTTTTGTTAGTGGAAGTTTAGTTATTCAAAAAGGAAAAGGACATAACAAGGGGAGAATACATGTCTCACAATTCCATGTAAAATCTATTAGTATGTTAAAGTGAAAAGCGCTGCAACGTTTTGCTTGAAATGGGCTTAGTTAGACTTAGACATGTAGTTCAGACCAAACTCAGATGCTCTTCTGCCAAAGATATACGTAACAGATACCAACCCGATCAACCAGGCAATGTTTTATCTAATACAACATAATCAGGTAAAAAGCAGAAGAAATACTAACAGAAAGAACAATAACTTGCACCGGTTATGAAAGCATGCAATAACTCCATTCTGGACAACCCTTTGAACATCTATTTATACTACTTCCCAAGAACTCCAAAATAAAAAAGAATATCCGACAAACTGCCCATTTTTTGCACCTCAGGTCGCTATTTTAGCAGCACATGGAAGAATGTATTTTTATCAGGAGCAATTATTCATAATCGACAGTAGGAACACGATTCAATGTGTTCAGTAACCTTGTTGCATAAGCTTATCATGGATTAATGTCATGTAAACCAGATGAAATACAAGGATAATTTCACCACGTCGTACTGATAATTTTAGATAACAAGATGAATTGCTCGATACTCACTAAGGTATGCAAAAACTACTTCAAGTCAAATCCGAAGTTCAGGAAACCTAAATATGTACCAGTGTAATATGCATTACTTTTTTTTTTGTTAACTGTGGTGTCTGGGACAACTTGCGCACCTCGACTAATTCCACGGGATACCTGCTACTTCCACCAGGTACTGAGTAAACTATGTCCCTTAACATTCTCGGTGTCCATAAGGACAAGATTACATTGTCGCTTAATCTATGGTTATTAACAACAAACAGCCAGACATGATTGTTCCTCATAAGCAATGTTGGCTTGTGGGGTTACATACCTGTACCATTTCACTGATGAATTTCAAACCCCCTGGTCCAATTAATGAGCCAGCAAGAAGATAACCGACGATAACCTACATCAGGAAGTCATGACTAAAACACGTTTAGTACATGGGTTTAATTGATATTTAGATTTATAAGCACAGAAGATCATAATCAACCAAGAAAATTTCACAAGCTTCTCAAAGGACAAACCGGTTGTCCTAAACAAGAAAAGATGATTCCACCAATGGCAGCAGAGACTATAACCACCACCAAGTCTGAGATAAGTCTGCAAACATACATTTAGGCATTTAGCACAAACTACATGTCACTAGCTGTGGAAACTACCTGAAAGATGAAAATCTCTAAATATATATGTTTCATCAACAGTATTGCTAGGATAAAAAAGGATTAACATTGACCTCACATCAACTTGAAGCACTGGATATTTTGATTTCTTATTTGACATGACAAACACATTGTCCTGTCATTAAGCAAAACAGTATACAAAGAGCTAGTTAGGCATACGTTACAGATATTGATCAATGTTTTCTATAACAATTCAAGCATATATTTTTTTTACCTTTTTGTCAATCAATGTAGTAACATCATCAGAACCTTCATTTTCAAGGGAGAAAACGTCTTGTAATTTGAATGATGTAGTAACACTGCAAAAGACCAAATAAATGAATAACTTCAGTAAAGTTCATCCAAAGCAAGGAGAGGATGTATTCTATTTAGTTACAACTTCTTTCTTACTTTGTCTGTTGTGTCTCATTCTTCTTGATCTTCTCACGGGTAATTTTGGCTACTGTCTCCAAGACTCCCTATTGGAAAAGAAAGGTAAACTTTTCATAAAAGAGCAAAGAATTCAGCTGGAACCGAAAGTAAATTGTAAAAGTGTCAAGGCTCTGACAAAGTCAAGTCACAACGTTCGACGGCCTGTTGGCACTCTGATTAGGAGCTAAACTTTAAAACAGAGGAGACGTTGAAGTTAGAATAGATATGCATGTGTTCAACTTTGACACAAGCAATTCAACAAAGTCAGCTAACCTTAAGCATACTCTGATCAAAGAAAATATAACATATTGCTTTACCATCTAAAATAAGCAGTTCTTGTATTGCAGCTTCGACAAATAATCTTCTGTCGATCTTAATATCAGACAAAACAACTAACATGTCCAAAAAATAAATTGGTGAAGGTATGAATCACGTAGCTTACCTTCTCATCAGCAACTGTACTGTTAAAGCTGGTTCCATCCGAAGCTAATCAGATCAGAAAAGCACATAATTAATCCAATATTCCATCATGCAAACCACACAGACTGAATGCATTACTTGGAGCACATTAAAAATCCTATTGTTTGCTCTATTCAACTTATATCTTCCTTTTTCGTAGTAAATTGAGCTGATTTACGAAAACTCATAACTCCATTTTCCTTTTCACATTGTCTTAATAATGCATAACATTAATGTCATCATCAAAAGGTGTATAATATATCATCATATACTATCAATCGATATAACCTCCATGATCAGGGAACCTTTAAGAAAATATTTATTGTACCTTCTTCAGCCATTTAAGCTATACTAAACTCTAATTACCAAAAATAATCATAAACAGACCGAAAATAAATCAAGTCAACATTTAATCAGTGATTACAAAAAAAAGCTACGTAATTCTGAAATCAAAAAATGGAGAAAGGTTACCTTCAGGCTGATCGTTTTCGGAAAACTCTTTCTCGAGAACACGATCGAACATTTTGGCAATAGTTCGATCATTAGAATCGGGAGCCGAGGAATTAACTAAATTACCATAAAACCTAGCCCTAATTTCCTTCTCAGATCTAACCGCTAAAGATATCCTTCCACAATAAGCAAGGAAAAGGAATATCCATGCTCGAAGCATCTCTCTTCTCACCATTTGTTTGCAGGGATTAATGGAGACGTAAATGGGTTTGTTTGTTTGTTCAACTTTCGGTTTCGTAGATCCAAAGGGCGAAAACAAGTTATTTGTCTTGATTGGACTGTTATTTTCTTCAGGGCGGGATCCAAGCCAAAGTTTGAACTTTGAACTAATAGGCTCTATTCGTTTCATTTTTTTATAAATTTAGCTATGTAAAAATATTTAGAAGTATAATAAAAGAAAACATTATATAGAAGAAAACGGTGTTAAATTTTCAGTTTGCAACTTGCACACATCAAAATTATGTGAAAGTTTTATTATCCTCCGAATTTTTAATGTGCAGCCATTAGAGCTGTAAAAACGGGTTGGTCCATCCAATTCGAACTAACCCACACGGGCTTTGAAATTTAACGGGCAAGGCCGGGCTGGCCCACTATTTTGATGGGTCTTAAAACATCAAGCCCAACCCATCACTATGTGGGCTGCGGGCCTTGCCGGACCAGCCCACCTTTTAAAAAAAATATTTTTCATAATTTCTTAACTTAAATTCTAATTTTTAAAAATGTTAACATAAATATTTACAAGACAATATTACATGGTGTTACTACTTACTAACTAAATCTCAAATCTACAAATAAAATGATTCTAATAATGCTTATTAAGTTTGGCTTCAAGTAAAAATTTGATTGTATCGCTTCGGTATGAAATCTCTATCAGTCAGTCTATGCAAATATTTTGGGTACAACTGAACAAAAAAATCATCTCGCAGGACCAACCCTCTGCGAAACTGAATAACTTTTGACATTGTTAACACTGACATATTAATAATTGATATCAGTCGAACCAAATAGAGATATTAATAGTAAACTAAACAGCTAATGAGTAGCAGTACAACTAGTTAAATATGAATATTAACCTAACTTTGTTCCAATAGATCTCAATAAAACGCAAAAGAAAATGACAATATTTCGTTCATTTTATAGTAAAAATAAACTTCTCAAAAAAACTTTCATGTCACTTATGACGTATCCAACACAACACATCATATTTATCAAGTACATCTGAATCTGTTTGTGACAAAATTATCTTAACATTTGCACTTTCTTTCTATTTTTAAAATTTTAATTAATTTTTTTATTTGACCCACAGGCCAGAGGGGTTTTAGTTTCTTGCTTGTGTTGCTTGTGGAAGCAAGAAAAAATGAAAATGAATTTGTTGAATTTGTGAAGACTATTTGTCTCAAAACTAATTAACACATGATCATATATAATAATTATTTATTTAATCGTGTACTTTTAAAAAAATATTTTCTTTATTGGTCATTTATTTGTTCTTTTTTTTTCTGTGGGTAGAACGTCATATATGTCCAACAAAAATAATTTCCGGCCAAGCTTATTACAAATTTGACCATAAAATAGATTTCAAATAATGTTCAACTTAAACAGAAAAGAGAAGTCATTCTAAAATAAAAATTTGTATGTTTAAATTTTAGAACGATGGCTACATCATAAATATAACTAACTGGAGTTCTAATCAAGCTTGTTAATTGGAATGCATCACTTAGTTTACAAACTGAGCCAAATTTATAGAGGTTTTTATGTGTTTTTGGAAGTTTAATAGGATTATTTTACCTTTCTGTGCCAATGGACCCAAGCTAATAGCGCCGCGCCATATCATTGTTACAACAATTACTTGAGCAATAATTGGAAAAATTAGACCGCTAGCCTAATTGGTAAGCAAGTGGAGGAAGCAGGAGGGAGTGACAAGTGTCTAAAACCAGCTTTTGACTTTCGGCTTATTTGGTAAACCACTAATTATTACTCCAAGAAAAGTGGTTTTTCTATTTATTTATTTTTTGGTAAATAGTGACAGCAATAACTTATCACGTTCTTATAAATGTAAAAACATGTAATTGGTTCTTACATATGAGGAATATCTATTGAGTATAAATTACCTAACTTTTAGTAAACATAAAATTTTATAATGGTTCACAATCCTTATAACAGCTTGGCCCTATGTTGCTATTTAGGCCAACGAAATCTTAGCCCGGTTAGGAGAAAAAACGAAGAGCATCAGTTTTAGAATGAATAATTTTTCTTAGGGATTCTTTTCATTATTTATAATATAAATAGTTGTACAATGGTTGATTTCTAATACAGTACAAATTCTAACTTACCTTAAATGGTTGATTCCTAATACAATAAGAATTCTAAGTTATCTTAAATATACATCTATCATAATTATAAAATATATTGTGAATATTCGAAGAATATTCTCTAATAATCAGGATGGAAACTGGAAAAGAAATGAAGGAGTAGGATTGATCCTTTTTTCCAGTTTTTTCAGGTAAAAATAACTCTTCGGCACTTTGTCATACTTCAAAGTGATTGACAAAGTGGTTAGAGTTTACTTCTACTTGTCAAACTAAAGGAAACGATCCATGTAGAACCCCTTTGAAGTATGATAAAATTAACAAGATTTTCTCAAAAAATGGTAGTACATCTTTTGCTTTCATTTAACTTGAGCCAAACTAATTAGGATACTCTTGTGTTCTTTAAATTCTCTATATACCCTTGAAAAAGGGATTACGTGTAAACGCTTAAAGCATCAATTTCCTTCCATCTTACTTTACATTTCAACCAAAACAAGATGAAGTTTACCTATTGCGCACTTCCCACTCTTTTGCCGAATAAGAGGAAGAACAGTTCATTTACATTCCCTGTGAAGGTTGTCGTTGTTTGTTGGATAGAGTTATACATGTATTAGTCTTAAGTTGTACGGTGGGTATCGCGTAATCAATAAACAAATTCTATAAAGAGAATGTTGGAAATTTACTAATGTGAAATTAAGTTTATCCCATTATTTATAACTCGAACAATTGGACCCCGCACGTCGGAAATATCATTTTCACATACGTGTAATCTTAGTGCCAAGTATCGTAAATTTCGTTAATGAAAGAGATATTGGTACGTAAGTGAAATGTTTGAGACATAGAATGATGGATGGTTATTGGATAAATAACAAGTGTTCCACGTTGGTAAACGAAGGAAAGATTGTACGAGGTGTAAGATGGAACGGGTCGGAAAGGGCCGCGGAGCCGAGAAGGGTCGCGGCGCCTCCCGGACTAGGCCGCAGCGCCGCAGCGCCACAGCGCCCCCTTGCAGCGCCGCGTCGCTAATTCTAATTTTTGGCTTCTGGAGCTGCGACGCTAAATGCTGCAGCGTCGCGACGTTTCCCAGGCAGTGTTTGCTCAAAGGAATCCCAAAGGTTTGGCTGTTGAGATGATTTCAATGGCATTGAATCCACCCAATAATGGCCATTAGTTGGACCATTATGTTGCTGCATTACTTAGGGGTTGAATGTCATCTATTACATGGCAATTGATCGTCATTATAGGGCATTTGAAAGGCCATCTTGCACACCTATAAATTGAGGCATTTGTCTCAATTCTATAGAAGAACATATATGAACATATGAACAGGAAAACAAGTTCAAAACACCACAAAGAGATCAGATTTTCCTGATATCAATACTTCCCTTAGCAATCTTCATTATTCATGTTCTTTGCTGAGATCATTTGTGTAGGCTTTGCACACTTGATAGTTTGATGTTTCATCTTGGAAGACTATTGTCCACACTTCCGTAAAGCCTATATATGGAGGCAATCTTGTCTTAAAGACAGATAGTCATCTCTCGACTTAGTCGGTGGTGTTGTGATTTATCTAATTGGTTGCTAAGTATTTCAGGTGTTAACTTAACAGACGAAGGACTCTAATCGTTTGTCTTCTCAGCGGATCTACAAGCCACAAGTGTAGCAGTTCATGTTCTTGTATTTTCGAATACAAGTTCCATAATTGAAGATTCAATTCAAGATCAAGATATTGACAACTTGTTGTTGTCCTCTTTGTTGTTTATCATTTTGATCACTGTAATAGTTATTTACTATTCACGTACGTGCTTTACATATTCCAATAATTTTAAGACAAAATTGTGTTAGTGATTTGAAAGATGTTGGTCGACAAGTGTGTGACCAAATCTGGTTGTGGTTTTCTTCTTGAAAACACTTCTGTTGACAGTTTTGCTAACAGTTCAAACACTGTCTCTGTTAACAACCGTGCTTTCAAATCTGGTCCTAGTTTTGGTTCTCTCTTTGACGACAGTTACAAATCTATTTCCGTCAAATGAGGGATCTCTGGATCTGACGCTGAGCTTCAAGATACTGCTGATAGTCATGCTAGTACGGCTAAAGATCAAGGACAAGTTGTTGTCACCGCTCCCGATGGTGGTGGAAACAAGCGCCCACTAGAGGCTGAGGATGTCAACTGGGACAAGAGGAGAAGGCTGAAGATGATGTTCTATCATGTAACAAAAGGCCTATATCTGTCTTAGACAAAGGATCCAAATTATGGTAAGGAGGATGTGGACACTCAGTCTGACTGAAGTGGGCCAGAATCCAAAAGGTCTAAGTTAATCCTTCCTTATCAATAATATGTTTAGTTAATATCTGAATAAAAGTGTGTAAAGCAAGGCTGGAAATATGAAAGTGTTTTCATTAAAAACTTATATTCTCTACACTCTAAAATCGGATATTGAATCTCCTTCTTTCCCGGTTAAAGATTGGACTATTGTAAACAAAACTTAAAAGAACCGTTCTTTTGGGTGTAATTATTAAAAGTGTGTAAAGTATGTTCGCACATACGAAGGAGAGAGATCCACTGACTGTGCGAAAACTGTTACCCCTCTTAGGTAAGTGCCAGGGATTTCCCTGGGCACCAATCACAAGGGAAGAAGACTAAAAGATAATGGCTTATCTTAAGACGTTGAACCTGTCACACTATTTGACAGAAGATCCTTCATTTGATAGGATGATATTGGACATTCAGTCGTACAAAGCCTATGAGCGAGTGGAATGGGCCAGAATTTATTTGATAAGATGATATTGGACACTCAGTCGTACAAAGCCTACAGGCGACTGGAGTGGGCCAGAATTCAGTTGATAGGATTATATTGGACACCTAGTGAGGTGGGCCAAAATTTCCAGGTCTTAAATGATCTGAAGGCCAAAAGAAAGGCAGAAAAGAAATTGGACACTCAGTCTGCCAAAGCAACTGGAGTGGGCCAGAGTTTCTAGGTCTTAAACGATCTGAAGGCCAAAAGAAAGGCAGAAAAGAAATTGGACACTCAGTCTGCCAAAGCAACTGGAGTGGGCCAGAGTATCCAAATCACATGTGATCCGGTTACACCCTAACCACGGGCAATAGGTTGTTCATGTGAAGCAACGCCACCTCTAAAGTAGAAGGGGTTGGAGAGGTTGTCATCAATAGGACTTCAGGAAATAGGATCACTCTAAAATGAGGTGATACATGTCCCAAACTTGGTTTAAGGGACGTTGTTGGTCAAGCTGGTTTGAGACTAGTCCAACAGGTTTGTAATAACTAAGAATGGTACAGAAAGTCTGTAGCTAAATGAATGATATATTTGTAATCCGTGCATTTATGCCATCATAGATTAAGACACGTCAAATAGAAAGGCATTCAAAAGCTAACGAAGTTGAGATTGTTGCCTTATGTCGACATAAACCCTCAAAATGGATGTGAGGTAGGCGAAGAGGCAAAATCACCTTTCCATTCCGTCAAAGGAATAGCGAAAGAAGCACCGCTTCTCTAGAACTTAGTCACACCTACATGGGTGATTTGAAGTTTTGTACACAATAGAGAGGGGAGACAAGTACTTTGTGACCTTCATTGATGATGGTACAACGTATTGTATCCTTTGTTTGTTGAAAAGAAAATATGAAGCTGTTGAAGCGGATAAGTGCTACAAAGCAGAGGTTGAAGATCAACTATAGCCTACGGATTGAGGGATTCGTAGTGATAGAGGGGGAAAATGTGAAGTATCGTTCATCAAACGACTGCTCATTACTCACCTCAGTCTAACGATGCAAAGTCGTACGCCCAAATTATGTGGGGCAAGACGATCCTTACCGCTAATGCAATTCTCAACAGAACTACGCATAAGAATAAGGATAACCCTCCGTGTGAATTATGAAAAGGATCCCACCTACAAAAATTGTGTTGTGGGGTGTCTTGGTGCATCCTCCCTTGACATACCCATAACACTATTAAGACCATACACCTCTAAAAGTGAAGGACAATCTCTCAAAAAGAAAGCTTCGTCACGAGAAGATTAATCAATATCCTAAAGTGGGTTGTCATAGATTTTGTAGGCACTCAAAGTAGTTACATCAACATTATCACATACCAATCCACTAGGCAAATCACTAGAAATGATCTCATCATCATCAAATAAGGTAATATCAATAGAGAGAGAATAGATACTAGACAAGGAATAATCAAAGCAGGTGGTATCACTCTCAATTAGGTGAGGTTCAGTTTTCAAATCACACTTTCCATTAGTAGGAAGTACATCAAGCTCAATGCAAGGTAAACAATCACTCACACTCAAATTGGCATCCAAACTACTCAAAGAAGTAGGGATACTATGAGAAAATGGTTTACCTCGACATTCATTCGAAGGATTCGTCGGATTGCTTTGATGGGCCAACTTGTGTATTTCCTCATCATCATAGCCCTGTGAAAGATAGGAAGTAGAACTAGAAAAAGATGAGGTTAGTTTGTTAGCTGAGAAAGAGTAGTCCCGATGCATGATAGGGATCACCTCGCTTTTCTCCTCAACCTCCTCCCCAATCTCCTTCAAACTCGCCAAAAGAATAATCATATCCCTTCCATTAAATTCCTCTTGATAACTACCTTCGTTATTACCCTCAGTCTTTTCCTTTAACTCCTTCATCTTTTGATAGATTTCACTAACTTGAAAAGGGGTCATAGGATGTAGAACATACTTGCACCCATCTTGCACAATTGAATACCGGATGGACCTCCCATCATGCTTTGTAGCTTAATCGTATTGCCAAGGTCTTTCACATAAAATATGGCACAATTACATAGGTACCACATCATACATGACCCCATCGTGGTACTCACCAATTTTAAACGTGATTAAGGCTTGTTGATGCACCTTTAACTCTCCTTTTTCATTAAACCATTAGAGTTTGTAAGGGGTAGTAAGTTTGGTGGTGAGAAGTTTTAAGAAGTTCACCAAAGTAGTACTTTCCACATTAGTACAACTTTCACCATCAATGATTAAGGCACATACATTTTCCATGATGACACATTTAGAACGGAAAAGAGTTTTCCTTTGACTTGGGTCATCCATAGTCGTGCTTATCATGCCTCTCCATGCTACATCATTTAGCACGGTGAGCTCCCCTTCTTGAAACATATCCTTGCGCACCAAAACCTTCTTCGTTAACCCATAAGGCACGGGAAGACCCCTACACATTGCTCACCATTTCGCTCATCTTCCTTTTTATCCCTAAGTTCATCATCTTCTTAGGTCCCCTCTTCTTCAGTTCTCTCATACCCATACTCTCTATCATCACATTTATCACCACATGGATAATTAATCCTTACAACGAATGCCCTCCGATGGGACACTCATCTTATGATCAAATCCTTGACATTCATAACAATGGAGAGGTGTAGTAGTCTTACCCCCTTCTTTCGGTCAAGCATTTTTCTCACCTTGATTGTCCCTTTCAAAGAGCTTCTTGAACTCTTGCATTGCATCCTTATCCCTTTGACAATTGGAGGAAAAAGTCCCCCATTTATTGTTCTTGTTCCATGAAGTTGAGTACCCTTTAAATTCAAATGCATTCTCCTCTTTGAACCCCATCTCAATTTCAATTTCCGCTTTAAGAGTTTCGTCTAGGTTAAGGTAGTTGTGGAGTCTCATTTGATAAGCAATTTCTCTGTTCAATCCGGCTCGGAACCGAGTCATGGCCTTCTTAGGATCTTTATCAAGGCCAACTCATATCTTCACAAATTGGAACTCATCACGATATTCTTCCACACTCTTGAGATTTTGTTTCAAAGTGTACACTTTCTTGATTTGCTCTTGTTTGTAGCGGTTGGTAACATACTTGTGTTTCAAGATGGCCTTTAATTCATTCCAAGTAGGAGTGGGATCCATTCCATGTGCTCTCCTAAGCTTCACTTGCGTTTCCCACCATGTAGAGGCAATTTTTTTGAAGTGAGCAATGGCATAAGACACCTTTTTCACCTTAGACATTTCCTTGGTTAAGAAGATCCGATCACAATGCATCACCCAATCAAGTAACACTTCAGGATCACTACCTGCTTTGAAGGATGGAAGAGTAAACTTAATGGAGTTGAGACTCCTGTCTCGACCTCCAATGTTTTCATGGTTCCCATATCCACCTTCACCATACTCATCATCTTGATTTTCATGACCTTGGTACCTATAACGGTCTTGATACCCTCATTTCCTTCCCACTTGAGGAATATGACCATTTTTTCCGCCACGTCCTCGATAAGGACCTTGAAATTGTATTATATGTC
The DNA here is from genome assembly GCA_029783415.1 of Anisodus acutangulus. Lineage (NCBI taxonomy): Eukaryota > Viridiplantae > Streptophyta > Magnoliopsida > Solanales > Solanaceae > Anisodus > Anisodus acutangulus. Next base: position 40,813,806 of record CM056497.1, on the reverse strand, counting down.
CCCTTATTTGGTTGGCATACCTATCACCCAATCCTCCTAACTCTCCTTAAAACTCATCACCCATTGGTTGGACATTTGGAAGGTGTTGGTATGGTAAAGGTTCATTTGGTGGTGGTTCATTTCGTTGAGGTAGTGGTGTGATATTTTGTAGAATGGGGTTGTACATTCGGTGAAGTGTTTCGGGCGACAAAGTATGGGAAGATAAGTTTGTCATGAAGATAAGTTTGAGGAGACAAGGACGCTTCTCTACTTCTCCCTCCAATATTCACCAACATAGCATCCAAACTATTCATTTGACAAGTTATGGATGCCAGCATACTCATCACATCAACAAGAGTTGGTTCTCCTGTGGAAACTAGTGTTCCATCGCCATTATTCATTATGGTACATGTTTAACACATTCAACAAAACTAACAAACAAACATGTTAGGTTAGTGAAAACAATCTCACAATCACTCGAATGTGCGCACCTTTGATTGCCTTACAAATTGCCTTGGCCAATGATTGTACCTTGTTTAATTCAATTAGTCACAAGAAACTTAGTTTCTACTCTTTGCCGAAATTGATTCTTATTCGACTCGAAGAACGGATGACTCAATTAAAACTAGCGGACTTGAATCAAGAAGTTAACTACGAAGTAAAAACGAGAAAAGAAATAACACGAAAGAAAAAACTGACACAAAAACTAATTAACCTCAAGTAGGATCAATTACTAGAGTTTAATTAGTTTAGACAATTAAAGAAATCGAAACGAAACAAATTTTGAGTCAAAAATATGAAAAGCGCGATATGTTATTCAATGTGCACAGTTTGCGGTTCGCAGATGCAAACTGCGACACAATTTGTGTTTCGCAAATGCAAACTGAAAGCCCAAATTTCTTTCCGTTGCACAACTTTGTGACGTCAAATCTTTTTGAGGATTCACTCTTTGGGCCTTTTTATGATTTTTTACTTTTTTTGGCCCCAAAACACATTTTCACCTAGAAATTAAATTTTGGAAGATCAAATAGTACATTTTTGCTTCTTCTTCCTCAAGAACAACTTGAATATCTTTAAGAACACTTTGAAGATTTAAAAAATTTCAGACCTTCAATTTAACTCCAATTGCTCCCAAATTTTAGATACCAAACCTTCTTCAGTAGGAGAACAAAGCCTACTAACTTTTAAGCTCCAATTCTCCTTCCTTCAACCAAACCTACTTCAAGTTCTTAAACCTCCAAGCTTCAACAATGGTCAAAAATGGTAAATGACTCAAATGACCTGAAACTTGAGATTTAGACTCTTCTAATACTAAGAAACTCAAATATAACAATAGAATAAACAAAAAAAAACTATTTTTGAATTTTTTGGATTTTGGACTCTAGAACACCTTTTTTGTAATAATCAAAACTCAAGACAATGATTGTTGGAACAACCCTTTAATCAAGTTCTGATACCAATTGATACAATATTAAATGCGGAAATGAAAGACAAGGAAATAAAGGATAGATAGATTGACCCAAGAAGCCAACAATTGAGAACTAAGACTCTAGATTAACAAAACCCATAATTGATTAAACAAATAAGAATCAAATCACTTAGGATGACCAGTAGGGAACTAATGTCAATAGAAACCAATTCTCTCAAACAAAAGGCACAATCAATGGTTTCAACAAGTCATCATCTCTCAAAATTCTCAATAGAGTATCAAAATATCAATAATCAAAATATTCTATCTAATGAACTGACATAAGCTTCCTATTTATAGTCTTAGGCCAAGTTATTATACAAAGGACCCAAAAGTGACACATTTGGATTGCAAAAATATCCAAAACACTGGCATATCGCAATCTGCTACTCAACTTGTGAATCACAGACGGTGTTTGTGGCATGATCCGCGATTAACAAGTCATGTTATTCAGTGATGGTAGCATCTGCGATATGTGGGCCCAACTTGCGGTTCGCAGGGTCCATCTATGGTACCATCTACGATTCGCAGATAGTATTTTCTTCACCATTCATTGCCTTTTTGCCTTCCCATGCAATCTTTCATACTTGGGATCCTCATGATAGTGCTAATGCATGCTCACGAGTGCATATCTTCATTTGCAACGATCTTGAGGCAACTAGGAGTGCATCACTACCTTAAGATAGAGTTTGCTTGCAAGCTACACCCTTAAGGTAGAGTTTGCAAATAAACTATGTCTTGCGAATCCAAACTCTACCTTGCAATTTTTTAAAATTTTTGATTAAGTGGGGGTTTGAACCCAAAACCTTGAGGATTTTAAGCAAAGGGAAAAAATTAAAGACCAGTGCTTTTGAAGGGTAATCCGTACAAAAAAAATATTCATTTATTAGTTCAACCCATTTCATCCCATCAAAATTTGAGCTGATATTTAATCCAAATTGATCCATGAAAAATTGTCAAAATATTTTGGATCATTTGCACTTTTAACCCTATTTTGTATTGGTGTTTAATTTTTTCCCTCAAATGGAAATTATGCCTTGGGGCATAAGTTCTTTATAGAATCAACACAAGTTGTGCCAGATCCAATGAAGAACTTATTTCCCAGAATTGAGAAGGCATAAGTTCCATTTGAGAGGAAAAAATTAAAGATCATCCTATTTGAATGGAAAATAGTGCAATTTTTTGAAATATTTTTAAAAAGATATTTTTTTATTTAATATGTTATATATAGTCGTAATAAGGAAAAATAATAATTTTATTAGGTACTAAAAATTATAAAAGAACAAATAAAATAATTAAAACTTAGTAAGAATTGGATGAGTCGGGTTTTGACTCGCTTTTTAGCCCAACTCATTTCAATCCAAGTAATTATTGGGCGGGTCAATAACTCGCCCATTTATTAATTCAGCTCACTTTGACTCGCTCAAATTCAGTTCAACGCGTCCATTTGTCACCTCCAACTACATACACTAGTCAAAATATAAAATATATACATTGATTATGTATATTATATGCATATTTAAATATATTATGATTAATATATAGAAAAACTATGTATTTGTTGATATTTTTTATAAACTAGATCACCGAAAGATATTTTATTATAACTAACGGGTGCAAATTTAAATTAGTTGAGGTCTAGTGTGAATACCTAGCGCTAGGGATGGCAGGTGGGTATAATTTTGCGGATTCCGCACCGCACCCGCCCCAATTGGGGCGGGTATGGGTATAACTTTGGCGGGTAGTAGGCGGGTATGGGTATTGAAAATGTACCCGTCACGGGTAGGCGGGTAGGTGGTGGATTTGCAGTCATATCCGCCTACCCGCCCGCCTACCCGCCTACCCGCCCGCCCGCCCGCCTACCCGCCCGCCTACCCGCCTAGCTTATATAGCTAAAATAATATCTGAGTTTTGTCTACATTTGTAATATATAGTTATTTGGTGGATAATTTTTTGGGTTTCTTAGAAATTTTATTTTCTTGATTCTTTGTTGTGCAATGGGGAAGAGGTGAAAAAAATGGGTGGCGGGTAGGCGGACGGGTAGGCGGGCGGGTAGGTGGCGGGTAGGCGGACGGGTAGGTAGGTGGCGGGTATAGGAAAATACCCGCCTAAGTAGTATGGATGTTGAAAATTGTACCCGCCACGGGTGGCGGGTAGGTGACGGGTATAATTTTTTTTGGCGGGTACGGGTGCGGGGGAGGGGGTACCCGCACCCGCCCCGCCCAATTGCCATCCCTACCTAGCGCTGGGTTGGAAAAAAGAATTTTTACAACTATTTTAAAAAAACTTCAATTATGTGAAAAATAAGAGAAACAAAGTAAAAAATGGTAATACTGTACACAAAACATCTTGGGTTAGTGAGATTGAGTTATGTTTAATGTAAACTGGTTATCCAATGCAAAATCAAAGGTGATGAAAGTAGAGGAGAACGTGGATAAGGTAACTTCCACTCGATCACAAAGAGGACCGTGATCGCCACACGTTCGTCACCCCTTTATTTACACTTCACACTGCGATCCACTCATTTAATTTGACAGAGAAGAAAATAATTGAGAATGGCGTCGACTACTAGCATAATTCAAGGTGGGTTCGCATTATCTTCGTTCACGGCGAGGCCCAGGCGTATGGTGGTGGTTCGTGCCGAAGCTATAAACCCAGATATTAAAAAGGACGAACCGAAAGTGGTGGACTCTGTTGTCGTCACTGAACTCTCTAAGCCTCTTACTGCTTACTGCAGGTTCAATTCCTTTTTGCTTTTATAAGTGAATAGGAGTATACTAATATACCTATACGACTGTAGATAGGGACAAGGCACAAAGTGGTATGGGTCAATCAACAATGTTGTACCAGTATCACTTTCATTTCCCCATAACTTCTTTATTTATTTTTTGCACAATCTTACTTTATTTGAAAATTCTTTTTGTTGTGGGGACTCTTGTATGTTCATAGGAAAAGGAGTTTGTTCATTTTTTTCGTTTGTCCATATTGAGGGATTATTTCACAGAAGTGTTTGTTACCCATAATTTCAATTTCAAACTTGATATATGAAATTTGAAAAACGGGTTTCGGAAGTGTTTCAAATTTTCATGGTCAAACATAATTTCAATTTTAAAATTAAGAGTTTTGGGATAAGTAGAAGTAAAAATAAATGTATGCACTATTAGTTTAGCAAATATAAAAAGAGTGAAGTTGAGGTAAGATTAAACAATATTGTGGTACCTAAACACAAATAGTTCATATATCTGTATTCGATGTTCGAGGAGAATGACATGATAAATGAACGGGTAACACATAGAATCAAAATAAGATGGTTGAAATTAAGAACTGTGACTGTTGTGTTATTGCTATAGGAGGATACCGTTAGATTGAAACACGAGTGTTATAAAATGATTGTTAGACCAATAATATTATATGTGTGTGAATGTTGAGTTTTTAAGATCCAACTTACCCACAATATGAGTGTTACAAATGGAGTTAAGATGGATGTGCCTTTGTACAAGATTAAAAATGATATCGTTCAACAAAAGGCGCATTAGCACCGTAAATGATAAAATAAGAAAATGTCGCTTGAAATAATGTGATCATGTCCTGCATTGACCTCTAGTAGTTGTGTGCCCGTGTCGTGTATGACCATGATGATTAAGATATTAAAAGTGGATGAGGTAGACCTAAGATCAAATCGAAGGAAGTTGTCCCAAAATACCTTCTATCTCTTGGAATATGTGCATACTTAGCAAAAAATAAGAAAAAGATCTATTTAGGTGATGCCAATTAGTTGGGATTAATCATGTTGGTGCACTACTCCAGATACAATGTTTGCGGAGACTCTTTAAATCTTTTTAGAGATTTGTATGTCTGTAGACTATTTAGAGCACTTCTAGTATTAGAGAAGCTAAATTGAATATTGAATTCAGACATGATTAAATGGGACGGGATGAATAGTGATAATTGATGGATCCAACTACTTGTAACAAATACTATAATGGATAAACTTTCAGAGAACAATACCGAGTTGAGTTTTTCCAATGCCTTAACTCACGATTAGTTAGTTCTAATTCTTCGATGGGGGATGGATTTGTTCTAATTCTTTCAGAGAACATCATGACTCGTAGCTTGATTACCTCTCCAATGTGAGTATCTCTAGTTGGATTTGTTTCACTGCCGTCATTGATTGACGATGGATACAAAGATCATATGAGTGACATGTCTGAAAGGAGACCCTATCTCCCTGCTCTCTCTCTCCTTTTCCCATTTAATTGGTTAGAAACTGAGGATATAGAAGCATCATCTGTTGTCTAAATGATAACTCTAACTGATCGATGAACTGGAAAACAGAGTCATAGATTTCCCCTTTTATTTTTGTGTAGATTTCCTTTGGAACTCTTGTAGAATCTTGAAATAGAATAAAGTTTCAAACTGCAAATTAGTCGGTAGTTTTGGTAAGTGGGAGATTTTGTGTGCAGGTGTTGGAGGTCTGGGACTTTTCCTCTATGTGATGGAAGTCACGTGAAGCACAATAAGGCAACTGGAGATAATGTTGGACCCCTGCTCTTGAAGAAGCAGTAAGCCAGTAAATGGTTGTGGTATCGTGTTAGTCTCTAGATTATGCAAACTCTTGAAGCGTATTTTCCTAGTAATTTTTGTTCTATCTACCATTTGTTGAAATGAGATGTTCTTCTTTCCAGATGAATGTTCATTCTAGAGTAAGACTTATTATCATTTTCAGCATTACGTTTTGTCATGGTGGAACTCGATCTATTTGTAGTTTCAACATTCAACCATATGCTATATGACAAACTTATCCAATCTCGTGAAACATGAATACTATTTCCATACACGGCTAGCTGAGACTGATGACTTGAAAAGCAATAAGATCGACTATAGTTGTTGGTTTAGCTGATACAATTAATGTTACATTGTACCAAGATTTTTCATGATCTCTTATGGCTGTTAGTAGTTGCTGTTAGAACGGGCTTATGTTGTTCTGCTTGGTCAGTCTCTCTGGACAGATTAAAATTCATTGCTAAAGAGGATTAAAAGAGTTGGTCTTTGGAAGTCTTGGTTAAAAAGACATACTATTAAATGCTAAGAAAGAGTTGGATAGATTTTTCTTTCTAGAGTAATTAAAGATACTTGATCCAACTAAAAGGTAAGATATAAGCTCATAGTCTTGAACCAACATCACTTGTCCAAATCAAGAACCTTGAGCCATTCAGGCTAGTGGTTCTTCTGATCGTTTAAGAGTTTGGAAAGTGAAGTAGAGAGTCATAAATTTATTAGATCTTCGCATTTTCCACCAATTGCAAGTTTCAGGTATTACTAGAAGTGCAGTGCTTCCGAATCAGTGACTGGCAGACTTCTACAGCTTACATTCTTATTCGATGAGTGACTCACTGCTCTGAACGTTCATATCACTGAAAGAAATAATTCCCTTGATTATTTTCATTAATTGAAAGGTATATATACAAATTACATATTTCCATAATAGGAGAATCATATTCCTAAAACCTTATTCTACCATAATTCTAATTATACAATTATGGTAAGTGTACAAGACTAATTAAGGTAACCTTTACACTACAATATTACATCAATATACATACCTAATATACTATCTTGCCCGTGATGGGCTGAAGGGCCACTGCCGAGATGGGCCATGATGGGCCAGTTCTGCCCGTGACATTTCCTAAAGCACCAGTGATATACATTATGTGTACTAAGTGTATATCACGGGTATATACCTTGTTTAACACACCCCCACAGTCATAGCGAGCAGTCTTCGAACGCTGAGACTGTCCCTAAAATCTTCAAACAGAATTGAGGGAAAACCCTTTGTAAAGATGTCTGCAATTTGATATCTTGACGGGACATGATAGACGCGTACCTGACCTCGAGCAACCTTTTCGCGGACAAAGTGTATGTCCATCTCGATATGCTTAGTGCGTTGGCGCTGAACCAAGGTTGCCTTTTGAATTGGACAATGAAGCTCTAAAAGTAAATTACGTAACCAACATGATTCCAAGACCACATTGGCTACCCCTCGATATTCAGCCTCGGCACTTGAGCGGAATAGAGTCGACTGACGCTTTGCAGACCAGGAGACCAGGTTGTTGCCAAGGAACACACAATAGCCAGACGTAGACCGTCTGGTGTCGGGACAACCACCGCAATCAGCATCTGTATACGAGATAAGTGTGGCCGTCGAGGAAGGATATAAATGTAAACCATAGTCAAGTGTTCCCTGAATATACCGAATGATGCGTTTTAGCGCATTCATGTGCTCAATTCGGGGATTATGCATGAACAAACACACCTGCTGGACAACATATGTAATATCTGGTCTCGTAAAGATAAGATACTGAAGGGCCCCTGCAAGACTGCGATAGCGGGTCGGATCCTCGTAGGGTACGCCAGCCGCGACACTAAGCTTGGGTTTTGTATCAACTAGAGTGGAAGTGGACTTGCAGGATGACATCCCAGCCCTCTCGATGATCTCAGTTGCATACTTCTGTTGAGACAAGAACAATCCATCGGAATGACGAGTGACGGCAATCCCCAAAACATAACTCAATGGCCCTAAGTCTTTCATAGCAAACTCAGAGCTGAGCATGGTCATGATAGACTGGCGTAAGGCATCTGTAGAGGCAGTCAAAATAATATCATCCACATACAACAGAATGTAGGCCAAAGATGAACCACGATGGTAGATGAACAATTAATTATCTGACTTGTTGTGAGTGAACCCAATAGTCGAAACATAGTCAGCAAACCTTGTATACCAGGCCCGTGGAGACTGCTTAAGCCCATATAAGGACTTATTCAACAAACAAACATGATGAGGATGTTTGGGATCCCTGAATTCCAACGGCTGATGCATATAAACTGTTTCCTTGAGATCACCATGTAGGAAAATATTCTTTACATCTAACTGATGAATATGCCATGCTTTTGAAAGAGCCAAGCTGAGTACAGTGCGAATGGTAGCCGGCTTGACCACCGGACTAAATGTCTCACCACAATCCACTCCAACTTGTTGAGTCTTACCATCACCCACAAGCCACGCCTTATGTCGTGCAAACGAACCATTTGAATTTTTCTTGTGAGCAAAAATCCACATAGACCTAATAATATTAATACCAGCAGGACGAGGCACCAACTCCCTCGTCTTTAGGGATGGCAACGGATAGGATCTGGACCGGATCCTACTGGATCCAGATCCAGATCCATTTCTCATACCTGTATCCAGATCCATCGGGTCCATAAAAATCATATCCAAATCCAGATCCATCGGATCCACGGATCGGATCTGGATCCACATGTAAAATTTTTTGAAGGCTGCAGTTTACTTCATGTTCAAAAACTCAAATTGCGGAGACAAATAGGAAGGCTGCAGTTTACTTCAGCACACAAACAAAGTAAAAACATCAACAGTTTGTCCAAAGCCACCGTTACAAACAACCTAGTGTTTCCTCTAACACATGAAAACTTCAATAATATTGTCAAATGAAATTTTATAAACCAAAATACAAAAAGAACACCAAATAACCAAAAGCAGAACATTATATTCTGCGACACGCTTCCTTGACCTCCCGAATCATTTTCTTCTACTTATAATCTGCAGTACGCTTCCCTTGACCTCCAAGAATCATTTTCTTCTACTTATATTCTGCGACCTGCGATTCTGCGGTCTGCTTCCCTTGACCTCCCAGAATCATTTTCTTCTACTATTACTATTACATGATTTCATAAGCCAAAAGCTTAAGATTTTTTAGTTTACAACCTCCCAAGAAACAAGGGTAAAAGATCTTGTCCAGTGAGTTGGCATTTCAGTTTGAGATTTTCAGTTTGGCATTTCGGTTTGCCAAACTTCATAAACTAGTCTTCGAAATCACTAGTTTCAACGTCATCAACATCCTAAAATAACAAAGAAACAATCATATTAAAAAGAGATTACTAAAAAAATCATCTCAATAAATATTTATGATTAAATATATCATTTACCATATCAATATAGTCAACTACTTCTCCTTCTTCTTGAGAATCTTGATAACTATCGAACAAGCATGTGTGCCCTCCAAAGTACCTTTATTTGAAAGAAATTGAAAAATAAATAGAAGGTTCATGTTAGGGAAAAATTGATATTAACATATATGAGAATAATCAATACATAAATAATAGATACCTTTAATGTCTTGATCATCCAATTTTGCAAGCACATTAATGCCTCCACAGTTTAGAGTGAAGCCTAGAACGATGAGAACTAATCACCCTTCCACCCATGCTAAAGGCACTTTCCGAAGCCATAGAAGAGACAGGAATTGCAAGGATGTCCTTGGCAATTTTCTGTAAAGTAGGATACATTTGATCCCTTTTCCACCAATTAAGTACATCAAAATCATCATTTTCGGGTATAGGATCATCCTCCAAGTAATGCTCCACCTCACCCCTCACATTCATCTTTCTTTTCTTTGTTCTTTTAGCTTGAGCATATTCATCCTCATCATTATCACAAGACTCTGAAATTCCTCGTTTGCCACTTGGAAAAGGTTCTTGACTTTTATTTCCCTCACTTCTCATTTGATATTCAACCACAAGTTTATCAAGATTTTTTCTAACCTTTGCCACTTCATTATCGATTATCATCTTTGTACAATCTCTTAAAATAGTACTCCACACAATCCATTTTATTTCTTGGATCTAAAATTGAAGCAACCGCCAACATCTCATTAATATTATGCCAATATTTGTCAAACTTGTCAATCATATTTTTAGCCATCATTCTAATGGTCTCAACATCACTCTCCACCCAACGCCTCAAAGCAAGTCTTATCTCACACACTTTTCGAAAAAATAAATTAGCAGTCGGATAATTTCTTCGGGCAGACATTGTAGTGCCCTCGTAGAAAATTCCCAACTTCTCACAAACAGGTTTTGCCATCATCCAATCATTCTCACTAGGAATAACTAACTTGAGCTTCTTATTCATACGTTTTAACTTAGCAAATACATCTTGAAAAGGCAAAGCGGTATTAAGCATCAAGTAAGTAGAATTTCACCTAGTTTTGACATCAAGAACCACTCTTTTAGGTTTAGAAATATTCAAAAGCCGACAAGCCTCCTCAAATTTTTCAAGTAGGAGTAGACATCCAAAATAAAATGCAATCTCGAAATTTTTCAATTCTTGGGATCAATTACTTCTAAACCATCTTTCACAATCAAGTTTAGAATATGAGCACTACACCTCATATGCAAAAACTCCCCACCTAACATTAGATACCTACTTTCCAATTTCTCCAATAAAACATTCATCATTGCATCATTAGTGGTACAATTATCAACTACAATCGATGAAATTTTGTTTTCCAAAGAATATTGAGACAAACAATCCATCAAAATCTTTGCAATAACCCCCTTTGTATGTGGACATGGCACAAAACAAAACCTAAATAAAAACATACATTAAACACATACAATAAACCTAAAAAAATCAGCATTTATAAATAAGAATAAGCTCATTACCTCAAGGTTCGATTGCGTAAAAACCATTGTTGATCAATGAAGTGAGATGTCACGGCCATGTAGCCCCTTTTTTGGTTGGAAGCCGTCCACATGTCGGTAGTTATTGCAATTCTACCCTCATTATGCTCCAATAGAGCTTTAAGAGAACCCTTATCTTCATTGAACTTTTTCAAAATGTAACTCTTCAAAGTGTTCCTCGAAATCATCTTGAAATGAGTATTTAGACTCCTCACGAACCTTTTAAAACCTATATGATCTACAATGGATAAAGGATACTCATGAATCACCACCATACCAACCAATTCTCTCATTGAAAAGTCTTGATCAAATTCCTTTTCCTTTCCCTTTTCTTTAAGTTCTAAAGTAGTAGACCCATCGGCTTCCGTTTTAACCTTCAATTGTGTTTGACCACTAACTCCAATCCATAAATGCTTTCCGGACATGTCTTCTTAGAATGTTTAAGAAGATGTGAGGTTCCATTCGCACCATTATAAGAGAGTAAAGATGTACAATATTTACACTTTGCTCTTGTAATACCTTTCACTACGACCCTATCAAAAGATTCCCATGCCTCGGAGTGAGTTTCTTGCTTGTTAGTTTACTTGATTGACTTTTTCTTTTACTCCAACCTCAATAAGACCTTACGAATCCATTTCTAAATCATCAACTCCACAAAGCGGAGGCTTTGGAGGTGGGCTAAAAGAAGCGACATGACTTTTATTAGTAGCATTTGCATTATTGTTAGATTGTTCACTATCCATTTCCTACAAGAAAATATTTGAATACATTACTTAATCACATAATGAGAAGCATCATGCACATTTTAGTCCAATTAACATTTTTAAATCGATCTTGTAAAAAAACATGTGCATTGTATATATACTCTTGACGATTGCATTGTATATATGAGAAGTATCAATGTATCATGCACATTTTAGTCCAATTAACATATTTAAATCTCAATCTTGTAAAAATGATTGCATTGTATATATACTCTTGACGATTGCATTGTATATAACAGAGAAGTATCAATGTATCATGCCAGAGAAGTATCATAACGAGCCCTGGAAAAAACCAGCTCTCCAAAAACCCGATTGCCACCGCCACCATTAAAATCCCAATCTTTGTAAAAAAACCAATGCATAACAATTAACAGAGAAGTATCATAATTCATAAGCGAGCCTTGTAAAAATCAGCTCTCCAAAAAACCGATTGCCACTACCACCTAAAGAACAATAATACACACACACACACACACACCGACACACTAAACGGTGCCATTGCCACCTAAAGAATAATAATACATTGTACACACACACAAAAATTTCCAAAACATCAAATATTATATAAATGAAAAAGCAGAACTAACAAAAAGAAGAACTAAAAAGAAGAACTAACAGAGGTTAAAGGGCCAGAAAAATCGAACTCACCTTGGAATCGGAAGGACATGGACTGACGTCGTATGAGTAGGGATGGCAAGTAGAGAAGATGGTTAGGGACTAGGGTTTTGGTCTTTGGCTCTTTGCCCCTTTCGTATGGAATGAACAATGAAGAGAATGATCGAGAATTCGCGATGGAGTGAACTGAGGAGACTTTGGCATGAACAATGAAGAGAATGATCGAGAATGCGGCTTCTTTTCCTTTAGGTTAGACTTAGGAGTTAGGCATTTCAGCATTTGCCTTTTGTTGGCTTAACATCTATCCAGGCATGGGCTGGGCTTCGGTCCTTTATGGACTTGGGCCTGGCCGAGAAGATTAAAGACTTTAATCTTCTCGGCCAGGCCCAAGTCCATAAAGGACCGAAGCCCATCCCATACGTGGATAGATGTATAAATGTCTAATCTATTTAATTAAAATACGGATCCACGGGTCGGATCTGGACCGGATACGGATCTTAAATACAAGATCCATATCCAGATCCGATCCGTCAGAAACGGATCCGGGTCCGATCCGGATCCGTCGGGTCTAAATTTTGAAGATCCATATCCTATAAAACGGATCTGGATCCACCGGATCCGGACCGGGTCCAGGATCCGCTGCCATCTCTACTCGTCTTATTATCAATAAGAGCATTATATTCATCGGTCATAACAATTTTTCAATTGGGGTCATTTAACGCAGACACAGGAGTACGGGGTAAGGGTGATTTAAGAACATTAGAATTTAAATTAAAATGTCTCTTTGATTTAAAAATACCCCGCTGACTCCGAGTGACCGGTCTATGACTTGAGGAGGAAGATGGCGGATTTTGAGAACTTTCTGGGCTCGGGATGGGTGGACAATGAATGAGCTCGGCGGCCCAAGACGATAATTAGGCGGAACCGACCGCCTGCACTGGGCTGGATCGCCCGATTGCCGAGGCGATCCAGTGATGGTAGGGTGTGACTGACTCGTGGGGCCAGCGGGCAGTGGGCCCGTTGGAGAATTTTGGGTGCGAGGCATGTCCGAAAAATGGTGAGTAATATACGGGGATATACCATCATCAAAAAAATTATACGAACTAGGCTCGGGAGTATGAACTTTAGTAAATGGAAATTGGGTTTCAGAAAAAATTACATGGCGATTAATGATGATTTTTTTGGAGGATAAATCAAAGCATTTGTAACCACGATGATTGGACGGAAAATTCAAAAACACACACGGAGTAGATCGGGCCTGAAGTTTGTTAATTGTGGTGGATGGAAATAACGGATAACACAAGCACCCAAAAACTCGAAGATGAGAATAAGAAGGTGTCTTATTATATAAAAGTTGAAGGGGGGAAGAATATGTCAGACCTTTGGAAGGAATTATGTTAAGGAGATATGTAGCCATTTGAAGAGCATGATGCCAAAAATATGGAGGTACGGAAGCATGAATTAAGAGAGTGCGAACAATGTTATTTATGGAACGAATTTTGCGTTCGGCTTTTCCATTTTGTGAAGACGTATGAGGACAAGAAAAATGAAAATTGATCCCATTATTAGCACCGAACTCCCGAAACACCCTATTGTTATATTCTTTGCCATTATCACACTGAATATTTTCTATTTCTCGTTCGAATTGTAAAGTATTTTTCAAGATAAGGGAAGGATTGGGGGGAGATAAGGTTTTATGACCATAACCCTGAATTGGAATAGAGTTACCATTACCGACAATTATACCACGAGGGTTGCTCAAATTGGAATAAGACGAGAGAGTACCTTGATCGGAAGTTATGCGTGTCATGGCGCCGGCGTCCATGTACCAATTTGGATCCGATTTCGTCAACTCAAGTGTGTGCATTGCGGCCTCAATGTCGGTGTGAGTAGGTGTGGGGCCTACTGTCGAGAATGCATGTGTGGGCTGAGGCCCAAGCAGGCCACCCTGCTGCCCCGGCCCAGTGCTGAACCGAGAAGATGATTGTTGGATGTTGGGCCTGAAATGAGGTTGTCCAGCCCACTGCCCGTTGGGAAGGCCTGGAAAATAGGGACTGTTGACCCACGGCCCATTGCCCCAGCCCCACTGTCATGGGCCCCACGGTTGGGACCAGTAGGGAGGAGGCCCACTGTTGACTGGATGGGGCCCACTTCCGGATGCTGACCACTGGAACCACCACCGGAGCCGCCGCGTTTGCCCCCACGGTTTTTGTTATTATTCTTACGATTATTTTTTGCCGCCACTATGAGTACGAATTTGGCCCGAATTATCAACAAAACCTGAAGAATTTGTGGAGGACGTCATTAGGACGACGGGGCTTGCTCCGGTAGCTGCCTTTTTAGCCAAACCGGCTTCTTCCAAAGTAAACATGGATCGGACTTGATAAAAAGCGGAAAGTGGGTTGCTTTGACGAAGGAGAGTCCCAATGCCATTATAGGCCTCAGAAAGGCCAACAACCAATAGTAGAACCAGACGATTATTTGTCACAGGTGCGCCAACGTTACGGAGTTGATCCGCCAACTCCTTGAGTTTCTTGCAATATGCAGATACGTTTGGAAATTCTTCCATGCGAACTTGAGAGAATTCCTGCTCGAGTGTGACAACACGTGAATGTTGGTTATCTTGGAATATGTCACGCAATCTATTCCAGGTAGCCATAGCCGTAGTATCCGACTCAATGATCGTCTGTAAGAGGTCAACCGAAATAGTGGAATAAATCCACTGGAGAACGGTAGCATCAAGAGTAATTCATAACTGAGGATCCTCCGCGGGAATAGGTGCAGCGGGAGGAATTATGTGATGGATGACTTGATGGGAGATAGCGTGAATTTTAAACAATTCTGCCCACGTCGCATATTGGACGTTTTCCATCTCAAGAACAATAGGGATGTTGTTCTTGATGTTAGAAACCATTAGGGCAGGATGAAAATTGTTCTTAGATATAATGAAAGAACAAAGGGAGAGGAGGGGAAATTTAGGAAGAGTGGAGGTAAATAATGTCACGAATTCCGGTGAAGGGGGACGGAATCCGGCGATGGTTGTGGCCGAGAAAGGGCACAAAAATCGAGAGCAATGGCGGAAGCAAGACCTAGTCTCTTGATACCATGAAAGAAATAATCTCCTTGATTATTTTCATTAATTGAAAGGTATATATACAAGTTACATATTTTCATAATAGGAGAATCTTATTCATATTCTACTCCTAAAACCTTATTCTACCATAATTCTAATTATACAATTATGGTAAGTGTACAAGACTAATTAAGGTAACCTTTACACTACAATATTACATCAATATACATACCTAATATACTATCCTGCCCGTGATGGGCTGAAGGGCCACTGCCGAGATGGGCCATTATGGGCTAGTTCTGCCCGTGACATTTCCTAAAGCACCCGTGATATACACTATGTATACTAAGTGTATATCACGGGTATATACCTTATTTAACAATCACAATCTACTCTGTGATATTTTCTGACGTAGTTATGCTATAGTAACCTTTCATTTGCCTTGAACTTCAGCTATTTATCGCGTGATTTATTGCTTTATGCTTCATCAGTTTCCTCTAAGGATTATGCTTGTGCCGGACAATGTTTATTAGTCAAGGGACATATTGATATTAACCATGGACCTCCTCTTAAAATCACAGCTTCTGATCCTGGTTATAAGTTCTCATCGAACGAATGAATGACATATAAAACACCACAGAACAAAGTCCTCATCAAAAGAATTGATATAAGGCCTAGGGAGTAAACAGAACAAGCTCAGAAAATTGCCTTGCCTTTTAAATCCGAATCAGGCACTTAATTTCTTGAAAAAGAAAATTTTTTTGGTTCGTGTGATTAAGAAAGAGTTAAGTGTACACCATAAGTGTCGTTTGGTTTGAAACTAGATTATCATATATCGGAATTGTAATCTTGGGAGTTCAATCAAACATCCAACATGTGATAGATAAAGGGATCAGTATTCATCGTGCAGGTGTATTTCGATTTGGATCGATGCCACAAAATTTAGGGGAGCCTTTTTTGTTAAAATTTTGATTAATTTATACCGGTATTAGCTAATAGCCTTGTACCAAATCAAACATTGAATAAATGTAATTCCAAGTTTTTATACGGGAATTCCTATCCCTGGTAGGGGCTGTTTCGTTAGGAATAAGATTATCATGCGAGTATACAAATTATAATCCTACATTCTATGAGATAGATAATATCAAGTTTTTGTATATAAATTTATGTTGATTTTAGTTAATCGCAATAAGCAACGGGATAAATGGAATCCCAAAATTTATTAGATTAGATCTGAACCATCTAGATCTGGGCAGTCAACGACTCCTGGTTCCTGAGAGCTTTGTTCATAACTTCGTTTGCAAGAGGTTATGTCTTTTTCCTTTCTAGGAAAAGTATCCTCAAAGAATTGAGCATTCCTTGATTCCATGATTGTACCCTCGTGGATATCTGAAATATCTAACTTATGCACTAAGAAGCGATAAGCACTAATTTTATTTGCATATTCAATGAAAATGCAATCTACAGTCTTAAGCCCAATCTTGACCTGCTTTGGCTTGGGCACTTCGACCTTTGCTAAACAACCCCACACCTTTTAATATTTATAGGTGGGTTTCTTTCCCTTCCATGATTCATATGGAGTTTTGTCCTTACCCTTATATGGGACTCTATTAAGAATCGTATTAGCAGTAAGGACGGCTTCTCTCCACATATTTTAGGGAAGACCGGAATTGATGAGCAAGACATTCATCATTTCCTTCAACGTGCGGTTCTTGCGTTCAGCAACACCGTTCGACTGAGGTGAGTATGTAGCTGTCGTTTGATGAACAATGCCCGATACGACACAATATTCCTCAAATGACGCTACGTATTCTCCCCCTCTATCGCTACGAATGGATTTAATCCGCATGCTTAGTTGGTTTTCAACTTCTGCTTTGTAACGTCGGAACGCTTCATCTTTACTTTTCAACAAGTAAAGGTAACAATACTTTGTTCTTTTATCAATGAATGTCACAAAGTACTTGTTCTCCCCCTAGTTTGTGCAAACTTCAAATCACATATATCTGTGTGAATAAGTTCTAGAGGAGTGGTATTCCTTTCGACGGATCGAAAATGAATCTTTGTTAGTTTTGCCTCTATGCACACCTCACAATTATGTTGAGGGTTTACGTTGATATACGACAACAACTCCAACTTCACCAACCTTTGGATGGACTTGTAGTTAACATGTCCTAATCTATGATGCGATAAATTAGAAGACTCAAGCAAGTAAGAAGAAGCTTCAATTTTATTGCTTGGGCGCATTACAGACATGGCGTTAACTTTGAAGAGGCCTTCACAGACGAAGCCTCTTTCCACAAAAGTTCCATTCTTGGTGATTACAAATTTATTGGACTCAAATACTAGCCTAAAACCAACATTAACCAATAAATGACCTGAAATTAAATTACTCCTAATCTCAGGGACATACATCACCTCCTTCAGACTGAGCTCGTTTCCAGAAGTCATCTTCAGGACTACCTATCCTACCCCCAGCACGTCAGAGGAAGCGTTGTTACCCATGAACAACTTCTTGTTTGTAACTGGTGTATATGTGGAGAAGGCATCTCTATTGGAACAGATGTGTCTGGTAGCATCCATGTCCATCCACCATTACATGAGATTCTCAACAAGGTTTGCTTCAAGCACCACCGCCGAGAACTCCTCAATAATGTCGTCAAGAAGCGTGTCTTTGACGACGTTAGCATGTGCCTTGCCTTTGGCCTTGGCCTTCTCTTGTTGCTCGGTCTTGAGCTTGCGGCAGTCCTTGATCATGTGACCAGGTTTCCCACAGTGGTGACAGTTCCCCTTGAACTTGTCCGCTGCATAGGTCTTGCCGTCTTTCTGAAACTTGCGCTTCTTGCTTGGGTTCCCTTTGGCTTCAGCCAGATTTGCCTTTGCCTCAACAGGTTGTTTTCCCACAGGGAAGACCTTCTTATTATCTTCCTGAATCAGGAGTTTGATAATAAGTTCCTGTAATTTCCTTTGTCTTGAGTTTTAAGTAACTCAAACTCATTTCACGAGGGAAGTAATTTGGTTTTATTAAACTAGAAAAGAGAATGATAAAGAAACGAAATTATATCAAAATTAAAAGCATTTGTCAAACCTCTCCTTACTGGTCTAACTTAGTCGAGTAATAATCAAGTGAAACGTTTTAGGTTTAAGGAGAGACAAAAACTGGTTTAAGTAAATAATAGTATCATTTTTTCCCTTAAGATGTATGCACAAATTTTAAAATAGAGATTATGTGGACCACAAGAAAGCTACTGTAAAGCATGCAATAGTAAATGAGTCTTCTGTATTGAACTTGTGAATAGAAGAGCACACCATACTTGAGACAGCCTCACTCCTATTGTAGGCGTAGAGAGGGGAAATACTTTTCCACCATCACATGTACAGGCCAACATTGGAGGCCAATTTTGGTGCCCAATAAACTGAAATCTGTTTCACAATCATACGCACACACTGCATGTGCTGGCTCCTTCAGATCTTCAATTTCCGCTCATGACTACAACACATTGAAAGTACATCTGTTTTAGTCATGCCGACGCTTTCCTAACAAGAATTTTACAACATATTACTCTTCTCTAGCATCGCATGTTAATAGTATGTACCTTGACATGATAGGCAATTAAATAAATCTATTCTCAAACTGTAATATTATATTAATCTTCTTTAAGGAATTTTTCTTAGTAACGTATATTATTAAATATACTTCATACATTTTGTAATATTTAGTGTTGTATCCTTATTGTATTAGGATTTTACATTGTACACAATATATATATATATATGTGTGTGTGTGTGTGTGTGTGTGTGTGTGTGTGTGTGTGTGAAAAATACTATCCAAGAGAGATTAATATAATTTTACACAAACAACCTTCAAAAATAAATACATCAGAGTGTTCCTGTGTTAGTCAAATAGACTGTTATCTCCTTATATAATTTTGAATAATTTTCACGTTATTAGTTACTTAGTTTCTAAAATTGAATTAGATTTTGAGTCAATATGATATCAAAATAAGACATATTTACTGTTACAATTGACATTATATGGTCGAATCTCACTCCTAAGTTAATTTTAACTAGACTTGTCCACCGGGTCGGGGACCCGGCCGGCCCGACCCGAAAAACCAGGGTCAGGGTCAGCTATAAGCTGACCCGCGAGCAACTCGACCCAAAAAAGCGGAGACCCGATCAGGGTCAGGGTCGGGCCAGGGTCAGAATATTTTACCCGTTTGATCCGATCCGATCCTGACCCGCATATTTTTTTAATATAATTTATATTATTTTCCTTCATTAATATATATTTTGTACTTATATATATATTTGCCATTAATAAGTGATATAATGCATGTTTTTATAATATATGTATTGCTCTAATCTACATTGAGCTCGACATAAAATAAGATAAAAACGGTAGTTGATTATATTTATATTATTAGTCGTTCTGTTAATATCACGGAAGCATAATGTAGGGAGAGAAAGTAGTTGTAAATTAGTGAAACTTTAAATGGTCATAACTCTGTGCTCGGATGTCCGTTTTATCCGATTTTTTTTTATTTTGCGTATTTTTTCAAGACATGGCCGGTCAAACAACCATAAGGCGGTTTGGCGCAACCAATTTTTAGAAAAACGTTTGTTTTCCCAATCAATTTGTGTTTTTCCCCAAATTGGTTTCTAATTTTCTTTTTCTTTTTTTTTAGTCAAGATCTCACGATATACAATACATTTCAACGTTGAAATTTCATGGTAATCTAGGGGTGAATGTCAATTTCACCCGAAGCGTCAGGGCCAGGGTCGAATTTTTTTTTTAAAAAGAGGGTCAGGATCGGGCAAGTAGAAAAAAAAAAGTCACCAGACCTGACCCGGACCCCGGCCCAACCCCACATTTGGACAGGTCTAATTTTAACGTTGAGTTTGATCAAACACCTACTTTTGAATGAAGAAAAAGAAAATCAACACCACCTAATTACAAGCCAATTTAATTTCATGATATTTAAGATTGGTGGTTAACTTAGGTCAAAGTCTATATTCTTTATAACCCGGGGGGGGGGGGTTAAAGCAGCTGAGCTTATGTCAATTTCTGTGTGTGAACTGTGAACTGTGAATTAAGTGTAAAAATGGTGAAATACCTACATCTTCGCCTTAAATTTGGAAAAGAAATCAGTTTATTTACTGAAATTATTGGATACGAAGTGACACGTATAGAGGTGTCAACTGGCTACTGCCTACTAGAAGCCCATAAACCTATTTAGGAACACATGTCCCTTTGATTAAGGGAGACCACACAATTGATTTAAAAGCCTCCCCACCTTTATTCTCTTTTCCTCTTATATTATGTCCCCCATTTTCCACCGCCACCGCCACCGCCACCGCCGTCTACTCAACAACCTCCGCGTTCTATTCGATTATTGATTTTCCGGCCAAACTCGCCTGAAATAACCCTGTATTTCCATTCTGATGTTTCCTAATTCCCATAACCCTCCTTTCAAAACCACAAAACCCTGATTTTAACACCCTTCAACCTTTGCTTTCCTTTCACAATCTACGTACATGGCTTATTCTCACCATCCTCCTCCTCCTCCTCCTCCTCCTCAATGTCCGGTGCCACCCCTTCTCCACCTACATCACTTCCCATCCCCACCCCCACCCTATATCTTCCCAAGTTGATAACGTTACTAACTTATTAGTATGTCCTTTAGGTAAAGTCTATATCTATAACCTTCCCCATATATTCAACTCCAAGCTAATACAAAATTGCAATGAGTTGAACCCCTGGATTTCTCCATGTGAAGCATTGTCAAATAACGGATTTGGCAAGGGAGCTGTTGAACTTTCGAATGTTATTCCAACAAATCTCGTACGTTCACCAGTTTGCATTAGAACTAATTTACCATAACCGTATGTTGAATCATCAATGCAGGACTATGGAGTCAGAATCTGCTACAGCGTTCTACATTCCATTTTACGCTGGACTCGCGGTAGGGAAATATTTATTTTAAAATAATTCCAGTGCAAAAGAACGTGATCTCCATTGTGAAATGTTGCTCAAGTGGGTCCAAAATCAGACTTATTGGAAGCCAACCAACGGTTGGGATCATTTTATTTCAATGGGTCCGATTTCATGGGATTTTCGACGATCTAAGGATGAAGATTGGGGTTCAAGTTGTATATACATGCATGGTATGCGTAACATTAACGCGTTTATTAATTGAGAAAAACCCGTGGGACTATTTCGACATTGGTGTACCTTATCCCACTGGATTCCACCCCAGCACTATTGATGACATCACCCAATGGCAGAACTTTGTTCGTTACTATGAAAAAAGACTATTTTTTGCTTTGCTGGAGCGACACGTGGGTTTATCAAGAATGATTTCCGAGGTTTATTATTTTGTGAAGGAGAAAGTTCCGAAAGCGAAATCCCCCCGTACCATAAGTTCATTGGCCAGGTGGAATGTAAATCGAGGGATATGCTCGAGTAGCAGCCCTACAAGGGAGAGGACCAACGGGACACGAACCCAGCAACAACCCTTGCAATATTTCAGCAAAGACTGTCACCACACGGATTCGAACCCGCGACGTCGGAGTGGTTGTACCCAATCACCTTGTCACTTACCAACTCGCATTTGCCTCTGGGGCAAAAGAATTTTCGAGGTTTATTATTGAATCATTGTTACAACGAGTCGGACACGTGTCAAGTTCTGGATTGTGCTGGGTCGAAATGCTCTAATGGCACTTCTGAAATTATGGAAACATTTCTCGACTCAGATTTTTATTTACAGCCTAGAGGTGATAGTTGTGGGTATAACAATTGCATGAAACGGGAAGTAAGTAAATATTACAAATGCTAGAAAAGGATAAACTACTCAAGATTACAACAAACTGGAAATAAGAACGATTACAAACTCTTTGTGATTTGCTGAGTCGAGTGATGACACTATGTCTTTAAGACAAGATTGCTCCGTATATATCATTTTACGTTGTCGGACAATAGTCTCCCAAGATACAACAACAACTAACAAATGAGCAAAGAAACTCAAATGTTACTATTGAACAACTTTGAATATAGAAAAACTAGCTAGAGAGGAAGAAGAAGATTTCAGAAAATTTCTAAGTGTTGAACAATTGAACCAAATGCTTCAATTTATAGTGTAAGGAAATGACTCATCATCTAGCCAACTAATGACATTCAATAGCCATGTAATGACACTTATTGAGGAGTTACATTCAGCCAAATAATGGTTGAATTCATGTGTCAAATAATGGAGATTCAATGCTCCAAAATCAGCCAAAAAGTCAGAACTTTCCATCTTTCCGTCAAAGCATTCTGCCTCCGAAGCGCCGCGACTCTGCGAATTAGCGTCGCGGCGCCTCGGCTCCAGTAGCCCAACCACCAATTAGCGTCGCGGCTCCGACGGTGTTGCATCGCGGCCCTTCACGGCTCCGCGGCGATTTCCGACTCGTTTCATCTTACACTTCGTACACTTCTTTCGTCGTTTACCAACGTGGAATACTTGTCATTTGGCCAATAATCGTCCATCATTCTATGTCTCAAACATATTACGTATGTACCAATATCTCTTTCACTAATGAAATTTACGATACTTGGCACTACGTGTACACGTGTATGTAAACGACGTTTCCGATGTGCGAAACCCAATTGTTCGAGTCATAAATAATGGGATAAACTTAATTCCACATTAGTAAATTTCCAACAATCCCCTCTTGAAAGAGATTTTGGCGCGCTCACCGGGTGTGTATTTCCAGCAATCTTTCAGCGGACAGACGTTGTATATGGATAGGTAGCTTCCACTTTAAATCTTTCATAGTTGAATACCATCGGACTTACTTACTGCGCGGTGAACGTGGTGTGTTGAACCGTCAGTATTTAGTGTAAGCCAACTCAATGGTACCAACACAACAACTTTCTTTACTCTGTTCTTCGTAATGTTTTGTCCGTTGTGGCCGTGGACACTTCTTGGATTCTTAAGAGCGTTCATTTGAGGCGACCTGTCCTCGCACTTAAATAGGTGGTCTCCTAGGTATCCTGCTATACTCCACTTTACAAGTGTTAGGAACCATTAAAAGTTCCCCAAACCTAACCTCAACCGTTGATGATCATTAAAGGTTTTGGAAACTTAACTTTACCCACACTACAGATAGCACTTAACGTCTATCGCGGGAATGGCTTTGGGTTTATCTTCCTTACAGGGATCATAACCCAAAGTGCTCTTGCTTCCATCGAAAAGCTCAACTGAACCTTTACAACTTAGTTTTCCCATTGAACCAAATTCCTGGGATCTCCAATCAGTAAGGTTGGTTTACCATCGTATTGGTCCTTAAAGCTTGGGTTTTAAGCCCATTCCCCTAGACAAGCAGAATATCTGATCTTTGGGTAATCCTTTTGTCAGCGGGTCCGCTATGTTATCCTTTGATTTTATGTAATCAATGAATATTATACCCGTGGTGATCAGCTTCCTAACGGTCTTATGCTTCCGTCGAATATGACGAGACTTGTCATTGTACATAGAACTCCGTGCCCTTCATAGAGCCGACTGACTGTCGCAGTGGATCATTACAGAAGGTACAGGTTTATCCCAACAAGAGACATCCTCTAAGAAGTCGTGAAGACATTCAACTTCTTCTCCTGTTTTGTCTAACGCGATAAACTCTTATTCCATCGTGGATCGGGCGATGCAAGTTTGCTTAGAGGATTTCCAAGACACAACCCCACCACTAATTATAAATATATACCCACTAGTAGACTTGGTGTTATCTATATCAGATATCCAATTTGCATCACTGTACCCCTTTAGTATAGCTGGATATCTTGAATAATGCAACCCGTAAGTTAGTGTGTATTACAGGTATCGTAGTACCAGATTCAACGTCTTCCAATGATCATTACTCGAATTACGGGTAAACCTAGCCAACTTGTTGACTGCATAAGCAATATCAGGTCGGGTGCAGTTTGTTATGTACATCAAAATTCCAATCACTTGTGCATATTGCTCCTAGCATACGGGTGCACCATGATTTTTATCAAGCTTTTGATTTCTATCCAGTTGTGACTTCATAGGCGAACTGTCAAACATCTCAAACTTTCTCAACACATCCTCGATGTAGTGAGACTGAGATAAGGCCAGTCCGTCAGATATCTTAGAGATCTTCATCCCTAAGATGACATATGTGATACCCATATCCTTCATGTCGAAGCATTGTTTCAACAAGTTCTTAGTGTCTAGGATCAAGCTAGGACTGCTCCCTGTGATCAATATGTCATCTACGTACAGACATATCATGACGAACGAGTCAAAGTTACCTTTCGTGTAGACACATTTGTCACACTAATTAATGGAGAAACCCTTTGATAGTAGAGTACTATCAATTTTTTCGTGCCATTGCTTCGGGGCCTGTTTCAGCCCATACAGAGATTTGACAAGTCAACAGACTTTCTTCTCTTGTCGTGGAACCACATACCCCTCGGGTTGTTCCATATAAATTTCTTCTTTCAAAACACCATTTAGGAAGGCTGTCTTGACATCCATTTAATGTATCTCAATGTCACGCAACACTGCGATCACAATGAATACTCGTATGAACGTCATTCTCGACATCGGGGAGTACGTGTCAAAATAGTCAAGGCCTTCTTTCTGTCAATAGCCCTTGACTACCAACCTGACTTTGTACTTGTCTATAGACCCATCTGCTTTATACTTCCGTTTGAATATCAATATACAACCCAATGATTTATTTCCCGGAGGAAGATCAACCAACTCCCAAGTATGGTTATGCAGGATGGAGTCTATTTCACTCTCAATAGCTTCTTTTCAGAGCGGTGCCTCTGGAGTTGACAATGCTTCAACAATTGTCCTTGGTTCGTCATCAACCATATAAGCTACAAAGTCAGGACCTAAGGATTTATCCTTCCTGGCCCTTTTACTTCGCCTCGGTTCCATCTTTGAAGTCTCCAAGTTCTAAGAATCTGAAACACTAGATTCCGGATATTCAGCCACTTCGAAGTAAGGGTGCCCAGTGGGTCGGGATGGCCCGACCCCGCCCCGACTCCGCTCAAAAAAAAAATGATGGCGGGACTCGAACTCGGGACGGGACTATGTCTCATCCCGCCAGACCCAAGCCCGCCCCAGGCCCGCCCGACCCGACCCCGACCCCGCCCTTTGTCCCCCCTTTGCAAATATGGTCGTTGCACCAACGACCATTTTAGATTTTGGTCGTTGGCCAACGACCATTTTAGGCCTCCCCCCTACCCCTTAATATTTATTTTTAACCCATAAGTTATTATATTTACATTTTAACCCAATTTTCCAACTATAAATAACTCATTTTCTCTTCATCTTTCTCACAAATCTTCCTACAATCTCTCAATATATCTCTCTACAAGTCTACATTATTTACTAAATATTCAATTTTATTTATTCATTTGGGAATTGGGAGTGATGTTGGCAACTAGCTTGAGGATCTTTCATCGAGCAAAGTTTTAATTTTCAAGCTCTCGATTACACGTCGACGTTTGGTACATTCGTTCCTTCATTAAATTATTATTGTTTGTTTATTTTATTTAGCGCACTTAATTTTATTGTCTTTAATTATTTATTATCATAATTAAAATGGAAGGATTAAAAGGTAAGTTTAAGGGTAAGGGTAAGGGTGCTTCTTCTAGTAGGGGCAACCAGGGCAAGGGTACTTCTTCTAGTCATCTTATTCCTACACATGATGATTTTGTTGATACTCAACATTTTCCTACAATAACATTAGATTTAGACCAGGAGTTATTTTCTGGAACTCAAAATGACTTTAATTTAGATGATGATCTAGATGATACACCCATTAATGTTGATGACAACACACCCACTAGTGCACCTTCAACTGAAATACCTCTTATTCCCCCTAGTATGAGATGAGGTCCAGCAAAACGACCATTAAAATCAGATGCATGGATATTTTTTGATAGGGACGTAGAGAATCAAGTAGTTATATGTAAAATTTGTAAAAATGTTTTAAAATTTAAAACTGGAAAAGGTCATGGTGGGACGGGGTGGTTTAATTAGACACGTAGTAAGTGCTCATCCAGCTAGGTATGCCCAATACCAGGCTTCAAAACCGGGTGCGCAAACGTCCGCTCCATCGGGACAAGGTTCACATACTGATACTGTCCCGGATCAAGTACAGGGTCAAATTAACCCTATGACGGGGGGGATTGTAGGCTCTAAATAAAATAAACATAGAGATAGGGAAGCAATATCAAAATTAGTTGTTGTGGAGGGGTTGCCTTTTTCATTTCCTTCATCTCCCGGTTTTATTCATTACATTAGAGATATATATAATTCTGCTTTTAACGGTTTTTCTAGATCAACTGTTAAGAGAGATGTATTTAAATTCGCGCATGAATATCAACAATATTTACATTTTTCATTATATCATTTTAATGACAAAGTATCTATCACGTCTGATATAGGTCGTAGTATTAACGGTCATGATTATTTAACTGTAACTTGTCATTGGATAGATTATAAATGGTCTATGCAAAAATGTATTTTAGCGTATAGATATATAGATGATAGGCACACTGGTACTTTTAATGCAGATAATATTTATCAAGTGTGCCATTATTACGGAATAACCGATAAAATTATGACTATTACATTAGATAACGCTTCTTCTAATAATTACGCAATTGCAATTTTAAAAATTAGTTTAACTCCATCTTTTCCAGATCATTTTCATATAAAATGCGCGTGCCATATATATAACTTAATTGTAAAGGATGGTCTATCACTTTTTGAAGACATTCTTAGTAAAATACAATTTGCTATAAACTTTATTTTTAAAAGTAATAAAGTACAATGTAGAAAAGAATATAAAAAAACTTGTCACGATTGTGGACTATCTTATAGAAAAATTCCACAAGAAGTATCCACTAGGTGAAATTCTTTATACGAGCAACTACTTGTTGCTTATGACTATAGAATACCTATAACTTTATTTTTTAACATTTTAGATAGTGATTGGGTAAAAATTTCCGAACTTATTGTATTTTTAGAGAAATTTTTTCAAGCAACAAAAGAATTTTTCGGTATATATTATCATACTATTTCAACTATGTTGTTTTATATAACTCTAATATTTTTATTACTTAGTTAATATATGGAAAAACCAGCTTATAAGACAGCTATTAAAAAAATGTTTGTCAAAATAAAAAAATATTTTATTCCTATTCCGACTATTTATATTACTGGTTATGTATTAAATCCTACTATTATAATAGACGGTACTAAATCACTAATTGAAACTATTTATGATTGTATAGAAGTACTACCACCTCCAAGTCCCAAAAATCTAAATCACTCACCACTTATTGAACAAACTAAAGAAGAACTATTGTCTAGCGTAGAACACCAATGCAAAAAAATATATAGATTTTATCAACAAGAAAATGCTAGTAACTTACCGACTTCCATACCATCTTCTTCATCTTCAACACAACCTCACAAAAGACATGTTGTTTCTGCGGCTAGTATTGAAAGCCTCAGAAATAGAATGTGTGGCCGTACCTCTACTACTAACCAAATTAGCGAGTTGAATATTTTTGTTTTGCAGGGTTCTGTACCGTATCAAGAAGTTATCAATGAAGATGGACATGAAGACTTGCTGAAATACTGGAGGGAGAATGAGAAGACCTTTTCGACACTTTCATTGATGACCCGAGATGTTTTGAACATTCAAGCGTCATCAACTGTGTCTGAAAGCGCTTTTTCTGCCGGCAGATATCAAATAGGAGACTACAGACACTCATTAGCTGGAGACAGCTTGGAAATTGCAGTATTATTCAGAGATTGGATACGAGCGGAACGGAGAAGGTGCGGTCAACCGGAGATCAATGAAGAAGAAGATGAAAACTACAACGAAATCTTAACCGAAGATAGTGGAAGCGACGTGGATCAATTTGACCAACAAATATCAATTCCAACCGAAGAACCACCGGAAATCTTCAAGCAATTAGAACGGGTTTTTTTGAGAATGTAATTTTTTTAATTGCAATTTTATTATGTAATTTGCAACTTTTGGACAACACCACAAAGTTGCAATTTAGATTTTAGACAATTGTATTTGTATTACAAAAAAATAATATCTATTAAATAATATAAGAGGCACAAAAACAGCATTGAGATGTTTTTATTACACTATCTTATCTTGTTTATTGAGTTTTTTTTATACATATGTTGTTTTAAAAAAAAAAAAAAGGAAAACCCGCCGGACCCCGACCCGACCCCGACCCGATACCGACGGGATCGGGACGGGACTGGAGCAAGTCCGCCAGACCCGACCCCGCCAAACTCGACCCCGACCCCTTCGCCCGTCCCGCCCCAACCCCGCCAGACCCGACCCCGGCCCACTGGCCACCTTTACTTCGAAGTCCACTAGATCTGAACCATCTAGATCCGGGCAGTCAACGACTCCTGGTTCCTGAGAGCTTTGTTCATAACTTTGTTTGCGAGAGATTATGTCTTTTTCCTTTCTAGAAAAAGTATCCTCAAAGAATTGAGCATTCCTTTATTCCATGATTGTACCCCCGTGGATATTTGACTTATGCACTAAGAAGCGATAAGCATTACTGTTATTTGCATATCCGATGAAAATGCAATCTACAGTCTTAGGTCCAATCTTGACCTGCTTTGGGTTGGCCACTTCGACCTTTGTCAAACAACCCCACACGTTTTAATATTTATAGGTGGGTTTCTTTCCCTTCCATGATTCATATGGAGTTTTGTCCTTACCCTTATGTGGGACTCTATTAAGAATCGTATTAGCGGTAAGGACGGCTTCTCTCCACATATTTTGGGAAAGATCGGAATTGATGAGCAAGACATTCATCATTTTCTTCAACGTGCGGTTCTTGCGTTCAGCAACACCGTTCGACTGAGGTGAGTATGTAGCCGTCATTTGATGAACAATGCCCGATACGACACAATATTCCTCAAATGGCGCTACATATTCTCCCCCTCTATCGCTACGAATGAATTTAATTTGCATGCTTAGTTGATTTTCAACTTCTGCTTTGTAACGTCGGAACGCTTCAAAGGCTTCATCTTTACTTTTCAACAAGTAAAGGTAACAATACCTTGTGCTATCATCAATGAATGTCACAAAGTACTTGTTCTTCCCCTAGTTTGTGCAAACTTCAAATCATATATATCTGTGTGAATAAGTTCTAGAGGAGCGGTTTTCCTTTCGACGGATCGAAAATGAATCTTTGTTAGTTTTGCCTCTACGCATACCTCACACTTATGTTGAGGGTTTACGTCGATAGACGACAACAACTCCAACTTCACCAACCTTTGAATGAACTTGTAGTTAACATGTCCTAATCTATGATGTCATAAATTAGAAGACTCAAGCAAGTAAGAAGAAACTTCAATTTTATTGTTTGGGCGCATTACAGACATGACGTTAACTTTGAAGAGGCCTTCACAGATGAAGCCTCTTCCCACAAAAGTTTCATTCTTGGTGATTACAAATTTATTGGACTCAAATACTAGCCTAAAACCAACATTAACCAATAAATGACCTGAAATTAATTTTTTCTAAATCTCAGGGACATACATCACTTCTTTTAGACTGAGCTCCTTTCCAGAAGTTATCTTCAGGACTACTTTTCCTACCCCTAGCACGTCAGAGGAAGTGTTGTTACCCATGAACAACTTCTTATTTGTAACTGGTGTATATGTGGAGAAGACATCTCTATTGGAACAGATGTGTATGGTAGCACCCGTGTCCATCCACCATTGCATGAGATTCTCAACAAGGTTTGCTTCAAGCACCACCGCCGAGAACTCCTCAATCATGTCGTCAAGAAGCGTGTCTTTGATGACGTTAGCATGTGCCTTGCCTTTGGCCTTGGCCTTCTCTTGTTGCTCAGTCTTGAGCTTGCGGTAGTCCTTGATCATGTGACCAGGTTTCCCACAGTGGTGACAATTCCCCTTGAACTTGTCCACCGCCTGGGTCTTGCCGTCTTTCTGGAACTTGCGCTTCTTGCTTGGGTTCTCTTTGGCTTCAGCCAAATTTGCCTTTGCCTCAGCGGGTTGTTTTCCCCAGGCAAGTCCTTCTTATTATCTTCCTAAATCAGGAGTTTGATAATAAGTTCCTCAAAGGTCATTTCCTTTGTCTTGAGTTTTAAGTAACTCATAAACTCATTTCACGAGGGAGGTAACTTCTCAATCAATGATATCAATGATGCAACAAAAAACTGCTCATTTGGTTTCATACCTTCCAAATCCAGGTGATGTAGAATCATTTGGAATTCCTGGACTTGGGACATCACAATTTTGCTATCCACCATTTGAAATTTCAGGAATTTCCCAACGATGAATTTCTTCATACCAGCATGTTGTGCGTTGTACTTCTTCTGCATCTTTTTCCATAACTCTTTGGCGGTGCCTACGGTGCAATACACCATGTAGAGTGGGTCTGACAGACAGTTCAGAATATAGTTATTACACATGAAGTCACTATGACTCCAAGCATCAAGAACCATGTTCATGCCATTAACGACATGAATACCTTGGCCCCCTCCAGCCGTTTCATTAGGCTGAGGGTCCACTTCATCTTCAGCTTGTGGAGGATCTTCTATTAGGAAATGAGCCATTCCCATAACAGTCAGATAAAACAACATCTTCTGCTGTCATCTCTTGAAGTTGGAGCCCATAAACTTCTCTGGACGTTCATTGTGGAAACCGGAGGGTGGAGGAACAGTAACGTTCCCTTGAGCAACCGGAAAGGCATTAAGTGTGCCTTGAGCAACATGAATGGCATTGGGGTTACCTTGAGCACTGGGGAAGGCAGAGGGGTTGCCTTGAGTAGCAACAACAGCAGCATCAGAAGCGAGTTGTTCTCTTGCAGTCATCTTTCCAAGCACTTACAACAATCTTGTCTTAAAATTGTGGGTACAACAATTGCAGGAAACGGGAAGTAAGTAAATATTACAAATGCTTGAAAGGATAAACTACTCAAGATTACAACAAACTGGAAATAAGAACGATTACAAACTCTTTGTGATTTGCTGAGTCGAGTGATAACACTCTGTCTTTAAGACAAGATTGCCTCGTATATATCATTTTACGTTCGTGGGCAATAGTTTCCCAAGATACAACAACAACTAACTAATGAGCAAAGGAAACTCAAGTGTTACTCTTGAAGAACTTTGAATATAGAAAAACTTGCTAGAGAGGAGGAAGAAGATTTCAGAAAATTTCCAAGTGTTGAACAATTGAGCCAAAGGCCTCAACTTATAGTGTAAGGAAATGACCCCTCATCTAGCCAACTAATGGTCTTCAATAGCCATGTAATGACACTTATTGAGGGGTTACATTCAGCCAAATAATGGTTGAATTCATGTGCCAAGTAATGGAGATTCAATGCTCCAAAATCAGCCCAAAAGTCAGAACTCTCCATCTTCCCATCGCAACATTCTGCCTCCGAAGCGCCGCAGCTCCGACGGTGTTGCGCCGCGGCCCTTCACGGCTCCGCGGCGATTTCCGACTCGTTTCATCTTACACTTCTTCCGTCGTTTACCAACGTGGAATACTTGTCATTTGGCCAATAACCGTCCATCATTCTATGTCTCAAACGTATTACGTATGTACCAATATCTCTTCCACTAATGAAATTTACGATACATGACACTACGTGTACACGTGTGTGGAAACGACGTTTCCGACATGCGGGACCCCAATTGTTCGAGTCATAAATAATGGGATAAACTTAATTCCACATTAGTAAATTTCCAACAATAGTTTTACTAGAAGGTCTATTTTTGACTGCATGGTGGCCGGTTCGATTCCAGATTTTTTTCTGGAAGAGAACGACTTATTATCAATACGAGTGGTTTTTACCTGGCGAACCGGAGAGTTACTCGTTTTTTATAGACCGGTATGAAGTGAAAAATGGGTCGTCTATTAAAGCGGTTCTTGAAAATTTCAGTAAAGAAAAAGTGAAGTCAATGAGAGAGAAAGTGATAAAGAATATACCAAAGATTGTGTATGCTAACCCAATGAGGGGATAAATGACATTAAAGATGCATTTGATATTGCAGTGGAAGGGGTGTTGAGGAGAATCAAGAAGCAGAAAAGAGGGTATAAACGGTAATTAAAATTGACAAATGGAGATTATAGGAGGTAAGTAAAGTTGAAGGAATTTGGGAAATTAGGGATAAGTTATTCAGGTTATAGTCCTGGTTTTAATTAGTCCTAGCATTATAATTCTGGAATATTCGGATTTCAAATCAAGCGCGCCTTAAAGTTTAGGTAGAGATGGTGGAGCAGCTTTGCAGGTGGATGGGCATGGCGGCATTTATGTTTAGTTACTGTCATCCTGCCACAGATTGCGCCATTAATTTGAAAGCAGCTGCAGTTTGGGGCGAAATTGATATACACTTTTATTTAATACACACTTTTAGTGATAATTTTGTAATTTTTATGATGTATTGTTATGTAGTATAACTGTATAAGTAGTTTATATGGGGTGAATTGTTTTGTTAAGAATGGTATAAGATCACTGGGAGACATATTTTGGATACATTTTTACTGTTAATTCCAAGTAATCTTTGGTTGAACGAAACTTTGTGCATTTTGAATGTGTTTTAAGATATTGGTGCATATTGCATACATTTTCGGATTGTGGTTTAATGGATGTGAACTTGTGATGGCCTGGTGCGGAAGCAGGATTTTTGTCAAGAAAATTCAAAAAATTGAAAAGCCAAACACACGAAGAAGCCAACCAAAACACATTTTTTTTAATAGATTTTGGTAATATAAATCAATAAGCTGAGTTGCTTTCTTGCTGAAAAATGTACTCTATTGTTTTTTTCCATGTAGAAATGCAAACAAGAAACAACAAATGCATTCCCTTTTCCTGTTCAGAGATTACTTTCTTGATGTATTTGGACAGTGTAATTTATGAATTTTGAAAAAAAGAGAGAGAGAAGGTCAAGGAGCAGTTTGGACGTGATTTGAAATTATGAGATGAAATTATAATAATTTAAAGTTGAAATTTTGTTTTTAAGTTGTATTTTTCTTATAGACATAAAAATCCTATAAGTTGTGAAAACTATTAAAACTTTTCCAATTCTTATACAATCTTACCAAATGAGCAAGTCATTGTTCATAACAAAATTAATATTCTATTAGATGACCTTTGTAAAAAATACAACATAAATTGATCAAACTTTAGTTCAATAAAATGAAAAATTGAACATGAGTTGTAATGTAACTACTCTTTATATAATCTTCACACATGGTTGGTAAAAGTAAATTTATTGTAAATATACTATCAACTTGTAGATCTTTCAATATTTGATATAAATAGTTGGTAAACATGATTGATAATTATATCTATCAACTTATGGATCTTTTTTTTTACACAATATAAACTTATGAGTCAACTTTTACATTTAAAAATTTTGAAATCATATTTTGGAATTCGATTTTATCTCATGAGATGAAATCGCATGTCTAAACGCCGTTAAGAGTGAGACAGAATATAGGATTTTTTATGTGTTGATTTTGAGGATTTAATTCAATTCCCAATCAGGTCCATTCACGTTTTCTGGAAATATATATATTAGCTGGAATTGAGCCTGCATGAATTTGAACCCACTTTTCTGCTAAGATGAGCTTTTGATTTTATTCAAGGAGGTTCTACATTTAATTTATATAAATATATACATAAAATAAAAAATTAACACTATATACATAGTATAAATTTCGCTCCACGTAAATCAGCCCATGGTGATGGAGTCTCAGGCATTATATGATTGCCAAAAAGAAGCGGTACTTTAAAATTTTAGATGGTGCAGAGGAGTGAATGGCTCTAGAAACAAAACAGAAGACCAATGCTTGGGCCCTTTGTATTGTACAACAGGTGATTCTTCGTCTAAACCTAAGAGCTAATGGCTGGTCGAAACGTTAAAAGAAGCATATTGAATCTCTTGTACAGATTTGTGTTGGACTCACATGCTAGACAATTTTACTTCTTTCTGAAAGATGGAATAATTTTCCTTGGGATTCCTTTCATTATTCACAATATATATAGTTGTACAAGGTTGATTCCTAATATGGTACAAATCCTAACTTACCTTACAAAGGTTGATTCCTAATACAATTAGAATCCTAAGTTACCTTAAATATACATCTATCATAATTACAAAATATACGGAGAATATTCGCTAATACTCCCCCTCAGACGGAGCGGGAGGAGGCTGAATGCTAAGGCTGGATCGGAAGTCGGTGAAGAGCTGTCGCGGTAGTCCCTTTGTGAAAATGCGCATCTTTGATAAGAGGAAGGCACGTGTAAAATTTTGACCTGACCACGGGCAACCTTCTCTCGCACAAAGTGGATATCCATCTCAATATGCTTAGTCCGCTGATGTTGGACTGGATTATGAGACATATAGATAGCAGATATGTTGTCACAATAGACTATAGACGCCTTGCGTAATGGACATTGGAGCTCCAAAAGAAGATTTCGGAGCCAACAGATCTCAGCGACTACATTAGCAACTCCGTGATATTCTGCTTCAGCACTCGAACGGGATAGCGTGGCCTGCCGCTTGGCGGACCATGAGATAAGATTATCCCTAAGAAATACACAGTACCCTGAGATGGAGCGACGTGTGTCGGGGCATCCTGCACAATCTGCATCCGTGTAGGCTAGCAACTTGGTTGGGGCAGAGGGGTATATATGTAAACCAAAGTCTAGTGTGTCCTTAACATATCTGATAATACGTTTGAGGGCGGCAAAATGAGACTCTCGGGGGTCGTGCATGAACAGACACACCTGCTGAACGGCATGTGCAATATCAGGCCTAGTGAATGTAAGATACTGAAGAGCACCTGCTAGACTCCGTCTGAGTGGGATCGAGCGGCGCCTTGTCATTGGCACTAAGCTTGGATTTTGAGTCCACCGGAGTTGGCATAATTTTACAATTTGCCATCTTGGCCTGTACACTATCTCTTACGCATACTTACGACCACAGGAATATAGTGGCTGCAGATCTTGTCACCGATATACCCAAAAAACAACTTAGCTTGCCCACGTCAGTCATAGCAAATTCAGTTTTGAGTAGAGCAATGATTTCATTCTTCAACCCGTCAGATGAGGCAGTAAGAACAATGTCATCGACATATAATAGCAAATATGCAGTGCTGCTACCTCGGTGAAAAGTGAAGAGAGATGTATCACACCTGCTACATACAAAACCAATCTGTAGAAGATACCTGACGAACCGATCATACCAAGTGCGGAGTGCCTGTTTCAATCCATACAATGACTTCCTAAGACGACACACAAACTGCGGAGCTGCCGGATGAACAAAGCCAAGAGGCTGATGCATGTACACAGTCTCTTTCAAATCCCCATGAAGAAACGCATTCTTGATATCAAGCTGATGAATCGGCCAATGCATGCCCATAGCAATACTGATAACAGTCCGAATAGTGGCCGGTTTAACAACCGGACTGAATGTCTCACCACAATCAATACCCTCTTGCTGATTAGTGTCATTGGCAACTAGTCTTGCCTTATACCTCTCTAAGTCACCACTGTCTCTGAACTTGTGACGAAATAGCCACATACGCCGGATAACATTCACACCAGCTGGTCTATGTACCAAATCCCAAATGTTCTGCTTGGTTAAAGCGTTAAATTCCTCGCACATGGCCGCATTCCAATTTGGGTCCAGTTTTGCTAGTTTTGGATTTTTTGGATGGGTGATAATGTTTGTGTGGAGAGATTGAATTGAACCTTGGGTTTGAAGATCTCATGTTGTGCACGAGTCTCCATGCGATGTGAGGGCAGTGGTGGTGGGTC
Organism: Anisodus acutangulus; assembly: GCA_029783415.1. Classification (NCBI taxonomy): domain Eukaryota; kingdom Viridiplantae; phylum Streptophyta; class Magnoliopsida; order Solanales; family Solanaceae; genus Anisodus; species Anisodus acutangulus. The sequence continues at coordinate 40,777,502 of CM056497.1, read as the reverse complement.
GGGGATGTGAGGTTGCTGGTCCACTGGTTCTGGACAAGTGGGCAGTAGTTTAGATGTGCTGTTTTCTGTGCTGCTGGTTGGCCTGAAAACCTGCAGACCTGCGGGACTGGTTGTTGGAGTCTGAGCGGCGGTGATGTCGGCCCAGTGGTGCGGTGACTCGGTGAAATTTGTAGGGGTGGCGGGGAGGCTGGTGGGGTGGTCTTAGGACGAGTGGCGAGGCCCAGCCGAACAGTGGAGTTCTTTGTTGGTATAGATTTTGGATGACCGGGGACAGACTTGGTTCATCGAGAAAGATGTAATCGGTGGTCTAAAATTTTCGGAGATTTGAAAAAGGAAAGGTTGTCTCGTTAAAGGTGACGTGGCGGGAGATGATGATTTTGTGAGTAGCAATGTCATAACACAAGTAGCCCCGATGATTAGGAGATATACCAAGGAAGACACATGGAAGAGTGCGAGGGGCAAGTTTGTAGGGTGCAGTGGAGGCTATGTTGGGGTAGCATAAGCATCCAAAAATACGTAGGTGATCATATGATGGCTGCCTACGGTATAAGATTTCTGTAGGGGTTTTGTTTTGGAGTGTGCTAGTTGGTAAAATATTTAGAAGGGATTCTACCATTTTGACAGCATAGACCCAAAAAGGCGGTGGTAGGCAAGCATGAAACAGAAGTGTGCGGACCATGTTATTGATGGTACGTATAATTCTTTCAGCATCGTTTTGGGAAGAAGTATAGGGACAAGAAAAATGAAAAACCATGCCTTGTTTAGAACAGAAATTGTGAAATGTCGAGTTATTAAACTCACGTCCATTATCACATTGGAATGATTTAATAGGTTTTTCAAATTGTGTCTTAATAAATTTTTGAAACTCAAGGAATTTTGCAAAAACTTCAGATTTGAATTTTAGTGGGTAAATCCAGAAAAAATGTGAAAAATCATCCAAGAATACTAGATAGAATTTATGACCCAAAGAGCTAGCAATCGGAGATGTCCACAAATCAGCATGAACAATATCAAAGGGAGAAAAAGTAACATTGTTTGATTACATAAAGGGAAGACGAGTATGTTTGCCTAGTGGACAAGAAAAACAATGCTGGGCAATTTTCCCATTATTACATTGAATACGCTTAGAAGTCCTAAGAAAAGTAAAGCGGGTCTCGGGGTGTCCGAGTCTGTTGTGCCAAGTTGAGGGAGAGATCGCCGCAAGGGATAGAGGTGTTTGCGGTCTGATAGCGGAAGATTGAGTGAATGGGTAGAGGTCTCCCACACTATTGCAGCGTGTAAGAATTTTCCCCGTATTGAGTTCCTTCACAGAAAAACCAAAAGGGTCAAATTCGACGCATACGTAATTATTGCTAGTGAATTTTCTAACGAGATTAAGTTTTAATGATGTTAGGTGTGTATAGGGCGTGGTTTAGGGAGAAAGGTGGGTGTGGATGTTTGGTGTGTGTGTTACCGTAACCTTGATTGGAATGTGATGACCATTGCCGACGGTAATAAATTGAGGACACTTTAACAAGCGTAGTTGAGATAGGTTACCCGACGACTAGGTGAGGTGAGATGTGGCTCCGGTGTCCATGTACCAATTGTCGTCGGTGTTGAAGGTGCACGGTGGTGTATGCAGCCCAAATCGGTCGGGCAAGGCTGGCGGGTTGTTGCGATTCTTCTTCTTCTTTGGAATGCAATCAGTGGGCGCGATCTTCTTGGTGGGCTGCGATGGCTGGGGCAGGGCCCAAGAGGCCAGTCGACCAAGGCTGCTGGAACTGGGCCCCTGCAGTCGGGTACGGGCATGCAGGCGAGGCCCAGTTCTGCTGGTTGGGCCACTGCTGCTGCTGGTTGGACCACTGCTGCTGCTGTCCAGTCCACTGGTTGCGTTGGCCCTTTCCGCTGCCCTTGCCTTTGTTGTTGCTACCTCTGCCGTCACGACCTCCGCCACTCTGCTGCTGCTGGAACTGTTGGTTGCTGTTGGCCGCATGTGTTGCCATCTCGTCAACGGCTAACGCCTTTTGATTATGTTCCTCTTGTTTAGCACGTCTAGTTTCTTCCAACAATAGTTGTGAACGTGCCTTGTTGAAACTTGGGAGAGGGTCGGCTTGTTGAATCATTGTTGCGAGTGTGTCAGATTCACCTTTCGGTAAACCCGCAACAAGTTGAAGCACCATCTTGATTTACGAAGCGAAGTTCCGGACGTTGGATAGTTGATCGGTTATGAGTTTCAGTTGCTTACAATATTCGGACATGTTGTTAAAATTCTCGAGGCGGGTATTGTTGAATTGCTCTTCCAAATACACAGCCCGAGTATTTTTATTGTCCTGAAAGATTTCTTCTAGCCGGACCCAAAGTTCACGTGTCGTAGCACCTGTTTTTATGATAGTGCATAATAGATCTTTGGAGATGGTGCCGTAGATCCATTGTTTGACGATGGCGTCAAGACGACGCCAGATTGAGTCTGTAACATCGGTGGGACGAGGAACAGATTCGTCAATGTGATTGAGCACGTTGTATGCACATGCATGAATGTAGAATAGTTCCATCCACATGGAATATTGACAGTCTTCTTGGTCAAGAATTATAAGGATAAAATTCTTGATGTTGCTAACGACGAATGCCGGATGAAAAGAAGATATTGAATGTTGAGAGGGGTTGTCAAGTGTGCCAGTGGATGAAACGGAATTTGTGGGGGAAGACATGGTTGCCGCCTGCCGAGGGAAGGGAATTTTCTGGTTTGGCCGAGAAAGGGAGGAAGAAACCATGAATTTTTTTTTTTCTGTGAAATCAGAAAAAATGCTGATTTCGGCCGAGAATGAGGAAGAGAAGGGATTTAGGTTTTATGCTCTTGATACCATGAAAGATGGAATAATTTCCCTTGGGGATTCCTTTCATTATTCACAATATATATATAGCTGTACAAGGTTGATTCCTAATATGGTACGAATCCTAACTTACCTTACAAAGGTTGATTCCTAATACAATTAGAATCCTGAATTACCTTAAATATACATCTATCATAATTACAAAATATACGGAGAATATTCTGAGAATATTCGCTAATACTTTCAATTTTCATAAGGGAGATAATGTTAATTTATGCTCAATTGAACGTTAAACAAGTAACTGAACATAACAGACACCACATTATACCAACATGCTAGATGTCGATACGCGCGTCTTAAAAATTCTTAAAATTTGACAATCAATACCTTTTGTGCGTCTCACCTAACAGTTGTTCTTTTTGTTAAATCGGGCCAGGTAAAGGGAAAATGAAGTTTACTCTAGCAAAATAAAAAAAGTTGAGAAACAAATAAAGATTTCCAGTTTAAAATTCAAAACCTGTGAAGATTAGGGAATAAAATAAGCAAAAGCTCTTAGCATGTTTACTTTACCACTAGGATTATTTAAATAGAGAAATTATTTGAATTATATGTTACAACAGCATTTAATTAACTTTTAATTATAGATAAAACTAAAACGTAAAAGATAAAATGGAAAAGGGTAAAAAATGTTCTTAAACTCCTGCTAATTTCACTATATTTCTCCTTCATTAATAATATAGCCTAATTATGCCTCTGCCGTTACTTTATCAGACCAAAAATGCCCTTATTTCAGACTAAACTTAACCGAGGACATATTTGAACCTATACACATAGTATAGGGCATATTTTGTATATTGGTTATGGCCATGGGCAGTGGCAGATCCAGTATTTTCACTCAAGGTATTCGAAAAAATAACTGAACCATTTGAGCTAGCCTTTTGCATTTGTTCAGTGTGTTCAAAAGTTAATATATATACATGAACACAGAAACTTCACCCAAAATATACACTGTAATTTTTTGTCGAACACCCTGGGCCATGACTAGTTCCGCCCCTGGCCATGGGCGAAGCTAGGGACACAATGAAACCCACTCGTTTGTGTATATAATATTAAAATTATTTTTATGTACATATGATATATGTTGAATCCACTTAGCTGCTTCGCGCGTTTACTTATTCATATTTTGAATTTTCTTAGTAAAAATTCGGGCTTCGGCGCTCCGCCATTGAATTTTTCAGGAACAATTTATGTTGGATTTGTAAATTAGAAATCACATATTTTCATAAGCTAGCAAAGTTAATTTAGTATTTGAAGCAAAGTTTTGCATTATGATTAACTTAAACTTCCAGATTATAGTAAAATAAGTGATTTAGCTTCTTTTTTTTAAAATGACTTAATCTGTTTCATTTACTTAAGAAGTTTATTGTATAAGGTATTTTCTTTGTGTCTTTCAACAAACCTATATACATATTGAAGAATGTAGTTAATTCTTTCCCAAGCTAATAAAATGCTAACTACATTCCCGTCTAGCGTGTCATGTTGCTGTCCTCTTTAAATGCAACAAGATTTGCTTAGATAATTTGTATTCTCCTGTGACACAAATTGTTGCACGGGCTCGGACCTCTACTATTAGTAGACACAAGATATATAAGTGAAACCCGCAAGGGTAGCCAAGTTGGTGTAGCAGTAGAGCGCGGGACCGCAAGGTCACGAGTTTGCGGTCCCGCGCTCGATCCCCTGTATAAACCTTCTTGGTTGAGCCTGTCACACATGGCTTGCCAAGTCTGGTGCCACACCGCTTTAAACGTTAAAGTTATTATAAGAAAATCACTAATCTTTGATGGACGTTCCATCGGAATTTAGTTCCTCAATAAAGGGTTTTCCATCGAAAATATTATCGATGAGCCAAATTTTGATGAATTCCGTCGGAAATTAGTGATTTTACGCTAGAATGTATTGTTATTTATGCTATAAATAAAGCAAATATTTTGTTGATTTGATCAACTTTAGATTTTGTAGGGGTGTCAAAAGCTACTGAAAGTAAAAACAAGAGATGAAATAAATCGAATGTCAATTATGTTTCCGAATGTCAGTGATAATGTCGCTTGACACCAGTAACAACACTTTAGCAAAAACAGAAACTTTAAAGAGTAAATGCAGCGGAATTTAAAGAACACAAAGATTTAAAATTTTCATAAGTTATATATATTATATAACTTATGATGATCAATGATCAGATGTATTGTATATAAATTATATATAAAATTACAAATTCATTTCTTTACAATTTACAATATAAAATGAAAAGAAAAGTTGAAGTCGAATATGACTTCTGCTTGAAAAATCTAACTAAGTAGACATACACAACCTCTCATTACAATCGCTCCATATAAAACTAATCTAGAATCTAAGCAACAATTGTAATGTTGGACAAAATGTTGTCGACACACTCAGGCAACACTTGTGATCCAGATTTCTGAGTTGAAATTCCGAGAGCTCTCTTGATATTTTTGCAATCTAATTCTGGATGATCGATTCACTGTTGTGGCCTCTCTATTTATAGTAGAGAGTCTTCCTTAAAAATCTCATCGATCAGTTGAGGAGGTTGAGGAAAAGGTGGGCAGCCGGTGTGTTTGTTGGAGAAGATCATGGAGTCGAAATCTCAACAGTTTTGACTTGTTCTTCACTCGACTTCTTCCCCAAGCTTTGACTCTTTCTCCCACGTTTTACACAACTCCAATTCACCACGCCTAAGTCATTTTTACCCCACAGTAAAATATTACTGCTTAACGTGAAGTAAGACAAAACTGTTATGAAAAATATTGGTCTGAATGTTGTGAAATTTATTCCAATATTTTTATACATTCAAATCAGTCATTTAGAAGATATGCTGGGTCAAATGTTACAACACCAAACTCAACATTAACAATCTCTCCCTTTTTGCATTTCTTCACAAAACACATTACAAAATGTACAAACGACTTAATGCATTGTCATGGATGTTGTCCAACACCTGTGATTACTGACAAGCTCCCCCTTAACATGTGATGGCATACAAAACAAACATGTGTATACCACTCTATAAGATTAGAGAAAAAATGAGCACATATACACACATCATCCAATATATACAAAACCGAAAATAGAAATAAACCATTGTCAATAAGTATCCATATCAATCCATCAAAACACTTAACAAACATTTATAGCTAAGTTTTAGCAACATCCTTTAGCTTCCTCTTTGCTCATCACACAGCAGTAGCAGCTTCTAGCAGCTTTCTACTTCTGCATAACAGCTTCAGCTCTCAACATCAGCCTCTTCAGCAACACCTTCCTCCCAATAACTTATTCCCTTTGTACAACAACATCAACAGTTTCTTCAGCAGCAGCAGCAGCAGCTTCGCTATCTTGTGCAACTTCAGTTCAGTTTCTTCCCCCTGCTCCCCATACACAGAAGCATCTCCCCCTTTTTATGAAGAAAGCAAAAACAGAAAATGGTCTCTGGCTTGAACCAAGGCATCTCTGGCAGCATTAACCTCTGTAATTTGTTGGTTGATTTTTGTAATTTGATCCACAAGACAATTTGTAGACAGTTAGACTGTCTCGGACCAGTGTTGCCCAGAATATTGGTGGCATTTCTGACAACATTTTCACTTCCAGCTTCCTTCTTCCAGGGTAAGTCGATGACTCTTTCCTTGCTCTTCAAAATTAATTTGTTTACAGTGTAAAGCTCAAGAGCCTTTCCTAAAGTGTCTTCTCTCTTGGGCTCAAAGTCTTGGGTAGTTAATACTTTGTAGATCAGAGAAGGAAAATGAAGGATTAAAGTTGAATCTTTTTCAACCAATTTGGCCACTTAATAAAAGATCATTTTTCCTAAATAAACTTTGAATCATTTCCCAATTTTAAACAACAGAGAGGCTTGTTCAGATGTCACAACTGACTCATTTAAGAAAGAAAGCCAATTGTGAATAGCAATTTTGTGGAGGGTGGAAAATAGAGTTGTTAGTTTGGAGGCTAGACATATAGGGATCTATTTCTTCGTTATACCTCCAGTGAGGTATTCAATCATTGTATCCCTAGATTCTGTCACTCGTTCTGCATCTCTCATTCTCTCTTCAGTATCAAGTCTCATACATTGATTTATAATTGAGGGTGTAAATTGATACATCTTGTTATAGAGATATACCTTCCCAAATTCTTTTGAGGAGGTATCCTCTATAGCAGAGTTTAAGTTAGCATAAAACAACCTTATTATCTCATCAACATATGGTTCTTTTTAGGTAACAAAGCCAAGAAGTTGTTTGTCCTTTAAAAATTCTACCAAGCCATATTCAGCACATGAATCAATATCTAACACTCTCTCAGGACTAATTACACTATTCTTATAAAAGTTCCACTTATCGTGCTTAGCTTTAAAATAGAATTTATCGGAGAAAGCAGATACCTCTGTATCTGAATTGGACATGGCTTCACTCTCTGATTCTGTACTACTGGAGGATGAAGGTATTTGTGTCTCTTCTGATGTTGGCTGAAATATTGCCTGAGATGTTGTGGCATCTGGGGCAACATTTGGAACAACACTCGACTTTGCAGATCTGCGAACTCCCTTCGGAAGGAATTGTTTCAATAGGGTTTCATCAGGGATTTCCTCTTCTTGAGACACACTTGGCTGTACCGAAGCAGATGGTTCTTCCTCAGTTGAGAAACCCGAGTCCGTACTTTCACTATCACTGCTCGAGCAGGTAGGTTTAGATGTTTTACATTTAGTCTTTTTGCTACTTGAATCTTTTTGGACTGTTTTCTCGAACACTCTACTCGAACAACGAGTAGAAAAGGCAGATGATCTGGGCCTCTTACCCAAGGATGTAAAATCAGCAGTCTCATCAATATCTATGGGGTTGTTGTTATCTCCATGATAGTTGATATCTAAAGGTTCATCAAAATCTTTAAACACTATTGCTTTAGAAATATCCTCAGGGAGATTTGAGGAAGAGGACTGGCCCGGTTGCTGAGGTGTGTTCGAATGAGGGCTGATGCTCATAGGGGTGTTGGATGAAATGTTGGCTGACATGGGTTCTGACACTGGAGAAGTTTCCATTGGTGAGAATTGAGGAGAAGGTTTTGAGGAGTCAGGATTTGAGGTTGAGGATGAAGTTTGATTTGGAGATGATTCTATCGGGTAGGTAGGGTTATACCTGATGTATGATGTGATTTCCCATTTCTTTTTTTATTTAAATTTAGGAAAATCGGATATGAAAAAAAATTACACATAAGAGGAATATTTATATACATGACAAATCTTTTTAAGCAACAAATATTCCTTACTTTTAGGAGTTTTAGATTTATCTAATAACTTACACCTAAAATTTTGGGATAAAAAGATGAACATCAAGTAGGAATTCAATTTAGCCTTATCATTGTAAATTTTGAAATTCCTATTAAAACAAGGCATACAAATAGGGAGAAAATTTTAATTTTTCTGAAATCAGTTAAGACCAATATCCCAACAAATATCACAATCTGAAAATGTCAACAACAATGTTGACAACATTTTGGACTACACAAATTTTTTTATCCTTCAAGAATTTTTCATTTTGGCAACAAATAAAGACACGTTATATACGTATTTTTATGAGTTTAACCACTAGACCAATATAATATTTTTTTCATCGTGTGATCTAATCATAAAACACATATATAAGACTTTTTCGTGTAAAAAAAACAAGAATACTTATTTAGTATTCTTAAAAATCTTTTTAAGCATTTGATACTCCTATAGAATAGGAACAATATATTTTCAAGGGATTTGCCCATTTTGCACAATTATCAAATATTTGTATAAGCTTTGCCTATTTTGATACTCCCTTTTTATGATATATATCATCGCAGAGAATAGTATCACATTGAAAACATATTCTTATGGAAGGATCATGCGTGTGTGACCAAAAGTTATGCACTTTACATCAACAATAATCAGTTAGTGATACTAGATAGGTAAATGTCACCCAAAATGTTAGACAATGTTTCAGCTGACATTCACAAAAACTACATTTTTAGAGATTACAAAGACCAAGAGATTTCTTCAAACTAGAAAATATCTCATGGTCCAAAGCTTTTGTAAGAATATCAACTAGTTGATGAACAACGTCTACATGTTCAATTTTAACTAGTTGTTTTTCAACTAAATCTCTTAAAAAGTGATGTCTAATATCAATATGTTTTGTACGTGAGTGCTGAACTGGATTTTTGAAAATATTTATAGTACTCAAATTATCACAATACAAAATCAAAATGTTGCTAGAAAAACCATAGTCGTCTAACATATGTCTTAGTCATATTAATTGAGAGCAACAACTTCCAGCTGCTACATATTCAGATTCAGCAGTTGAAAGTGAGACACAATTTTGTTTAAGACTATACCATGAAACAAGATTATTGCCAAGATAAAAACATCCCCCACTTGTACTTTTTCTATCATCCATATCTCCAGCCCAATCCGAGTCACTGAATCCTATTAAGTTAGGATTAGTGTCTTTGGAATACCAAATTCTCAAATCACATGTATCGAATAATACGTTTCACAACATTTAAGTTGGATATTTTGGGACATGCTTGAAAACGGGCACACACACAAACACTAAACATAATATCTGGGCGACTAGCAGTAAGGTAAAGAAGGCTACCTATCATAGATCAATATAATGTTGGGTCGACATTTTCTCCAACATTATCCTTACACACCTTCTGTGACGAACCCATTGGCGGTTTCATTTGTTTAGCATTCTCCAAACCAAACCTCTTAACTAGATTCTTGGCATATTTACTCTGTGAGATAAAAATTCCATCACGTTGCTTTAACTTCAAGCCTAAGAAAAACGTTAATTCCCCAATCATGCTCATTTCAAATATTGATGACATAGCTTCAACAAATGAAGTAAGGTACGACTGTGAGGTCGAACCAAAGACTATGTCATCTACGCAGATTTGAGCAATTATAATATCTACACCGTGTCGTTTAATAAATAAAGTATAATCAACTTACCACAGTTAAAACCAAATTCAAGAAGAAAGTTAGTTAAATGACTATACCATGCTCGATGAGCTTGCTTCAACCCATACAAAGCCTTTTTGAGCTTGTATACATAGTGTGGATGGTGAGGATCTTTAAATCCTTTTGGTTGTTCAACATAGAATTCCTTATCTAGATAACCATTTAAGAATGCACATTTCACATCCATCTGGTGTAAAGTAATTTTCAATCAACAAGCAATAGCAAGTAAAAGTCTAATTGAATCAATTCTAGCCACAGGTGCGAAGGTTTCGTCATAATGGATTCCTTCAACATGAGTATAGCCTTGTGCAACTAGACGAGCTTTGTTTCTGACAACTATTCCCAATTCATCTGATTTATTTTTAAAATTCCACTTAGTTCCAATTACATTTGTATTGTTTGGACGTGGAACTAAGTCCCAGACTTCATTTCGAGATAATTGTTCAAGTTCTTCTTGCATTGCTTGAATCCAAAAATTATCTTTAAGTGCTTCTAAAATATTTTTTTGTTCTAAGGTAGATATAAACAAGAAAGAATAACCTCTTGGTATATGGTAGACATACACACATACCTTACCATATCTCTGTAGTTGAGTGGTTCTTTCCCTCTTATTTTAATTCCTTCAAAAAACCCTTCTATCGCTTGGCCTGTTAGATGATTCTTTCTAATCCTTTATGAGGGGTCCCTTCGAACTTGATCTAGCAATTCAACATTTGACTCCTCATTCATGGCCTCTGTGGTCTCTATTTCAGGTTCAGATGTTGCTTCAGGTATGGCAACATTTGTGGTAACATCTGATTCTTCTGCAATCTGTGGGCTTTCCACTGTATCTATAATGTTGTTTTTAATAGTTTTTCCTGAAACATCCGAAAGATCATCAAAGATAACATTTACAGACTCTTGTACAGTTCTGGATCTCAGATTGTATACTCGATAAGCATGATTATTTTGTGAATAGCCAACAAATCCCTTTGTCACTCTTAGAGTCAAACTTTAGCAAATAATCCTTGTCATTTAAGATATAACAAATACACCCAAAAATATGAAAGTAACGCAAGTTTGGTTTCTTTCCATTTATAATCTCATATGGTGTCAGCTTTGTTCCTGGCCTTAGATAGACTCTATTAGCTATGTGATTAGCAGTATTCAAGGCTTCTGCCCACAAATATTTTGATAAATGTTTAGAACTAAGCATTACTCTAGCCATTTGTTGTAATTTCATATTCTTACATTCTGCAGCCGCATTATGCTGAGGAGTTTTGGGGGCAGAAAACTCATGAAAAATTCCATTTGTATCAGAAAAGTTTGTGAATGAATTATTTTCAAATTCTTTTCCATGGTCGGATCTAATCCGAAAAATGGGAGAATAGAACAAATTCCTAATTCTAGAATGCAAGATTTTAAACATATCAAACGTTTGTGATTTTTCTTTCAAAAAATATATCTAAGAATATCTAGAAAACTTATCTACTATCACAAATGAATACCTCAGGCCTCCTAGACTGTCTACTTCAATTGGACCCATTAAATCAATATGTAGCAATTGAAAACAGTGAGACATACCTGAATGTTGTCCATCATGTTGGACAACATTATGAGAGACGAGGGTTTGCTTACTTTTCAAACAGTCTTCACATACAATATTACCTTTATGGCTAAATTTGGGTATGCCTCTAACAACTTCATCTGAGATCAATTTTTCTAAATTGTGGTAGTTGACATGCCCCAACTTATAATGCCATAGTGTTGTATCATCGATCTTAGCACTATTGCATATTTCTTATCTTGCACCAAGATAACAATTATCACTTGTTCTTGTACCTGTCATGACACACATATTAACTTCATTCGTAACTTTACAAGAATTCTTTTTAAATTTTACCTCAAGGTCGTCATCACACAGTTGACTAATACTAATTAAATTAGCCATTAAACCCTCAATATGTAAGACATTCCTTAAGGCTGGAAAACCAGGAACATCCAAGATCTCTTTTCCAATTATGTTACTTTTACTGTCACCTCCATCGGCACATTTCCTCCATTGAATGACTCATAGTTCCTCAGAAATCCTTTTGTACATGTCATGTGGCTAGAGCATCCACTATCAAAGTACCAAGAACCTGAAATGTTAGTTCTTAATGCAGTTATACATACATTACAAGATAAATTCATTTTAGGAACCCAAACTCTCTTGAAATATTTTTTACCTTTTGACTCATAAATGTTGCTCAGATTGTTATCCGAAATGTTGGACGACAATTTAGGCAACATTTTGCTCACATAATTTTGAAGTTTGAAACAATATGGTTTTAAGTGTCTAGGGGAGTTACAGTGATGACATACAAACTTCATATTCTTTGACATATACGTGAACCTACAATTCATCCCATTTTCTTTTACAAAGCGCATTTTCTCATTTGTGTTAAAGAGATTAGAGCATATAGTTTTAAGAGAGTTTTTGTACATAATAACTGCATGTGAAGGATTACTAAAGTTGAGTATCTCATTCAATTTCAAAGTTTTTGTGTTGAGCTTGCGGAAGGTTGTTTTGGCAAAATCCAGTTTTGCACGAATCTTACCAAATTCAGTATCCTTTTTGGTAAGTGCAACCTCTAGTCGGGTTATTCTGCTTTTTAAATCTACATTCTCACGAGTTAAAGATTTTACCTTTGGGTCAAGTTGCTTAGATTCTATGATTAAAGCTTTAAAAATACTCTGCAATTCATTAATCATATCATCTTTGCTTTCAACTTGATTCATACAATCACCATCACTAATAGAAATAGAACCACTAAATCAATTAACATCAGAATAGCTAAAGAATTCATACCTTTCGGATGTCGCTGAGGATATTGATGTCGTTGCTGATGTTGGAGCAAATGTCATGACATCTGAGACAACATTATAGATGGCATCTTCATTATCCGATAGAGACTGTTCGAAAAGAGTGGCCAACATTGCTTGTGTTTCAAGTTCACGATCTCTTTCCTCTTCATCTTCAACATCACTAAGGGAAACCCATAGATTCTTACCAAATTTTCTAAGAGTGTTTGCACATTTGTTGGCATAATGACCCCAACCCTAGCATGCATGACATTGCATGGACTCAAGTTGTTTGGGATCAAATTTGGTACGATCTGAGTTGGTTCTTCTTAGATGATTTCCTTTTTGTACATTTGGAAGGAATCTAATGGACTTTTGATTGAAGACTTGGTTTTTGTGCTCTTTAGATTTAGATTGATTTCTCTCATTGTTGAGCTTCCTCACCATCAAATTTTATTTTTGAGTGAGTAAGGCAATATTTGCACCTTTACCAATTTCTTTAAGATTCTCATCATCTTCTTCGATTTGACTCTCCTGGGATTGAACTTGAAGTGCCACATTTTTGCTTTTATATAGTTTCCTTTGATTCTAAATGTTCATATCATAGGTTTTGAGAATGCTCATTAAGGTATGAAGGTCCATTGAGGCAAGATTGTGAGCTTATACAATGGCACAAATCTTTAAATTGAACTTTTTAGGAAGAGAATGGAGAGTCTTTTCAACAAGTTGAGTGTTGGTTAAAGGTCCACCAAGCACTTGACATTCATTTGAGATGTCAATCAACTTTTCAAAATAATATTTAATATCATCCGCTTATTCCATCCTTAAACATTCATATTTACTCATGAGTATGCGTAGCTTTATTCGACCAACACTTGAGCTACCTTCACAATGAATTTGTAAAGTATCACATGCGTCCTTAGCCGTGGGGCACTTTTGAATGAGTTTGAACATGTAAATGGATGATCGATTCACTGTTGTGGCCTCTTTATTTATAGTAGAGAGTCTTCCTTGAAAATCTCATCAATCAGTTGAGGAGGTTGAGGGAAAGGTGGGCAACCGATGTGTTTGTTGGAGAAGATCATGGAGTCGAAATCTCAACAGCTTTGACTTGTTCTTCACACGACTTCTTCCTCAATCTTTGACTTTTTCTCCCATATTTTACACAGCTCCAATTCACCACGCCTAACTCGTTTTTACACCCACAGTAAAATATTACTGCTAACGTGAAGTAAGGTAAAACTGTTATAAAAAATATTGGTATGAATGTTGTGACATTTAATCCAACATTTTTATACATTCAATTCAGTTCTTTAAAAGATATATTGAGACAAATGTTATAATCAACATTAACATATTTCAATTTGATTATTCGTCTTTTTAAGACAAATTGATCAAACAATTTTTTTTAATTATTATGATAATTTGATACGAACAAGAGTTAAATCTAAGGGAGGCCAGTGGGTCGGGCTCGGGACCATCGGGTCGGGTTTGCCGGGATCGGGTCGGGGTGGGATGGGGGGAAAGGGCGGGATCGGGTCGGGTCGGGTTAGGCGAGATAGGGATAGGCGGGATTTGCCGAAGTCCTGCCCCGATCCCGATCCCGTCGGAATCGGGTCGGGACGGGATTGGGTCGGGTTGGGATAGGGACCCGGACAGTTTTTTTTTTTGCACTTAATTTTTTAAATAACATATATATAAAAAACTCAATAATTAAACAAGACAATATAGTGTAATAAAAATATCCCAATGCTGCTTTTTGTGCCTCTTATATTATTTAATAGACATATGTTTTTTTTGTAATACAAATACAATTGTCAAACTTGCAACTTTGTGGTGTTGTTCAAAAGTTGCAAATTACATAATAAAATTGCAATTAAAAAAATAACATTCTGAAAAAAACTTGTTCTAATTTTTTGATAATTTCCTGTGGTTCTTCGGTTGGAATTGGTATTTGTTGGTCAAATTGCTCCACGTCGCTTCCACCACCTTCGGATAAGATTTCATTGTAGTTTTCTTCTTCTTCTTCATTGATCTCCGGTTGACCGCACCTTATCCCCTCCGCTCGTATCCAATATCTGAATAATACTAATATTTCCAAGTCGTCTCCGACTAATGAGTGTCTGTGCTCTCCTATTTGATATCTGCCGGCAGAAAAAACGCTTGCAAAAGATGTTAATGACGCTTGAATGTTCAAAACATCTCGGGCTATCATTGAAAGTATCGGAAAGGTCTTCTCATTCCCCCTCCAGTATTTCAGCAAGTCTTCATGTCCTTCTTCATTGAGAACTGCTTGGTACGGTACAGAACCATGCAAAACAAAAATATCAAACTCGCTAATTTGTTTAGTAGCGATACGGCCGCACATTCTATTTCTGAGGCTTTCAATACTAGCCACATAAACAACATGTCTTTTGTGAGGTTGTGTTGAAGAAGAAGAAGATGGTATGAAAGCCGGTAGGTTACTAGCACTTTTTTGCTGGTAAAACCTATATACTTTTTTGCATTCGTCTTCTACGCTAGACAACACTTCTTCTTTAGTTTGTTCAATAGGTGGTGGGTGATTTGGATTTTTGGAACTTGGAGGTGGTAATACTTCTATACAATCGTAAATAGTTTCAATAAGTGATTTAGTACCTTTTATTTAAATAGTCGGATTTAATACAACACCAATAATATAAATAGTGGGAATAGGAATTTTTTTTTTTAATTTTAAAAAATATTTTTTAATAGCTGCCTTATAAGCTGGTTTATCCATATATTCATTAAGCAGTAAAAATATTAGAGCTATAAAAAACAACATAGTTGAAATAGTAGGATAATATATACCGGAAAATTCTTTTGTTGCTTGAAAAAATTTCTCTAAAAATACAATAAGTTCGGAAATTTTCCCCCAATCGCTATCTACAACCATATCAGCTGGATTTTGATTATGAGAGTTAAAAAATAAAGTTATAGGTTTTCTATAGTCATAAGCAACAAGTAGTTGCTCGTATAAAGAATTCCACCTAGTGGGTACTTCTTCTGGAATTTTTCTTTAAGGTAGTTGGCAATCGTGACAAATTTTTTTATATTCTTTTCTTCGTTGTATTCTATTATTTTTAAAAATAAAGTTTATAGCAAATTGTATTTTACTAAGAATGTCTTCAAAAAGTGATAGACCATCCTTTACAACTAAATTATATATATGACACGCACATTTTATATGAAAATGATCTGGAAAAGATGGAGTTAAACTATTTTTTAAAATTGTAATAGCGTAATTGTTAGAAGAAACGTTATCTAATGTAATAGTCATAATTTTATCAGCTATTCCGTAATAATCGCACACTTGATAAATATTTTCTGCAATAAAAATACCAGTGTGCCTATCATCTATATATCTATACGTTAATATACGTTTTTGTATAGACCGTTTATAATATATCCAATGACATGTTACCATTAATAATCATGGTCGTTAATACTACAACCTATATCAGAAGTGATAGCCACTTTGCCATTAAAATGATATAATGAATAACGTGTTGATATTCATGTGCGAATTTAAATACATCTCTCTTAACAGTTGATCTAGGAAAATCGTTAAAAACAGGATTATACATATCTCTAATGTAATGAATAAAACCGGGAGATGAAGGAAATGAAAAATGCAAACCCTCCACAACAACTAATTTTTCTATTGCTTCCCTATCTCTATGTTTATCATATTTAGGGCCTACAATTCCCCATGTCATAGGGTTAATTTAACCATGTACTTGTTCCGGGACAGTATGTGAATCTTGTCCCGATGGAGAGGACGTTTGTGCACCTGGTTTTGAAGCCTCGTATTGGGCATACCTAGATGGATGAGACTTTGATACGTGTCTCATTAAACCCCATGTCCCACCTTGACCTTTTTCAGTTTTAAATTTTAAAACATCTTTACAAATTTTACATCTAGCTACTTGATTCTCTACGTCCCTATCAAAAAATGTCCATGCATCTGATTTTAATATTCGTTTTGCTGGACCTCGTCTCATACTAGGGGCAATAACAGACATTTCAGTTAAAGGTGCACTAGTGAGTGTGTTGTCATCTACATTAGTGAGTGTATCATCTAGATCATCGTCTAAATTAAAGTCTTCTTGAGTTCTAGAAAATAGCCCCTCGTCTAAATCTAATGGTATTGTAGGAAAATGTTCAGTATCAACAAAATCATCATGTGTAGGAAAAGGATTTTGTCTAGAAATAGGTCTCTTGCCCTTGTTTCCCTTACTAGAAGAAGCATGACATCTACCCGTAAGCATACGTTTAAATCCTTCAATTATAAATTTATAATTATACTAATAAATAATTAAAGTATACTTTGCTCGATGGAAGATCCTCAAGCTAGTTGCCAACTTCACTTCCAATTCCCAAATGAATAAATAAAATTGAATATTTAGTAGAGGGAGATTGTAGGAAGATTTGTGAGAAAGATGAAGAGAAAATGAGGTATTTATAGTTGGAAAATTGGGTTAAAATGTAAATATAATAATTTATGGGTTAAAAATAAATATTAAGGGGTAGGGGGGTTGGAGGGGGGTGGGGATGGCAAAAAATTGTCGTTGCACAACGGCCAAAATGTAAAATGGCGATTGGTGCAACGGTTATTTTTGCAAAAGGGGGTTTCGGGCGGGATCCCGATATAAAGTAAGTCTCTCTAGTGATGTACTCTGAATAATATGTATCAAAAATATGAATTAGACTTGACTTGCTTAAACTCAGCTCTATAGCGCGATCTAAGATTAGAAAAAAGGGTAACCAACTCCTAAATGTCTGGTAGCTTCCTAATTATAAGTGTGGTGCACAACACATCCACAAGCAAGACTCTACTAGATATGACTTGTAATCTCCCTAGGACTGACCAGCTCTGATACCACTCTAATACCAATTTGTCACACCCCAACCTAGGTCATGCGTGGTTGGCACTCAGTACCTTGCTAGGTCCGAGTGTACCAAGCTAAACTCGCAATCTGAGCCTTATAGGCAAGCTAGGCCCTGGAGGCCATACTATACCGGGAATCTAAACTTAGGCCGACAAGGTCGTACACTGAAATATCTGTAAATAGAAGTCAATTTGATTAGAACAGGACTTTCCCCGCACGTGTATATACATGACTGGGCAAACGACAAGGCCTACCCTAGTCCTAACACGTAGCAAAATCCAAGACAGACTATATACAAAGGCCAACTAGGCCACCATACTAACACTACTATATATACAAATACGTCTACAAGCCTCTAACGAGTCAATACTATATCATGATCGGGATAGGGCCCCGGTCTACCCATGATCTGTAAACATACCAAAAGCTAGACTAGACAACTCCGAATGATCTAGAGCTTACCACAAAAGCTCATACTCGGTGAATCCTACTGGTGCCATCCTTTCTGCAACCTGTCTGAACCTACGGGCATGAACACAATGTCTCCAGAAAAAGGGACATCAGTACGAGATAATGTACCGAGTATGTAAGGCGACTGAAACTGAACTGAAATACAAAGCAATCTGAATGTGAACTGAAGATCTACTAAAGGAAAATTGGCTATGTTTACATGCCTCTATCGTCTACTAACTACGTAAACTAATATCCGTTACCTAGCCTCGTATAAGGCACTTAGAAATAAATGAATAGCCCCGAAGGTAATCTGCACCTATATAGCCCAGAAGGCAAGCACACACATGTTTATCCCCAAAGGGGATTTTTTATGTATCGCCCCGTAGGTAATCTGTATGGCCAATAGCCCCGAAGATATTCTGTCATAGCCCCAAAGGCAACATCATAGCCCCAGAGGCAAACATCATAGCCGTGAAGGTACTATAATTCTATATAGTCTATAGTCATGCTTTCTATCATTCTAACTACTCAGCTAAACATAACTAACTACAACTCATCCTAGACAAGGAATGTCTACTAAGATAGGGTCATGTTAACCCGAATGCGATTTCTATAACTAGCACTTCTTTGTGCTATGAAATCGAACGAGCTTGTTAAAGAAGTCATGCTAAAAATAAGGAAAGTATATGTTTTACATACCTTGGCTTATCTTATCTCAACAAGGCAACGTAACCAGCCCGCAACACACTTCAATCTATACCAAAAGAAGTACACAACATCACTATCATAACTAGTAAAAACTACGATCGTCGACAAGTTCGATTTAGAATTAAACTTAGCTTTCTTCCTCCTTCCTTCAACTCTCACTTCCATCAACAACCCAATACATAGAAAATCATGACAATAACCATATCAACATCACACTCAAGCTATTTCTATCAATATCTAGCCATAAGAAAATATAGATGTACCTCCAATAACTCAACAAGGCAACTATACTTTTCTAGACCATTTCCTTGCCTCTTTATTATAGTTCTTCACTTTTCTAACTCAATCAATACCAAAACTAACTTGAACATAGGAATAAAGAAGTTAAACTTACCTTGAAGACTATGGAAAACTACAACCATAACTTTCTTGGAGCTTGAAACACACACAACAACAACCCCTTACCAAGAGGGATCTTCTTCAAGCTTGCATCACTTATAGGAGTTGAATCTCACTCAGATCACCTTGGGGTCTTGTGTAAACACCCTTGATGGATTAAGAACATTAGAGAGAGTGTTTGAGACTGATTTGGAGCTAAGATGAGTGAAAATGAAATATTTTAATGTCCTCACCGCTCAAGGACTTAAATAGAGGTTTCCACCACCTCAAACCTACGGACCCATATGCGGCCGCATTTTCATACATAAATTCCTCAACTTTTTGGCTTCCCGTATGCGGCCTCATCCACGGGGCGGACCTCATTCACGATGCCGAATTCTTAGTGTATCACTTTAACTTCGTTGAGGAGTATCATCTTCAATCCCAATGGCCTTTAAACCTTCCGTCACCTTCCTAATGACCTCTTAAGCAATACATATCCTTCGGAAAAGTCTCAAGTTGCTATGGTCTAGCTTGACCTTCTTCATAGCCCAAGCGATCGCAAGGGAGTAGAATTATCTCGATTGCTTCTTCAATCTCGAAAAGATACTCCTTTCTTCTAACTTTACTCAACCATCTCATCACGGATCCCACGTGCGAACTTGTGGGGTGTAACATGTTGGATTCAGAACCAAAGAACTACACTGAAGCAACTAAAGATCCAATGTGGGTGGAAGCAATGCAAGGTGAAATAGAAGCACTGCAAAGCAACAACACTTGGACAATGGTCAACTTACCATAAGGGAAAAACACCTATAGGGTGCAAGTGAGTCTACAAGATCAAATATAAAGCATCTGGAGTGATAGAAAGATTCAAAGCAAGACTTATGGCAAAAGGATACAACCAACAAGAGGGGATTGATTATTAGGAGACTTTCTCCCCAGTTGTTAAGATGGTGAAAGTGAGGCAGTGCTAGCTATTACAACTTCTAAACATTGGCACATCCATCAAATGGATGTGTACAATGCTTTCTTGCAAGGGGACTTGTATGATGAAGTTTACATGGATCTTCCCCAAGGTTTTGTGAGCCGATGGGGGAATAAGACAGTGTGTAGACTCACAAAGTCATTGTATGGATTAGAACAAACCCTAGGAAATAGAATGCTAAAATAAAAGAAGCTTTGATAAAATCACACTTTGTGCAGAGTCAGCATGATCATTCTCTGTTTGTGAAGAAGGGCAAAGAAGGTACTGTAATGATCTTGGTATATGCTGATGACATGCTAGTAACTAGTGACAACTTGCATTAATTGAAGGAGCAAAAGCTGCACTACAACAAATGTTCAAGATGAAGGATTTAAGAGAACTTAAATACTTTCTTGGCATTGAGTTTGCCAAGTCTAAAGAAGGAATTTTGATGCACCAAAGAAAATATTCATTAGTGTTAATATCATAACTTGGACTAGTAGCATCTAAACCAACTTGTACTCCAATTGATACAAATGTTAAGCTAACAACAAACGAGTATGATGAACAACTCAAGGAAGACAATATTGAGGATCCACTACTGACAGATATCACTGCTTATCAAAGACTTATTGGAAAATTGTTGTATCTGATTGTTACAAGACCAGACATTTCATTTGGTGTTCAAACACTAAGTCAATATATGTAGAGACCAAAGAAATCTCACATAGAAACATCACTTAGAATTGTTAGATATATTAAATCACAACCTGGCCAAGGACTTTTGATGTCAAGTAAAACTATTCATACTACAAGAGTGTTTTGTGATGCAGACTGGACATTATGTACACATACTAAAAGATCAGTATCATGCTTCTTAATTAATCTAGGTGATTCACTAGTATCATGGAAGTCAAAGAAGCATACAACCATTTCTAGAAGTTTTGTAGAAGTAGAATACAGAAGCATGACATCTACACTATCAGAACTTACTTGGTTACTAGGCTTATTGACTGAATTGGAATTTGAGATCAAGCTACATGTGATCATCTATATTGAAAGTAAATCAGCTATACGAATAATTACTAATCCAGTCTACCATGAAAGGACTAAGCACATTGAAATTGATTGTCACTTCATTAGGGAAGAAAATTCAACAAGGGAAGATGTAAACTCAATACATCTCAACCAAAGAGCAGCATGCAGACTTACTCACTAAAGGTCTGATAAGAGTGCAACATCATTATTTAAATTCCAAGTTATGTGTCTTAAACATATTCATGTCACCTAACTTGAGGGAGAGTGTTGAAGAAAAGAGTTTAACATAGTGATGCCACCTAACTTGAGGGAGAGTGTTGAAGAAAAAAGTTTAACATAGTGAAGGGTAGTGTAATCTTTTCACCCCTTCCATTAGTTAGTTTATTAGTTATTAGAATTAGTTAAAAACTTTTTCATGAAGTTTAGTTAGTTAGATGATTCGTTAAGCTAATCTTAGCTCATACTTAGTGTGTATATATATCTGATACAACACAAGATTATGTAAATGGAATAATAATCTCTTACTCAATGAAATGATCCTCCCTCTTTCTTCATTACGACTAAGTCTTC
This sequence comes from Anisodus acutangulus, assembly GCA_029783415.1. Taxonomy (NCBI): domain Eukaryota; kingdom Viridiplantae; phylum Streptophyta; class Magnoliopsida; order Solanales; family Solanaceae; genus Anisodus; species Anisodus acutangulus. Next base: position 40,755,794 of record CM056497.1, on the reverse strand, counting down.
TTCTTCATAGCCTCTTAGCTGTGCTTTTCTTCTTCATTTTCTTTGCTTATTGATATAATCCTTAGAACTTAAAGATAGAGTGTCCTGATTAACTTCAATAATCTATTGTTTCAGGATTTTCAGCAAATTGAAGTGAGATTCGAACTCCCACCAGTTGGGTGGAACTTAGAACCTTTTGCCACTGGCACCTTTGCCGCTTTTATTACTCCGAGTGGCAGCTGAATTATTTATATGATTTCTGCGAAATATATACATCTTGTGGGTGCCATGACATCTCGGAGGCCTTTAATAGATTCCATCTAGTGTTTTTTTGGGGTTATAATGATTTTCCTATTAGAAGTTTTGTTTGATGTAAGTGAGTAGTAGCTCGTCTCTGTTTTCTCAAAATTGGTATGCTTTATGGTTTGGAGTATGGGTGGCCAGTGGGCCGGGATCGGGTCTGTCGGGTCGGGATCGGCGGGATCGGGACATGCGGGATTTGTCGTCGTCCCGTTTCCGATCTCGTCGGAATCAGGGTCGGGGCGGGATCAGGCTGGGCGCGGGATCGGGTCGGGGCGGTTTTTTTTTTGCACTTAATTTAAAAAATAACACATATATAAGAAACTCAATAATTAAACAAGATGGTGTAATAAAAACATCCAAGACTATTTTTGTCCCTCTTATATTATTTAATAGACATATGATTTTTTTGTAATACAAATACAATTATCAAAATTACAACTTTGTGGTGTTGTTTAAAAGTTACAAATTACATAATAAAATTGCAATTAAAAAATTACATTTTGAAAAAAACATGTTCTAGTTTCTTGATAATTTCCTGTAGTTCTTCGGTTGGAATTGATATTTGTTGGTCAAATTGCTCCACGTCGCTTCTACCACCTTCGGATAAGATTTCGTTGTAGTTTTCGTCTTCTTCTTCGTTGATCTCCGGTTGACCAAACCTTCTCCGTTCCGCTCGTATCCAATCTCTGAATAATACTACAATCTCCAAGCTGTCTCCGGCTAATGAGTGTCTGTGCTCTCCTATTTGATATCTGTCGGCAGAAAAAGCTCTTTCAGACGCCGTTGATGACACTTAAATGTTCAAAACGTCTCGGGCCATCATTGAAAGTGTCGGAAAGGTCTTCTCATTCCCCCTCCAGTATTTCAGCAAGTCTTCACGTCCATCTTCATTGAGAACTGCTTGGTACGGTAAAAAATCCTGCAAAACAAAAATATCAAACTCGCTAATTTGGTTAGTAGCGGTACGGCCGCAAATTCTATTTCTGAGGCTTTCAATACTAGTCGCAGAAACAACATGTCTTTTGTGAGGTTGTGTTAAAGAAGAAGAAAATGGTATGGAAGCCGACAGGTTGCTAACACTTTCTTGTTGGTAAAACCTATATACTTTTTTGCATTCGTCTTCTACACTAGACAACACTTCTTCTTTAGTTTCTTCAATAGGTGGTGGGTGATTTGGATTTTTGGGACTTGGAGGTGGTAGTACTTTTATACAATCGTAAATAGTTTCAATAAGTGATTTAGTACCGTGACTAAGAAGGGATAGGATTTGATTAGTGCGCTTTCTACCTGTCCTTTTCTTACTCTGTCGATGGTATGCATCCTCTATTTTAATATTCGGATTTAATACATCACCAATAATATAATTAGTGGGAATAGGAATAAAATATTTTTTTATTTTGATAAATATTTTTTAATAGCTGCCTTATAAACTGGTTTATCCATATATTCATTAAGCAGTAAAAATATTAGAGCTATAAAAAACAACATAGTTGAAATAGTAGGATAATATATACCGGAAAATTCTTTTGTTGCTTGAAAAAATTTCTCTAAAAATACAATAAGTTCGGAAATTTTTCCCCAATCGCTATCTACAACCACATCAGCTGGATTTTGATTATGAGAGTTAAAAAATAAAGTTATAGGTTTTCTATAGTCATAAGCAACAAGTAGTTGCTCGTATAAAGAATTCCACCTAGTGGGTACTTCTTCTGGAATTTTTCTTTAAGGTAGTTGGCAATCGTGACAAGTTTTTTTATATTCTTTTCTTCGTTGTATTCTATTATTTTTAAAAATAAAGTTTATAGCAAATTGTATTTTACTAAGAATGTCTTCAAAAAGTGATAGACCATCCTTTACAACTAAATTATATATATGACACGCACATTTTATATGAAAATGATCTGGAAAAGATGGAGTTAAACTATTTTTTAAAATTGTAATAGCGTAATTGATAGAAGAAGCGTTATCTAATGTAATAGTCATAATTTTATCAGCTATTCCGTAATAATCGCACACTTGATAAATATTTTCTGCAATAAAAATACCAGTGTGCCTATCATCTATATATCTATACGCTAATATACGTTTTTGTATAGACCATTTATAATATATCCAATGACATATTACCATTAATAATCATGGTCGTTAATACTACAACCTTTATCAGAAGTGATAGCCACTTTGCCATTAAAATGATATAATGAATAACGTGTTGATATTCATGTGCGAATTTAAATACATCTCTCTTAACAGTTGATCTAGAAAAATCGTTAAAAACATGATTATACATATCTCTAATGTAATGAATAAAACCGGGAGATGAAGGAAATGAAAAATGCAAACCCTCCACAACAACTAATTTTTCTATTGCTTCCCTATCTCTATGTTTATCATATTTAGGGCCTACAATTCCCCATGTCATAGGGTTAATTTAACCATGTACTTGTTCCGGGACAGTATGTGAACCTTGTCCCGATGGAGAGGACGTTTGTGCACCTGGTTTTGAAGCCTCGTATTGGGCATACCTAGATGGATGAGACTTTGATACGTGTCTCATTAAACCCCATGTCCCACCTTGACCTTTTTCAGTTTTAAATTTTAAAACATCTTTACAAATTTTACATCTAGCTACTTGATTCTCTACGTCCCTATCAAAAAATGTCCATGCATCTGATTTTAATATTCGTTTTGCTGGACCTCGTCTCATACTAGGGGCAATAACAGACATTTCAGTTAAAGGTGCACTAGTGAGTGTGTTGTCATCTACATTAGTGAGTGTATCATCTAGATCATCGTCTAAATTAAAGTCTTCTTGAGTTCTAGAAAATAGCCCCTCGTCTAAATCTAATGGTATTGTAGGAAAATGTTCAGTATCAACAAAATCATCATGTGTAGGAAAAGGATTTTGTCTAGAAATAGGTCTCTTGCCCTTGTTTCCCTTACTAGAAGAAGCATGACATCTACCCGTAAGCATACGTTTAAATCCTTCAATTATAAATTTATAATTATACTAATAAATAATTAAAGTAAATGAAATTAAGTGCGCTAAATAAAATAAACATACAATAATAATTTAATGAATGAACAAATGTACCAAACGCCGACGTAACGTCGACGTGTAATCGAAAGGTTGAAAATTGAAACTTTGCTCGATGGAAGATCCTCAAGCTAATTGCCAACTTCACTCCCAAATGAATAAATAAAATTGAATATTTAGTAGATAATGTAGACTTGTAGAGAGATAGATTGAGAGATTGTAGAAAGATTTGTGAGAAAGATGAAGAGAAAATGAGGTATTTATAGTTGAAAAATTGGGTTAAAGTGTAAATATAATAACTTATGGGTTAAAAATAAATATTAAGGGGTAGGGGTGTTGGGGGAGGGGGTAGGCCGAAAATGTCCGTTGCACAACAGACAAAATGTAAAATGGTCGTTGGTGCAACGATTATTTTTGCAAAAGGAGAGTTTCGGGCGGGATCGGGATCGGGTCGGGACTGACGGGCCTGGGGCGGGCCGGGATGGGTCGGGACGAGACCATGTCCCGTCCCGGTTCGAGTCTCGATACCGATATTTTTTTTTTAAAAATAGTCTGGTTCAGGGCGGTGTCAGAGCGGGACCGGCCCGACCGGCCCACTGGCCAGTTTGGAGTGCCAATAATTCTGTTTTCAGATAGTCCATCCCACAAAAGATGAATATATAATTGAAAATTTGATCTTAATTTAGAGATACTTATCCATTTCCCCCAAAAATAAAAAAAAAATACAAGCAAAGAGCTGCTGCGTAACGTATTCCCGCGAAGTTGGGAACATTTTTAAGAATCGGACGGTCAACAATAAACCTCAGGGCCCAATAGAATCCACCCCCAAACCGTATAAATATGAAACCCTAAACTCAAATTTTCTCCTCACCTTCAAATTTACATTTCTCTCTATTTATACACACAAATTACAGAATTTGTAAGTGAAACAATGGCGTCTGAAGAACTTAAAGAGCTTAAGAAGATCAAGATTGATTGTGGGTCTGATTCAGATGAGCTTAGGAAGAACAAGAAGAAAGATAAAAAGCGAAAAGCTTTAAACTTGGATGATAATAATGAGGAGAATAAAAAGAAAAAAAAGAAAAAGGAGGAACAAGTGGAGGATCCTAATGCTTTGTCTAATTTTAGGATATCAGTGCCCCTAAGAGAGGCTTTGATTGCCAAAGGGATAAATGCGTTGTTTCCTATTCAAGCTATGACTTTTGATACTGTTTTGGATGCGTCTGACTTGGTTGGTCGAGCTCGCACTGGTCAGGTATATATATTTTTTGCAATTATCTTCTTAACTCTAAACAGTGAAATAACATTTCTTGATTTTATATCTAATTTTTGTGTTTAGTTAATAATTTAAACTTGTATGGTGATGTTTTAAACATCTGTCTGGCTGTCATTTGTTATGAATCAAATGCAGTTTTCTGTCAGTGGCCTAGCAATTTGTCATGTAAATTTTGATCTCTTGATGTTTACTGGTTGGATTATGGTCTGTTTAGCGTCATTGGGAAATTCTAACCCGGAACGCAGTGGCGGAGCCACATGTATTCAAGGGGGTGTCAATTGACACCCCTTTGTCAGAAAAATTACACCGTCTAGTTAGGTAAAAAAAATCCCTTTTTATGTATATATACTATATATTGACTCTTATTGGCTTCTTCACCGGTTGTTCCTTTATATTTTGAACCCTTTAGTGAAAATCCTGGCTCCGCCACTGCCAAACCCGATAACCAATGTCCATGTGTTCCTTGTGCGATTAAAATTAGGTTGGCTCTTAGGCAGGGGCAGAGAACCTTAGTTCTCTATGTGATTTATATTCTTGTGCTGTTCACTGAATAACTGACCTACTCAGGAGGAGCTCACATTTTGTGGTGATTTTCATTCTAGAGTCATACTCCCTCCGTCCCAAAATACTTGTCATGCTATTCTTTTTAAAAGTCAATTTGACTAAATTTCAAAGCTAAATTAGATTAGATTAATTCAATATTTTAAAATTAAAATTTAGATATTCGAAAATTATACGAAAAGTACTATAAGTTGCAATTCTTCTCATATTAATATGATGAAAAAATATAGCTTCAATTGTTGGTCAAAGTTCATATAGTTTGATTCTTGAAAAGCGTAATGCGACAAGTATTTTGGGACAGAGGGAGTAATTTATTGAGTTCCGCTTACTGCATTGTTCATATGGTTATGCAATTTACTTGTCCAAGGGGGGTACACCCTTTGTTCTAGTGTGCCTCTCTTAGAAAGAGGCTTACAGTACCCTATGGTGCTTATGAGGATCTATTAGTGAGGATTTGATAAAGGTACACAGGTTGCATTTTGATGTGAATTTTATATCTGAAATGAGTTTTCTGAGAACACAAGAGTTGATGGTTTCTATTTTTAAATAAAAACTTTGCCGTTACTTATACGTTATGATAAATGGGCGGTGCCCACTTTGGTTCTATTATCATAAGAATAATAATGGGCCAAATTTTCAGTACTACAAGACATTTTATGCAATGTTTGTGATTATTTGTTGACTAAATAGTCACTAACAAGTACTTAGTTATTATTTTAATTTCTGCTCACTCCCACATTTGCAGGGTAAAACATTGGCCTTTGTGTTGCCCATATTGGAGTCCCTGATAAATGGCCCTACTAAGGACTCCCGGAAAACAGGGTATGGGAGGGCTCCTAGTGTCCTAGTGCTTTTACCTACTAGGGAATTGGCACTTCAGGTATTATTTTAGAGGCCTTGCCGAAGTTGACTGCTTCACTGAATGTGAACCTATGAGTTTTGTATTCTCACTTCATGTTAATTATAGGTGTTTGCTGATTTTGACGTTTATGGTCGTGCTGTGGGGCTCACTTCATGTTGTTTATATGGAAATTCACCCATGGGACAACAACAAGTTCAATTGAAAAGAGGAGTTGATATCGTCGTAGGTACTCCTGGAAGAGTTAAGGTAGTGTATTCACTGGTCTTATATTTACCGACTCTGGAATATTCATTGTTGTTAGCTTCAGAGTTTTTAGATTCACTCCTTGCAAATCTTGCTGCAGGGTCACATCGAAAGAGGAAATATTGATTTCAGGTCTCTAAAGTTCCGTGTTCTTGATGAAGTTGATGAAATGTTGAAAATTGGTTTTGTTGATGATGTTGAATTTATATTAGGTATGCTGCTATTCATCGGTATCGTATCTTACCCTTATTATCTGATCTTTTACCCTCTCTTTACCGGTGCTGTCAGTTATGTCAGTGTAATATTCTTTGAGAGCTGAAATTTGTTTTTATGCATTAAATGTGATTTCCAGGGATTTTGTCATCTTATGGTTATTGATTTTGTTTTGCTTTTTCTTCTACTTTTCTCTTTTGAGTTTTAAAGGCAAGGTGGAAGATGCAAGCCAAGTTCAAACACTTCTTTTCAGTGCCACTTTGCCAAGCTGGGTGAAGCATGTTAGTTCGTTATCGCTCTTTTTCTATACATACTAGTCGGTGTTTGCTCCTGGGGAATATTTCATAGCCCTTTGTTATTTCGTTAAACAAATAGCTTCTTCCAGGGCTTGGAAAACAGCCCACCTTGGGGGTAAAGGGGAGATGTACAACTTCTGTGTCCTAGGCTTGCATTTTCTTTTCTCTCCTGAATAATGATCTGTTTTTGGTGGCAGATATCTTCCAAGTTTGTCAAACCTGATAAGAAATAGCTGATCTTGTTGGTGATGAGAAAATGAAAGCTAGTAAGAATGTGAGGCATATTATTATACCATGCTCTAGTTCATCCAGAGCTCAGCTGATTCCTGATGTCATTCGCTGCTACAGCAGGTTGGTCGTTTCTCATTCTTAAGTAGCTGTCCTTTTGAGATTTTTAGAATGACAATAAACTTATGAGATCCTTTTCCATCCCCTTTCCCTTGAAATATCAGTGGTGGGCGCACAATTATTTTCACTGAGTCAAGGGGTTATGCTTCTGAGCTAGCTGGCTTATTGCCTGGGGCACGTGCTTTACATGGAGAGATACACCAGTCCCAGCGTGAGGTTAAATTTTTTGTTTAAAACATGTGTTGTATTCTGGTGTGCTCTCTTTACAAATCATTCCCGCTCTCTTTTTAGTGACTTTGCTGCTTGTAAGAGGATGAGAGTTTCTCCAGATTTAATCATCACCTACTAATGTTGATGGATAAGAATATAAAGCCAAAAAGGACTTTGCATAAGCCGACTGTTTGTCATATTCCTCTACTCCTTCAACAGATTTTAGTATTTTACAGTTATGTTATGAGTTTAGATTCTTTCAATTTTCTCAACTAACAACTGTTACCATGATTGTTGCATGCTGTTCCAGATTACACTTTCTGGATTCAGATCAGGGAAGTTCCTGACATTAGTGGCCACAAATGTAGCAGCCCGTGGATTGGATATTGACGACTTTCAGTTAATTATTCAGGTTTGATATCATTAAGCATATTCAATGTTGATGCTCAAACCATATTGGTATTTGTGAATGCTGAAAATAATATGTATGGTTAGTGTGAGCCTCCACGCGATGTCGAAGCGTATATTCATCGCTCTGGCAGGACAGGACGGGCAGGTGAGCTGCTGATGTTGGAATTGCTTTCATTAGATCACTGGACTTCACAAACATTCTTACTTACATTTGTTTGTTATTATGCCATTCAGGAAATACTGGTGTTGCTGTGATGCTTTATGATCCTAAGAAGTCCAACATTCTAAGATTGAAAGAGAATCTGGTGTGAAGTTCGAGCATCTATCTGCTCCACAGCCAGCTGATGTTGCTAAAGTGGCTGGGAAAGAAGCAGCGGATGCAGTTGCTGAAATTTCCGATAGGTATGTTTTTCAATTGTACTTTATATTTAATGTGCCATCACTCTATCACTTCATTTATTTTCAAATCTCTGTAGCGTAATACCTGCTTTCAAGGCTGCAGCAGAGCAACTTCTAAATACCTCTGAACTATCACCAGCTGAATTGCTTGCGAAGGCACTTGCCAAAGCAGCTGTAAGTATTTATCCTCATTACTTGTCTGACTTGTGAACAAACTTGGCCTATGGTTGACAAGACTTTCTCTTGCTTTCCAGGGCTACTCAGAGATCAAGAGTCGGTCACTTCTTCCTTCCATGGAGAACTGTGTTACTCTACTTCTTGAGTGTGGCAGGCCCATATTTTCACCTTCGTGAGTATTTAGACCAACCATGTTCACTAAATGGTTTTCTTACTTTCTCTAATTAACAAGTCATATGATGATGATGATGATGATGATGATGATGCTCAGTTAGAGCTAATATGGAAGAAGCCTGCTGTTTGTGGTTGAATAATTCTTCTCTTTTCTACTTTGTTAATTTGTTAATATGGCAGCTTTGCGTATAATGTTTTGCGGGGGTTCGTACCTGAGGACAAGGTTGAATCAATCAAAGGTATTGCCTTGACAGGGGATGGGAAGGCCGCGGTTTTTGATGTATCTGCTGATGACCTGGATACATTTCTAGCAGGCATGTTTCTCCATTTTCTGTAATTGATCTGCCATTGGAAGATGAGAATCATCCAAACAAATTCAATTCTAAAGCCTTCCTCCATCAGTGTTTGGCAGTTTGCTTCTTATTCCCATTCTCAAGCAACCCCACTATCTCATGAATCAGTGATCAAATTGTCACTGATTGTCTAAAGCTCTTTCTCATCTTTGATTTCTCCTTTCCGCCCGGTGGGGCTCTGCAGGGAAGAACACACAAGGTGTAAGGTTAGAGGTAGTAAAAGAACTGCCTCGGTTGCAAGAGAAAGACCAGGCGAGAGGTGGAAGATTTGGTGGTGGTCGCGGTGGCTTTTTTGACAGGAGAAGTGGAGGTCGATTTTCTGGAGGCAGAGGCGGAAGAGGTGGTGGTGGTGGGAGAGGTTACGGAGACTACGGCCCTAGATGGTGAAGATTGCAAGCAGTTTATTCAGACAGCTGACTGACTGTACAGGAAATTGCGACCATGATGATTTCCTGTGTAAGAATTGCGACCAATGTAGTGGAGCCCGTCAGACCCAAGGTGTAAGCCGGCGGGCATCCACATGGGTAGCCCAAACTTCCACAGTCGCAGGTGTATGAAGCCATTCGGTCCACTCTGAGGAAACACCTTCGCAGAATTCTTCTCCATGACGCTTCCCGCTCTTGTTGAGTTTCATTTCCACCAGACCTGCTACTGCTGCTACCACTCATGTATGTGTTGTTCCTCACGCGCATCAGCTCTTCTCCTAAAGCTGTTGCGCGTGAGGAACAACACATACATGAGTGGTAGCAGCAGTAGCAGTTCCGAATGAAACTCAACAAGAGCAGGAAGCAACATGGAGAAGAATTCTGGTAAGGTGTTTCCTCGGAGTGGACCGAATGACTTCATACACCTGCGACTGTGGAAGTTTGGGCTACCCATGTGGATGCCTGCCGGCTTACACCTTGTGTCTGACGGGCTCCATTGCACTGGTCACAATTCTTACACAGGAAAATAAGCATTTTTTTTTATTTTCCACTCGGTATCCAGTACACGCATTGGAGTCCAACAAAAAATTGAACACATAACCGTTGGGCTACAGATCTTGATTTTGCGATAAGCATGTTCCGATTCGATTTTACATGAAAATATTTTACGTACTATAAAAGAAAGGGAACAAGCATAGCAGTTCAAAATCTAATGCATTGAGCTCCTTTTAAACTTTTGCAGACCTTGCCAGATTTAATCCTTTTGGGTACGATGATACCAAATTACCAACCAACAGATATAATCTTTATGCAGTCGTTATCAAGTTTATGCTGATCCTCTTCAGTCTTCCCATCAAGTATTGGACAATATTTTTAGTTGAAATGAAAAAAAAATTACTTATCTAATTGAAATTAAGGTTATGAAACAAATTAGAAGTTGAAAAAACCATCATCTCCTCAATTAGTTTTCTTCAAATTTATTATTTCTTCTATTCTATTTTTCCTGCCCTTCTTTTAATTGTATTTTCCTTATTTTGGTATTTACTCCATCCGTCCCAAAATAAGTGCTATCTTAGCAAAAGTCATGCCCATTAAAAAATTAATAAATATAATATGTAGTTTACTAAACCACTCTTATTTATTAGATGTTTTTTAAGAATTGAACAATATTAAAGAGTACTAATTTTTTAATGCTAAACGCATAGCTGAAATCATTGACAATTTTTTTTAATTTATAAGATGACACTTATTTTGATATAAATTTTTTGTTAATGTGATATTTATTTGGAACGGAAGTAGTACATTAGTGGTTAGTTCAAGTACTAAAAAAGAGTTAGTGATCAAAATAACATAACTATCTCTTGTCGTGAGTTTCCTACTTTATCTATTAATTGCATGAGTTTTTTATATGAATTTTCATAATTAATTTATTAAAACACCTCAGATATTAGTTATTTCTTTTCTACCTCTTGGTTCACGTAGAAAAATTGAATATCTAATAATTGAGTGTGTTTTAATAAATAATTAATTATAATTGAAGTAGGAAATTTGCGTGTTTGCTAGTGGAGATGAAGAATTGGCGAAAAAATAATAGTTGAGGTGAGTTTTTGAGTAAGAAAAACATATACTTGCTCCAGAAGAAAATAAGAAGAATCACTTGTGGGGTTCCACCGAAACTTGTCACGGCAATTTCCAGACGCTTCCAGATTCTCCTTTATTTTCTTCCATTAATTCATTTTGTGTGTCTATTTGCTCCAAGAAATTGCTGTCTGAATGACTTTTATTCATACTCACAATCACTCTTATCGATTTTGAGGTCCTCGAAACATCATGGGATGGTACAGAAGATCAAAATTAGGTATTGCTGCATTTCGCACTTTCGCATCAAAGTTTTCACTCAATAATTCAATTCAACGAACCATTCCAAGACCCAACCACTCCGATTCTTTGACACCAAACACTCTACCCAAACCTAGTACATATGGGATCAAGCAAAATCAGTATACTAGCCCTTTCTTGAGTGGGGGTAGAAGATATTACTATGTTGATAGACACAAAGTTCATCACTTTCGTCCAAGGGGTCCTCAAAGATGGTTTCAAAATCCAAGAAATGTTGTTATTGTTGTCTTGGTTGGGTCAGGATTAGTGATAACTGTTTATATGGGTAATTTAGAGACTATACCTTATACTAAAAGAACCCATTTTGTGCTTTTGTCTAAAGATATTGAGAAAAGGCTAGGTGAGTCTCAGTTTCAACAAATGAAAGGGACATTTAAAGGGAAAATATTGCCCGCGATACACCCGGAAAGTGTTAGGGTTAGATTGATAGCTACTGATATAATTGAAGCTTTACAAAGAGGGTTGAGAAAAGAGCAGGTGTGGACTGATCTTCATTATGCATCAAATGCAATGGAATCTCATGAGAGTAGTGGTGGGCATGAGACTTTGATGGCATTAAGTGATAGTAACCCCGAGGCGAAATGGAATAAAGAGGATGAGATTCTTGATGACAGTTGGGTTCAGCAAAGTAGGAAGAAGGGAAAGGAAAAGGGGTCAGAGCCCAATACCTCGCATATCGAGGGATTGAAGTGGGAGGTTATAGTTGTAAATGATCCTGTTGTAAATGCCTTCTGTTTGCCTGGTGGAAAGATAGTAGTTTTCACGGGGTTGCTCGAACATTTTAGGACGGATGCTGAGATTGCAACCATAATTGGGCATGAGGTGTTATATCAGCTTTGCCATTTTATTCATTTTAGTGCCTTTGTTTTAGTATGGTCCTATTCACGCCTTTGTTTCTCTGCTTGATAGGTTGGGCATGCTGTGGCTCGCCATGCTGCTGAGGGAGTTACAAAAAACTTGTGGTTTGCGATCCTTCAATTAGTTCTTTATCAATTTGTTATGCCTGATGTTGTTAACACCATGTCAGCCCTGTTCCTAAGGCTTCCCTTCTCACGCAGGTATGTGTATCACCTTTTATTGTCTGGATTTTGTAAGTTTCCTCTTGCTTGTGTGTTTATATTTGATTTCTCTTTTAGGACTTAGTTAACATTGTTGTGTCTTAGCGCCAATTCTCTCTGTTAGACAACAATATTAAGTTGGTAAATTTTATAGTCATAGAAATGTTACGTCCACATATACAGCCAATACATAACTAAGAAGCGTGCATCATAGATTATGTCAGTCTAGTAAGCTCACTTTTGTGTGTTATGTCAGTGCTGCTTGTGAGAAATATTTGTTAAATGTCGATTGGGATCATTGCAACATGTAGGCATAGAGCTTGAGCCTCTTTGTATTAAGGTGGTCGCTTCAAAATCTTGATTGGATGTCTTTAGTGTTCCTTGTTCCTTTCATTTGCATCCTCCAACGCTCATGTTAGAAGACATTTTCTTTTGACATGGTAACAAGTTGTATTAAAATAAAAAAAAGGGCCAGTGAAGGCCATAGTTACAAAGAGGCTAAAAAAGAAGCTACACAAAAATTCAACTAGCAACTAAAGAGACTCTAGGAACTGTGTGAGAGTCTCTGAGTCATCTATGTACTTTTCTTTACACCAAAAATGCAAAAGTTGAATACAATTAAGCTTTATCTTCTAGATAGGGTTGCTTTTGTTTTAAGAAGACATTTTTACAATAAAAAAAAAAGGGCAGCCCGGTGCACTAAGCTCCTGTTATGCGCGGGGTCCAGGGAAGGGCCGCCACAAGGGTCTATTGTACGCAGCCTGCAAGAGGCTGTTTCCACTGCTTGAACCCATGACCTCCTGGTCACATGACAACAACTTTACCCGTTACTAACTTTCTTATATTCCCTATCTAAATTACATTATATTTCGTGCTTTGGTTTTCATTGCAGACACATGGGACCTTCTAAAGAGGTTGTCCCTCCATGTCAGATGCATATGTTATAGTGCAGAATAATAGTGGACATTGATTGTTGGAAGTCCAATGTTTTACCCCTAGTGTCATTGTTTCTACACAAAGTGAATAGAGCTTGTACAACAATAAAAAAAAAAGAGAAGTTATACCGGATTTGTTTCTGCTGCATTGGTCCAGCAGAACAGGGTGTGTGGGAACTTGATAACTTAACTCTGGTTTAACATGGGAAACATTTGTAAGGTTTTTGTTCAGAAGGTATAGTAATAAAGTAGAACTAGTTGATAATATTAGGGGTGTCAATGGTTTTCTGAGAACGGATAGTACCGACTAAACTAAACCTTACTGGACTGTTTCTTAGTTTTTTCATAAATTGTAGGTTTCAATATAGATCTATAAAGGGTCGTTTGGTTGGGGGAACAAGTTATCCATGGAGTAGTTATCCCGGAATTGTCATCACACCCTCCCATAGGGATAAAAATAATACTATAATCCCGGGATAACTAATCCCAGGATTTGTTATACCTCGATTTTATCCCAACCAAACGTGGGATAAACTCATCTCAGATTTTATCCCGTGATTAATTATCCCTTATCCCTCGTACCAAACGAGTCCTAACTGGACTAAATAATTTTTTGAAACTGGTAAATTTCAACTGTACTGAATAATTATGGTAGGTTTTCTAATTTTATAAAATAAACCGAAAAAATACAAAAATACCAACTTGAACTGAATAATTCTTATATGTACAAACTATATCTTATACATTAAGTTTAAGAATAACGAAGCATTAAATTTTTAACCTCGGGACTTGGATGGATTCTTTTAGAAACTGCTACAAGTAACAATCTGACCGAATTCTACTACTACTAAAACTAAATTGGTTAATCAAGCCACCAAGTTATGCTTTTTTCCCTTTCGTCTATATATATATATATTTGTGATATTTGAGTCAAATATCAAGTTAATATATTTCCAAAAGTTTTAGTGACGCTACACATTATTTTTTCAGATTTATGTTTTTTGAACTACATGATTTTTGGTTAGCAAGTCGGTAATTTTCTAAGATAGAACAATATTGTTTTTGGTAAAGAGTGTGTTCCTAGTGCACAACCTACATCATTGCACCCTCAACCCTGTAAATCAAAATTTTACTTGAGCATTGCGTGTATACTAGCTTTTACAGTACAACTTTTGCTCAACTAACCTGTAATAATACTATTAATATACACCATATATGTTATATTGAAACTTATTATTTTACACAAGCTTTGACACCCCTAGGTAATATAGGCGACTTGATTTTACCGAAGAGAAGCCCAGATGATTGAGACAGTTCTGAGAAGTCTAATAATTGTTATACACAGTAGAGTAACCGAAATATGGTATAAATTTCTTAAAATAACTGGCCAACTGAAGCATTGACACCCCTAGGTAATATGGGCGACTTAGTTTTCAGCGCTTGTAAGGATGCTCCTCTACTTACTTTCCGCAGTAAGGAGCAAAAGAGAGGATTTTCCCTTGAGTGCTTTTAAGTTAGGGTTCTAATGGGTTAGACATCTCAAGTTGCTTGGTAAAGATCAACTTCCCATTTTATCCACGTAAACATGAATACATCATAATAATGGCCAGCGGGGTGCAATTGAAGTGCACATTGCACTCATCTTCTGATGTTGTTGGTTCCCTCTTTTTAGAGGGCTTTTTTCTTTTTATCTCCTTTTCCCATTTCGTTTGGTTGATTCAACCCTGATTCATCTCTCATTTTTTGGTTCACCGATATAAGTTCGTCAATTTCATTATATAATGAGTTTTCCTAAAGCATAAAGAAGATATTCCTAAAAGAAAAAGGATATTTGATGAGCATCAGCTGTGTAGCACGGGCACATGTATGAGTACAATATGAAAATATGAGAATCAAAATACAAGGTGCTATTTATAGATGTCTAGTTATATAAAAAATGTTGTTTTTATAGTTGTCTTTAATATGTTTGAAGTCTAAAGAGTTGTAGTAAAATCTATCTATATTATTTTAAAAGCATGAATATAAATGTTGGTTGTCCAAAATATCCTTCAAATATTGAGCGACTTTTATACCCTTAATAAACTCTAATTCTATTTCTTTTCAACAATATTAATGTACAAAAATGTAAATTACTTCATTAGTTGTATTGTCCAAATCAAACTCTAAAATGGTGTATTCTTATCTAGGAAAAAACCAAATTCGTAAATATAACAAATTAAATATCAATCCTATTCATAATCTGCAATCCTATTTGTAAATATGAATTACTCATTAGAGTAATAAGGCCAAATAAAAAGATTTCTACACCGTATATCAATGTGGTATAGTTACAACATCATATAACCCATATAATAATATCTATCTATCTATATTATAAAAAAATGAAATTAAAACGATAAATGTTGTACGTAGGGATGGCAACGGATCGGATCTGGATCGGATCCTACTAGATCCAGATCCGTTTTTCATACCTGGATCCAGATCCATCTGGTCCATAAAAATCGGATTCAAATCCGGATCCATCGGATCCACCGGGTTCACGGATCGGATCTGGATCCACATGTAAAAAAATTTTGCCTTGCTAATAATGTAACCTTGCTAAGATTTTTTTTAACAGACAAACGATTTTTACTTAGCTAACAATTTACTGTGTTTCAATTTTAAAATGTTCATATGAGATATTTTATTCGTTGTCTCGTTTTGATTGTGAGCTATTAATTAAAAGTATTGGACAATGATAATAGTTGTGAAAAATGCTGACTAGTATTTTCATAATGCAGAACTTACATGTGCTTGAAATCTTCACAAATGAAGTGAATATAATTTTAACTATTTGTCTATGGAGATGTTAGTCATTCACTAATATAACATTGACTTTATTATCGAAGTTACCTCTTTATTTTTTGATTTTTGAGTTAACGCGGGGATAAATTAAACTTGTTTTGAGAATTAAACTTGCAAAGATGTGTTTAGCAATTTTAAGAAAATACTTATAAAATTACATTCTAGGTTATGAATATATTTAATAAAAAACGGATCCACGGGTCGGATCTGGATCGGATACAGATCTTAAATCCAAGATTCTGATCCAGATCCGATCCGTCAGAAACGGATCCGGGTCCGATCCGGGTCCGTCGGGTCCAAATTTTGAAGATCCATATCCTATAAAACGGATCTGGATCCACCGGATCCGGACCGGGTCCAGGATCCACTGCCATCTCTAGTTGTACGACGGAATATTTCCAAAATATTGATAGACTTTTATGCCTTTTGGAAGCTAAATTTTTTTCTTATAATATCATTAATGTTAGATAAAATTGTAATATTTAAAATTTTGCCAATATTTAAGACTTTAATAAGATTGTTAATTATTCCCATAAAAATGAAAAAAATATACAAAAGTTAACAATTCAACCTAACAAAAGAGATATTGGAATAAAGCTTGCTTTTACACCAACTTATCTGATTGATATGCATATTTTAAAATAATTTGTACATATTCAACAGTACAATTATTTAGAGAATATATATACCATTGAAAGTTTCTATTTTAGGTATGCATTTCATAATGTTTGAAGCAAGATATATTTGTGAAAATAGTAAATATGCAATGCTACGACTTGTTATTTGAGCTATGTATTTTTAAAAGAAATATTAAGTGATATCACCCACACGATGTTCTCAAATAGTAATATGCAATACTACGACTTGTTATTTGAGTTACACCCAATCTTCCTATTTCTATAGATGAAAAACTATTAAGTATCACTCATTTATTAAGGAATTATGAGGGTCAACAATTTTAATTAAGGAATTTAACATATAGTTTGGGTAAGAACGGTTAGGCGAGCCCCGAGCGTTAGGCGTGTTTAGGGCGTACAGTCGGGCGCTTAGGGTGTAAGCCTCACCGGAACTAAGTCCCGCACGTAAGCCCCGGGGCGTTTTGCCAGTGACTCTCCCCGGGACGAGTCCTGAAACTTCCTTTTAAAACACTAATTTTAGGATGATATTTGAATCTGAAAAAACCAGGAAGCTCTATTCAAAGTGAAACATGAAATTCCTCGTTCCGGTCATATCCAGCGTGATTCTTACCTGAAATATCCCTGGTAACAGTGTAGCTAAATATTAATATCTGTGCTATAGGGTGTCTTGTCAATTGGTGAGAACCTGAGTTTTCTGAAGTTTAGGGGTTAATATTAGGGGTATTTATTTGGTTAGTGAATCTAAGGCGGTTCTCAGAAATCTATCAGAGGTAATTCAGAGTGGCAAAAGTGAGCCCAAAAATAAAAAAGAAATCACGCTGGATATTTCAGCGTGAATCTTACCTGAAATATCCCTGTTTATTTGATTAGATTCACTAACCAAATAAACACCCCGATTTCAGATGCTCAAATGTTTTTATTTGTGCCTGTTGTCTGGTGCATTTATTAATGCACTTAATAGTGATCTAGTAAGTTTTTGCTTCTTTTAACCTGTTTATATCTTTTTTCAGATGAAAAAAGTTTGTAAGTAATCACTCTGCGTTCAGAGTTTTACTGTGATCCTAAAAAAAGGGCAGCACTAAGCTCCCGCTATGCGCGGGGTCCGGGGAAGGGCCGGACCACAAGAGTGCACTTCATAAAATTAATGAGATAGGGCAACAGTAAGTCTGCTGTTGTTTCTCTAAGTCTATATATTTTAGGCTTATTTTTGTTCTGGTTTTGTTGGTTAAAGTCTTGAGTTAATTGGTCGATGAGCTTGTTCCTGTAGTAGAGGTTGGTACTGATCATCGAGAGTTTGGAACTGAAACTCTTGGCTTCAAACCTTCATGGCATCACCTACTTGTTATGTGGGTTTTTGTGAAATTCTGTTAATGTTCCCTGTTATATCTCAACCGTTTTATCTGTGTTTATCTGTGTGGGGTGCACACGTCTTCTTAGCAAGCATGGATATGTAATACAAGAAACTAGTCATTTCATGGATATATGTTTTGCCTTTTTTCCTGTCGTGTCGAGTTCTCATGCATTTTTGTGTTACCAGGATGGAGATGGAAGCAGATTACATAGGTCTGCTGTTGATGGCTTCTGCTGGATATAACCCTCGAATAGCTCCCTCAGTCTATGAGA
Organism: Anisodus acutangulus; assembly: GCA_029783415.1. Lineage (NCBI taxonomy): Eukaryota > Viridiplantae > Streptophyta > Magnoliopsida > Solanales > Solanaceae > Anisodus > Anisodus acutangulus. The sequence continues at coordinate 40,737,530 of CM056497.1, read as the reverse complement.
AGCTGGGCAAAATTTCTGGCGAATCAGCCTTGAGAGATTATCTGTCTACTCATCCTTCTGGGAAGAAGAGAGCGCAGTTGTTGGCTCAGGCTAAAGTAATGGATGAAGCCCTTACGATATATAGAGAAGTACAGGCAGGAAAGGGGGTTGAGGGTTTCTTATAAAGGATGAAAATGTATACGCTATGCGAGTATGGAGCTGTCCAGAAGCCTCATTGGAAGTAATGCTCGTCTTTCCTTCCCATCTTGATTGATTTTCATTTCAAGTTCCAGAAAGCGAAGATTAAGGCAAAGATTGAATTTTGTCTTCACAAAATTGTTGTTTTTTTGGACAAGTCCAATTTCCTTTTGTGGCTGCTGAAATTGACTGTTCTATAAGCATACTTGTTTATCTGTAACCCTTTCAAATCTTGTGTCATCAAGTTTCTACGAAATTGAGGAAGCAACTTATAACGTGAAGGTCCATCTTTTCAAGTGAAGTTGTCTTGTCGATCAAATTTTGCAGCTTTATTTATCATTTCTTTGTCTTTCCTTTAGCAATGTGCAAGGCAATTTTCCATCTTCCAAGATTTTTTGAGTGTCATTCACAATGTATATTAGGAGTATATACCATTCCATGTTGTCTTCCTAACCTTGAGCGCTGCATTAATACCAGAACCAGTAAATCACATTCTAATGATAAACGGTGAGGTCCATTTTGCCAGACGCATGTAAGCATGTAAGACGACGAAGTAAAAATTTAAAACGCCTCGGCTTCTGCATATTAGCTGACACTTTAGGAATAACCACCCGAAAGATCATAATTTCCATCAAGGCTTCGATTGAATCACCTTATTTGGAGACTATAGTAGACTCGGATGTACAAACAAGTGGCCCAACATTCAATGCGGGTCGAAGTATCTGGTTGCTGGGTTGGTTAAATGCGATTAATGAAGCCAGGATCTTTCAGTAAATGGTTTCCTATTCAAAGAGTGCATAATCGCATGAATAAACTCACATTAACTCGTCAATTTGGGACTCAAATTCGAGATTTTCCTTGGGAAGGATTTGGAATGGCCCTTTGGCTTGATTCGTATTTCAATCAAAAACTTTATTTCTTAAATGGTTTGCCTTCTTTTCCTAGGTGCTCATTTTGTCTGGACTTTTATTTTAATGTTTCTATTTAGTGGACATGGTTATCCGCAAGAAATTATTGAATCCATCATTTGGGCTCGATGATCCACAGAAAATTATTTGATTCTCGTCTTTGAACCAGAACTTCATATTTCACCATCAAGAGTGTAACACTCTTTGTAGTAGCGGTATTTATATGTGATATTAACAACGTCTAAAGAAAAAATCTCACCACATACAAGAATACACCTTGTCTTCCGAATTCCCTAACAAATAAATGCGGATATAACTTGAAATATCTGTTTCAAGGCTATATTTGGAGCCTTTATTGCCTTTGTGTCTTTGTTTGTGATCCACCAAGCATGTCAACACAGTGTAAAAGCTTAGGATTGAGATTGACTGTTCCCGATTTGCTTATTATAACTCCAAACAATATTTTAAGGTCGTTAAATGTTGGAGTTCCAAGGGCTAAATTTGAAGAATACACTAGCATGCCTGCTTGAAAATTGCAAGAGCATGAGAGAGGTCAAGCAAATTCATGCCCACATCACAACATCCCCTCAACTCTTCATCACTGACCGTTGGTTCTTAATCTCTCGCCTTATTTTCTTCTGCACAGTGTCTCAATCGGGGTCTCTCACTTATGCCAACACCCTATTTAACTTTAAACTCGTTCCTCGTAAAACTCTCTTCATTTACAACGCTATGATCAGAGCTTACGCTTCAAGAATCCATGACCCCACTTCATCTCAGCCCTTAATATTATACAAACAAATGTTCTTTGATGGTATTACACCTGACTCTATTACTTTTCCCTTCGTGTTAAAATATTGTGTGAACAGAGTTGATGGATCTGTCGGACAAAGTGTTCATGCCCACGTTGTTAAGTTGGGGTTTCATACTGATGTTTTCGTGCAGAATTCTTTGATTAGTCTGTATTCACAATGCGGGTTAGTGGACAATGCAAGGAGGGTGTTTGATGAAATGTCTAATCGGGATATTGTTTCGTGGAATTCTATAGTTATTGGGTGTTTGAGAAACACAGAGCTGGATTTGGCGTTAGAGTTGTTTAGGAGAATGAAGAAGAGGAATATTATTACTTGGAATTCAATTATAACGGGGTTCGTACAAGGAGGCAGGCCAAAGGAAGCTTTAGAATTCTTCTATGAAATGCAAGTTTCAGGTAATGATATGGTTAGTCCAGATAAAATTACAATTGCTAGTGTAATCTCGGGTTGTGCTTCTCTTGGAGCGGTTGATCAAGGAAGGCGGGTGCATGATTACTTGAACAAAAGCGGAATGGAGTGTGACATGGTGATTGCAACAGCATTAGTTGATATGTATGGCAAATGTGGGAGTATTTCTAGAGCCCTTGATGTTTTTAGGTCAATGAAAAATAAGGATGTTTTGGCATGGACAGCTATGCTTTCCGCGTTTGCAATTAATGGGAATGGTAGAGAGGCTTTCGAGCTTTTCTTGGACATGGAAGCAGCTGGAGTTAGACCTAATGCCGTGACTTTTACTGCATTGCTGTCTGCTTGTGCCCATTCTGGCCTTATAGAGATAGGCCGCTGGTGTTTTCGCGTGATGAGGCATGCTTATCACATAGAACCACAAGTCCAACACTATGCTTGTATGGTTGACATTCTTGGTCGAGCTGGTCTCTTTGATGAAGCAGAAGGGCTAATCAGAAGTATGCCGATGGAGCCAGATGTGTACCTTTGGGGTGCACTACTCGGTGGCTGTCAACTGCACCGAAATTTTCAGTTAGGAGAAAGAGTTGCATGGTATTTGATTGATTTAGAGCCTCTGAACCATGCTTTTTACGTTAATCTTTGCGATATATATGCCAAAGCTGGAAGGTTTGATCATGTGAAGGAAGTTAGAGCCCTTATGAAGGAGAAAGGGATTGAGAAGACCGTTCCTGGCTGCAGCTCGATTGAAGTTGATGGAGTTGTGCATGAATTTTCAGTAAGAGGATCACCTCAAGTTTTGATGATAGAAATTAAGTCTGTATTAGCTAGTTTGAGTGATGAATTAGGAAGAAGAACTAATATAAACCCTTTCCTCGAATGAGGAGGATATAATTTTATTAACATGTGAACATTATTTGGTTTTACAGTCAACGCCAGTCAATATGACTGGATTAGGATGACTTCTTTTTCTACCAGTTCCAACTGGTTTAGGCTCTCTCAGCCTACTTTGGCTTCTAAGTTCTTTCATGCCCCAAAATGAAGAATAAAAACAGCTATTCTTTGTTAGAAATATGCTTTAGTAAGCCTTTACTTATTTTGAATAAGTCTAACTCAATAAACTTTCCTATTCGTAAGGAATTTTTAGTTAGTTAGATTGTGATGACTGCTATATTTTAACAGGTTTTTCTTCTTCAGTTATTTACTTTCGCAGCTATTTAAAGCAAACCAGTAATGAATAAAATTATTATCTACTGTAAGTCTTAGGCTCCAATTCTTTCTTCCCTCTATTATTTTATTTCAAAAACCATTGAGAGACTTTTTCAATCAACACTTTATACTCTTTTTGTTGCCCCATCTCTTAAAAAATCAACAATTGGTATCAAGAGCGTCCATTGATTTTACGAGATCTGTGAGTTCATACAATTTTCAAAAATTAATCATTTTTAATCAATTTTCAAACATGACAAGCATCGATCTCTCTTTGAGTGCCCCAAAAATTTTCAGTGGCGAAAATTATCAAACTGGTCAATGAAAATGAAATCATATTTTGACGCCTGTGATCTGTGGGAAGTTGTAATGGAAGATAAACCCTTACAATTACTCTCTGAAAATCCTACACTTGCCCAAATTAAATCTCATTCAGAAGAGAAAATCAAAAAATTCAAAGCAAAAACTGTAATTCAAAATTCAATGGCAGATTCAATTTTTTCTAAAATCATTGTTTGTGAGACAACAAAAGAAGCGTGGATTTTTTTTAAAAAAAGGAGTACCAAGGAAGTGACATAGTCAGGCATATGCAAATTTTGAATTTGAAAAAAGATTTTGAATCTCTTAGAATCTCTTAGAATGCAAGAGGATGAGACTATTATTAAGTATGTTGAAAAGATATCTTTGATTGTTAATAGAATCAGGTTGAGATTTAAAAAATAACAAAATAGTAGAATTTTTTTTTGTGACAATTTTCAGAGAGATTTGAGTCTAAAATTTCATCTCTAAAAGAGTCTAAAGATCGAATACCATCTCTTTTGAAGAACTAATAAGTGCTCTTCAAGCACAAGAGCAAAGATGAGCCTTTAGACAAAACTATGTCACTGGTGGTGCTTTCTATTCAAATCATAAAAGAAAAAGAAAACTATCATGTTTGCAAATAATGCAAAAAGAAAACATACTTGGAAATTTTTTGTTGGTGGAGATATGATGCAATATGTGAAAATTGCAAACAAACATGTCATGTTACGGAAGTGTGCAAGTTTAAAAAAATCCCCGAGCATAAACAACAGAAGCAGAAATTGAGGAGGATGAACTTTTTTAAATGACAGTTCCTAAAGCAAGGAGGAGTGTTAGAAATATGATTTAGTACTGCAGTAATTTTTTATTTTACCCTTTAGTTAATTTAAATACGTCCAAGTCAATAAGCTTTCCTATTCGTAAGAATTTGTTAGTTAGTTTTAGGTCTTTTAGGGATTAGGATTGTGATGACGACTATATTTTAGCAAATCTTTTTTACTTATCAGCTATTTAAAACAAATCAGTAGATTAATAAATTTACTCTCTAGGAATTTAAGTCTTCCTCTATTATTTTCCGATATTTCTTTTCTTTCAAAATCATTGAGAGACTTTTTCAATCAACACTTTCTAACTCTTTTTGTTGCCACACCTCTTAAAAACCCTAACATTCTTTACGTAAAAAATTATCTTTTGTTGGTTGCCATTGTAAGAATTACTCTACAATAAGGCTGGCCAGTGGGCCGGGTCGGCCCGATCCCGCTTCGACACCACCCCGATCCCGCTTCGACACCGCCCCGGTCCCACCTTTATAATTTTTTTTGTGGTATCGGGACTCGAACTGGGACGGGACATGGTCTCGTCCCGACCCGTCCCGACCTGCCCCAGTCTCGCTAGGCCCTTCCTGGTCCTGGTCCTGGTCCTGGTCCCGGTCCCGCCTGAAATCCCCCCTTTGCACAAATAACTGTTGTACCAACGACCATTTTACATTTTGACTATTGTGCAACTCCCATTTTATGCCTCTCCCCCAACCCCCTACCCCCTTAATATTTATTTTTAACACATAAGTTATTATATTTACACTTTAACCCAATTTTTCAACTATAAATACATCATTTTTCTTCATCTTTCTCACAAATCTTCCTACAATCTCTCTAAATCTCTCAATTTATCTCTCTACAAGTCTACATTGCCTATTAAATATTGAATTTTATTTATTCATTTGGGAGTGAAGTTGGCAACTAGCTTGAGGATCTTCCATCGAGCAAAGTTTCAATTTTCAACCTCTCGATTACATGTCGACGTTACGTCGGCGTTTGGTACATTCGTTCATCCATTAAATTATTATTGTCTGTTTATTTTATTTAGCGCACTAAATTTCATTTACTTTAGTTATTTATTAGTATAATTATAAATTTATAATGGAATGATTTAAATGTATGCTTACGGGTAGGGGTCAGACTTCTTCTAGTAGGGGAAACAAGGGCAAGAGTCCTATTTCTAGACAGAATCCTATTCCTACACGGGATGATTTTGTTGATACTGAACATTTTCCTACAATACCATTAGATTTAGACGAGGAACTATTTTCTGGAACTCAAGAAGACTTTAATTTAGACGATGATCTAGATGATACACCCACTAATGTAGATGACAACACACCCACTAGTGCACCTTCAACTGAAATGCCTCATATTCCCCCTAGTATGAGACAAGGTTCAGCAAAACGACAATTAAAATCAGATAAATTGATATTTTTTTATAGGGACGTAGAGAATCAAGTAGCTAGATGTAAAAATTGTAAAGATGTTTTAAAATTTAAAACTGGAAAAGGTCACGGTGGGACGGGGGGGGGGGGTAATGAGATACGTAGCAAGAGCTCATCCAACTAGGTATGCCAATACGAGGCTTCAAAATCGGATGCGCAAACGCCCGCTCCATCGGAACAAGGTTCACATACTGTCCCGGATCAAGTACAGGGTCAAATTAACCCCACGACTGGGGGAATTGTAGCCCCTAATTACAATAAACATAGAGATAGGGAAGAAATATCAAAATTAGTTGCTGTGAGGGTTTGCCTTTTTCATTTCCTTCATCTCCTGGTTTTATTCATTACATTAGAGAAATGTATAATCCTGCTTTTAACGGTTTTCCTAGATCAACGGATAAGAGAGATGTATTTAAATTTGCACATGAATATCAACAGTATTTACGTTATTCATTATATCATTTCTTGGCAAAGTGGCTATCACTTCTGATATAGGCCGTAGTACTAACGGCCATGATTATTTAACGGTAACCTGTCATTGGATAGATTATAAATGGTCTATGCAAAAACGTATCTTAGCGTATAGATATATAGATGATAGGCACACTGTACTTTTATTGCAGAAAATATTTATCAAATGTGCGATTATTTTGGAATAGCTGATAAAATTATGACTATTACATTAGATAACGCTTCTTCTAACAATTATGAAAAAATAGTTTAACTCCATATTTTACAGATCATTTTCATATAAAATGTGCGTGCCATATATATAACTTAGTTGTAAAGGATGATCTATCATTTTTTGAAGACATTCTTAGTAAAATACAATTTGCTATAAATTTTTATTTTAAAAAATAATAGAATACAATGAAAAAAAGAATATATAAAAACTTGTCACGATTGCCAACTACCTTATAGAAAAATTTCAGAAGAAGTACCCACTAGGTGAAATTCTTTATACGAGCAACTACTTGTTGCTTATGACTATAGAAAACCTATAACTTTATTTTTTAACTCTCATAATCAAAATCCAACTGATATGGTTAGAGATAGCGATTGGGGAAAATTTCCGAACTTATTGTATTTCTATAGAAATTTTTTCAAGCAACAAAAGAATTTTCCGGTATATATTATCCTACTATTTCAACTATGTTGTTTTATATAGCTCTAATATTTTTACTGCTTAATGAATATATGGACAAACCAGCTTATAAGGCAGCTATTAAAAAATGTTTATCAAAATAAAAAAATATTTTATTCTTATTCCCACTATTTATATTATTGGTGGTGTATTAAATCCGATTATTAAAATAGACGGTACTAAATCACTTATTGAAACTATTTATGATTGTATAACAGTACTACCACCTCCAAGTCTCAAAAATCCAAATCACCCACCACCTATTGAACAAACTAAAGAAGAAGTGTTGTCTAGCGTAGAAGACGAATGCAAAAAAATATATAGGTTTTACCAATAAGAAAGTGTTAGCAACCTACCGGCTTTCATACCATCTTTTTCTTCTTCAACACAACCTCACAAAAGACATGCTGTTTCTGCGGCTAGTATTGAAAGCCTCAAAAATAGAATGTGCGGCCGTAACGCTTCTAACCAAATCAGTGAGTTTGATATTTTTGTTTTGCTATACCGTACCAAGCAGTTCTCAATGAAGAAGGACGTGAAGACTTACTGAAATATTGGAGGGGGAATGAAAAGACCTTTCCGACACTTTCAATGATGGCCCGAGATGTTTTGAACATTCAAGCGTCATCAACAACATCTGAAAGCGCTTTTTCTGTCGTCAGATATCAAATAGGAGAGCACAGACACTCATTAGCTGGAGACAGCTTGGAGATTGCAGTATTATTCAGAGATTGGATACGAGCGGAGAAGGTGCGGTCAACCGGAGATCAACGAAGAAGAAGACGAAAACTACAACGAAATCTTATCTGAAGGTGGTGAAAGCGACGTGGATCATAGGAAATTATCAAGAAACTAGAACAAACTTTTTTTCAAAATGTAATTTTTTAAATTGCAATTTTATTATGTAATTTGCAACTTTTGAACATTGCAACTTTTGAACAACACCACAAAGTTCAAAAGTTGCAATTTTGACAATTGTATTTGTATTACAAAAAAAATTATATGTATATTAAATAATATAAGAGGCACAAAAACAGTCTTGTGATGTTTTTATTACACTATCTTGTTCAATTATTGAGTTGTTTATATATGTTATTTTTTAAATTAAGTGAAAAAAAAAATCCCGCCACAACCCGATCCCGCCCCGCCCCGATTCCGACGGGATCGGGACGGGACTTCGGCGAATCCCGCATGTCTCGCCCCCGCCCCGATCCCGCCAAACCCGCCCCGACCGTCCCGTTGGCCACCCCTACTCTACAACCATGTAAAAAAACTAGGATATAAAATAGAAAAACAATCTAGAGTTGTGATTGGAGAAATACAGTTCAACTCCATAATAACTCCGGCGAGTGCAATGGATGTTACCCTTGAGACATACTTTTAGTCCCAGTTACAAATAGGGTGGCATAATGGAAGACGGAAAAACTCTACACAAAAAGTTTTCTGTATATAGAAGGGTTTCAACAAGTTATATAGACACATTTTTTTTAAAACCTATATAAGCAGTACAATTTTCCGACGAAGGGCATTCTGTTAAACCCCTTCACCACAATATGGCTGACCTAAATGTTCAGTCTCTTCAAAATACTAAAGCAGAGGTTAGCATATCTCTGAGTGAGTTTGTTGAGAAACCAACTTGGGCCACATATTAAGCAGAAGCCTAGAGAGTTCTGGCTAAGAAGCATAATCACAAAGAAAACAAAAAGGCACTTGCGTTTGGAAGTCTAGTGATGCCCATGCCTCATACCAGAATTATCCATAGTGACTTCTTAACTACATTCGTTAGGATACAAGATTTGGCTTATGGTTGAATTTTAGATCCTAATTTGAATGTTAGGTGTGGTGATGGAAGTAGTTATGGCCTAACACCAGGTTCTTAAGCAACTGTATGTCAGCCCATAAGTGGTTCAGCTTCAATGTTGCCACTTCTCAACTTTTTATGAACTATGGATGCACGTTTTGTCTAGTGTCTAAATTTCCTTTTCCGCTCTTATAGCCTTTTTGGCCAAGTTTCTCCAAACTTTTTTTCCTTTTCAAGAAGTGCTTATTTAAAGTTAAAGTATTTGACCAATTTTTTAGAGAAGAATAAGTCATTTTGAACGGTAGAAGCTGTTTCTCAGAAACTAAAACATTAGCTTTTCCGCATAAATATTTTTGGAACATTAGACAAGCACAAAATACTGTTCTAATATTAACAAAATTAATTTTCAAATTAATAGTAAAACATAAACAACTACTCTCTAAAAATATTTTTTTCGAAAAACACTTTTCAAAATGAACAGATTTGAATGATTAATCAAACATGCTATAATTAGTCTCTTCTTGGCTCTTAGTCTCCTGTTTTTATCCTTTTCCTATTCTTGTCATAAAATATCTTACTTGTCTATTCTGCATGAGGTGCCATATTTTATTTTATTTTATGATATCCAGCTTCCCGGCTTACGCCAGATTATTTCTGAAGATAGTAGTCTAAGTCCCTCAGCACTACTATTAATAAATCGCGGGATGTGTCTGAATGATCAGAGTTTGAGAACAGAGTAACTGATATCATCTACAAGGTCCTACCCCAGAAGAGAGCAAATTGCTCCCACCAGGGTTCGAACTCACGCTGCAGGCCTTCAGCTGGATTTTAAGTAGGGCTGGGCAAAAAAACTGGAGAACCGAAAAAACCGACTGAACCGGCGGCGGTTCGGTTTAGGTTAATTTTTTTTTAAATAACCGAGTATTTTAAAAAACTGGATCTATCAAGATTATATGATTCGGTTCAGTTCTTTAGTATTGATGATGAACCGAACCGAAAAACCGGGGGTTAATTTTTAAATTCATGTTTTGAACTTTTAATTTATAATGTGAACTTTATATTTTGGAGTTTGGACTTTTATTTTGTGCGGATGTAAATTTTAATTTGGAGTTTTTTTACATGTTTTAAGAATATATGTGATGCAGACTTTGTGTTTTAAGAATATATGTGAAGCATTGACATAAAATGTACGGAAGGGAGAGAAAATAGTTGTAAATTGGTTCAACTTTAAATGGTCATAACTTTGCGCTCGGATGTTCGTTTTACCCGATTTTTTTTGCGTATTTTTTTGAGATGTGGCCGGTCAAACGTCCATTTTCCGCCGCCGCCAATTTTTAGGAAAACGTCAGTTTTCCCAATCAGTTTGTGTTTTCCCCCAAATCGGTTTCTAATTTTTTCTTTTCTTTAGTAAACATCTCACGATATACAATAGATTTCAACGTCGAAATTTCGTGGTAATGTAGGTGTGAATGTCACTTTCAGTGTTGGAAATTCAATGTCTAAAAAAAAAAATCCCGCCCCGCTGGCCACCCCTAGAAAAAATCGATATAAACTGATACGTTCGCCGATATAAACTGATACGTTCGCCGATATAAACCGATATGTTCATTTTTTTTAAATGTTTGATTCAATTTTTTAAAATAAAAACCGAATTTTATTCGGTTCATACTTTTTTGATACAAAACCAAACCGAACCGATATATACCCATCCCTAATTTTAAGTTCTCCTCATTTGCCATCCAGCTATGCACGGGGACGTGCCATATTTTATTATATGGAGTAAACAAGTAATACCTTGTATTTGTGTTTTTGTGGAGTCATGTGTTACACGTAAGTGATTGCAGACAACAATGACAGATAACTGAACGCTTACGGAGCTGTTGCCCGGATAAGTTTACAGACAATAATACATTTTTGGATAAATTAGTCCTGTTCTATAATTTCTATATTTACAGGCTTGAATCTGACATCATTCTTTAATCTTAAGACAACAAATTTGGCAAAGGTGTCTCAATCTCAAACATTTGTATCCGGCCAGGCATTCTCAACCAGCTTAACATCTCATTCACACTAAAAAGATATGGATGTTCTATCTATTCCTACGATTCTAACACTAACAGCATTGGCTGTTACCTTAGTAACATGTGTGTTCAAACTTGTCTTCATTGGGTTAGGAAACAAAGGAAAGTACCATCCTGTTGCTGGAACAGCCATCGATCATTTGCTGAATTTCGACAGGCTGCATGATTACATGACAGAACAGGCAAACAAATACAAGACCTATAGGATACTCAATCTTTTCAAAAGTGAGGTTTACACCTCGGATCCTGCTAATGTCGAGTATATTCTAAAGACCAATTTCCCCAACTATGGCAAGGTAACACACGAATGACCTGTTTTCTCTGCTCCCTTTCCTTGTAAACAAAAACCATAAATAGTTGTTTAGGATTCATTGCGAGTACTGGAATTCACCACAAGTATCACAATTATGCTAAAACTCAAGGTTAATTAATGCTTAAACAGTGTGTTTTGCAGGTTTTATAAGAGTAGTCCAAAGAAATATCTACCAAAACATATAAAAAACACCTTTTGAAACGTCGAACTTAGTAAGCTTTCTAGTTCCTGAATCTCAATCTGATGCAAGAATGGCCTATGAGCTCGCTCACCATGAAATCACTGTTGACGCGTTTCTTGCAACTGTTCATGTTAAGACACAAAATTAAAATTCTCTAGTAGGTAATTTAGTTTTTCATGTGTACATGAATCTCAACAACAAGAGACGGATTCATGATTTGAATTTTATGGATTCCTAAAACGACCTTAAGTTAAAATATAATATCAACTGAGTTCACAGTCAAATATTTGTATATATTGAGTAGCTTTCTTAATACATATACAAGATTTAGACAAAAAGCTACTGATTGCCCGTGTACCGATGTATCATAATGTGAATCCGTCCTGCTCACAACTACTCCTCGCAATAATAATGTGATATTACTATATTAGTACGTCGTGTCTCCCAAATTTTTTATTTTCCTAAAGAAGCCATGGAGATTAGAAAAGAATTTCCTAGTTTCTGGCCCTAAAACTTTGCAGGGTTGGTACCATTACGGAAAATTAAATGATCTTCTGGGCGATGGGATCTTCACAGTTGACGGAGAGAAGTGGAGAAACCAACGGAAGATATCAAGTTACGAATTCTCCACCAAAAATTTAAGGGACTTTAGTAGTGCAGTTTTCAGAACTAGTGCAGTAAAACTTGCTCAGAAAGTATCTGAAGCCGTGACCTCAAATCAAGCAACAGAAATTCAAGTATGGAACTCCGGTTTGCTCTTCTGCAGTAAAATTAACAAGTTAATAATAAGCTAACTCTTCCATTTTTGGCAGGACTTATTTACGAAATCAACACTGGAGACAGTATTCAAGATTTTACTAGGTGTGGATCTAGACACTACAAGTGAAGAAGGCATGCTATTTTCCAGTTCGTTTGATGAAGCTAATGCAGTAACTCTTTATCGCTACGTTGATGTGTTTTGGAAAGTGAAAAGATTTCTAAACTATGGGTTAGAAGCTAATATGAAGAAATGTATTAAAGTGGTTGATGAATTTGTATATAAAATTATCAGAAACAAGATGGAACAGATGAGCAAGTTGCGAGATGACAGCAGGGCGGTAAGTTCAAGAAGATAACCTTCTAACTTATTTCCCTTGAGCAAGAGCACCAGATAACAATTTGAATTTTTACATGATTGGCAGATGAAGAAATCAGACATTCTATCTAGGTTCCTGGAAATGAACGAAACGGATCCAAAGTACCTTAAGGACATAATCCTTAGCTTTATAATTGCTGGCAAAGACACTACAGCTAGCACACTTTCCTGGTTCTTCTATATGATGTGCAAGTATCCTCTCCTACAACAAAAAATTGCAGAGGAAGTCAGGGAAGCAACCGGAATAAACCAGAACTCGAGTATTGATGAGCTATCTAACAGCATTACTGATGATGCACTGGATAAAATGCAGTGTCTACATGCAGCATTAACTGAGACGCTCAGATTATACCCTGCAATTCCTGTGGTAATACGTACTACATGTAGTGAGAATGGTATAATATTCACCAAAACATAGATGTCATTAGGCCAATGCTTCATGCATATACCTTTGTTTATATGCCTATTAGAGCAATGCTTACAGATGAATCATGCATACATGAATAGTTTTTGTTTTTCATTTTTGGCCCCTCGGCCGAAATTAATTATGGGTGCTAGACAAAATATACATAACATATACATATTTATGTATATCATATGTATATTTATACTTGATATACATAACCTATACATTTGCTGGCTATTTTGAAAATTAGATCACCGAAAGGCATTGGACTGTAACTATCTTTAATTACATATATGCCTATTAGGCCACTGCTTCATGTATATATACCTCTTGATATTGAGTTTTTCTGCATGCAGGATGGCAAATGCTGTTTATCAGATGATACTTTTCCAGATGGGTTCAGAGTAAGGAAAGGGAGTGCTGTCGCATATCAACCATGGGCAATGGGCAGGATGGAATCTTTATGGGGTGATGATGCAGAGGATTTCCGGCCAGAGAGATGGTCTGATGAAAACGGTTGCTTTCGGCAAGAAAGTCCCTTTAAGTTCACAGCCTTTCAGGTACCACACACAACCTTACAATCTTAACGACTATAGTTAAAAGTTCTAGGAGCTTGGCTTCATCAAACAGAATTAGTTTTTCCCATCCAGCCTTGACAAAGAAACAATCTACTCATGTTAAGGTTAATTTACAGCCTTAAAAGATTATGATTGCTGAATGGTAAAATTGTGCGATAAACTTATACAAAAGATTATTATAGTACGCAAGGTAATCTAGGGATCTTCAAGTTCTTGGGTGCCCGAATTTCGAATTAAACCAATCTCTCTATGCGACGAATCAATAAAGTCACATAAAAAACCTCTAACATTTAAACTTCTTATAATTAGATTATAAGCTTTCAATTCTAGTATAATCAAGAAGCCACCAACATCACCACTTCCCTTTCCCAGCATAAAGCTTAGCAGATCTCCTTTATTTCCTGTTTGTGTTTTTCTCATTGTTATCGTACTAAGTAGTCGTTTGGCCATACGTTTTCAAACCATGATTTCATAATTTAATTTCAAACCACGTTTGTTTATGTAATTTGAACATAACTTGAACTTCAACTTCATGTCATGGTTTGAAATCCCAAATCATACAAAAAGGTGTAATTTGGGATTCTAAATCATGATTTTCAATTTTTTAAAATATAAAACTTGACCCATAAATTTATATTTTGTACAAAAAAGATCCATAAATTAGTAGATATATATCAATTGATCGACTTTATATTGTATTGGATATAATTGTCCAATACATAATTTATATTGTATATATATACAAAATATGACTATGTCATGACTTAAAAGTGTACAACATAAGCTTATATTTTATAAAAAAAAGATTCATAAGATAAACTTGGTAAATATACTAAAAATAAAAAATATCAAGAAAAATAAATTATATGAAATGCATGATTAAAGAATCAAAATGAAATGAGTTGTTATACGTAATAACCAAACGGGGTGTTTTATAATTAAAAATTAATAAATTGATGAGCGATAAACTTGGTAAATATATATTTATGATGGGGATATTTTGGTCTTGGGAAAATAATTTTCTGCTTCTACTTTTTTCAAGAAGCAGAATTTTTAGCTTCTTTCCAACCGCAAAAAAACCGCTTCTGAAAAACACTTTTTTTTGTTGACTAAACACCTCAAATCTAAATAAAAAGTGCTTCTAGCCTAAAAAAAGCTTGGCCAAACAGGCTCTCATTTAGAGAGTTTAATGTGTTTGACCAAGCTTATTTTAGTAACACATTTAGTGATTTTAAGTAGAGGCAGAAAATGTTTTTTCATAAGTTACTGACTGCTCTAATATTAATAAAAATGCTTTTGAAATTGATTAATCAAACACAAACGACTAGTCTCCAATACTTTTTCTAAAAACACTTGTCGCAAAAATCAGTTTTTGGAAGCTATGGTGTTTTCCTTATGTCAAACAATGACTATATGGTTCTATGTATATAAATTTCTTGAAAATAAAAGGTTAATTAATAATGTGCAGGCTGGGCCAAGAATATGTCTAGGGAAGGAATTTGCTTACAGGCAGATGAAGATATTTTCAGCAGTGCTGCTGGCCACCTTTAGATTTAAGCTAAGTGATGAACAGAGAACAGTAAAATACAGAACCATGCTCACTCTTCACATTGACGGGGGGCTCCATGTTAATGCTTCCTATAGATAAGGGCACCAGAACGAGCCGGTCGAGAATGATAAAGTTAATTAAAAAGAATATTATATTTCTAGGTCATTCAAGTCGAAATTACCTTACTTAACTTTATCATTCCAAATAAATCATTCGAAATGTTATATACATATGGGGAGTAGTACCTTCTGCGAGCTGTCGCACAACTTCCTTCTTTTCTTTCTGTTCCACTTTCCTTGGTCGATTATGCAAAGTATCATCAAATAGTTTAATTTTGAATTACAAAATAAGCTAAGAATATAATGTTTATCACATAACCATATTACCAAAGTTAACTCATTATTAAGAAGTAGTAACACAAAATGTCACTCACGATCATATTTCTTTATTTTGTAATTACAAGTTCATCCAACTTTCTCTTTATCACATCTAAAGTCACTCAATTAATATTTGTGCAAAAAAATGACATGACATTTAGTTTATTCCACATGGCATTAACTTATTCAACATCACATTTTTTAGTCTAACTGACAACCCGACCTGATCCTACGGACTAAAAATTGACATTTAATTTTTATGACATTTAACATATATGGTCTCAGACGGGCTAAAAATTGGCATTTAATTTATATGACATTTAACTTATAACTAATATGATTACTATGACTGCTTATATTGCTTTATGGTTAAGGTTAATTTATCTAAGTGATTTTCTCCTTTGTGAAAGGTTGCTATCTGGATGCACTAGAAGTTGAATTAATTTCTTCAGTTAATACTTAACATGAATATATCAATGTTTCAGGCGGATATTTCTGTTCCTAAAAAGATCAAATTATGGTTTTCTTTTGACATGCACCAATTAGTTGATGCATCAGAATTCTTCTCACTCGGCTAAAACAGAGACGATCATATTGTTTAACCCAAAATCGAGTCCCACATTATCTCTAACCTAAAATTGAGTTGCAACTATTATTGTTTTCGTATGTCCTCTATGATATTACATGGTTTCATTGCTGAAAAACTGTTTCTTTTGCCCAAGAGATAATTTGATCTACTTAAGAGTAGAACAGAATTGGGGTGCAAAGCAGCCTCAAAATCCATACATGCTGGCTTTTGTAGTTTCTTTAGTTATAAGTTAAATGCAAATTTTTAGTCCGTAGGAGACCATATATGTTAAATATTAATTTTTAGTCCGTGTGCTAAATCTCAATTTTTAGATCGTACGATCGGGTCGGGTTGTCAGTTGGACTAAAAAAATGTCATGTGAAATAAGTTAAATGTCATGTGGAATAAGCTAATGTCACGTGGAATAAACTAAATGTCATGTTATTTTTTGTTGCCCAAATATTAGTTGATTGACTTTAGATGTGATAAAAGAGTAATGTAGAATTGTATTAATCTCTCTTGGGGAGTCTCTCATTAATACAACTATAAATAATGTGTACAATCTGGAATCCTAATATCATAAAGATCCTATTTCTACCATAATTATAAAATACTACATATTACAAAATATATGGATTATATTGACTAATATACGTTAATACACCCCCTCAGTCGGAGCGGGAGGAGGCCGGACGCTAAGACTAGATCTGAAGTCGAGGAATAGCGTCTAGGAAGACCTTTCGTGAAGATATCCGGATACTGATATGAAGAAGACACATACAACACCTTAACATGACCAATAGCAACCTTCTCACGAACAAAATATATATCCATTTCAATGTGTTTGGTTCGCTGATGCTGAACCGGATTATGAGATAAATATATGGCGGATATGTTATCACAGTAGACCAAATACGCCTTACGCAGGGGACACTGAAGCTCCAAAAGAAGGTTTCTGGGGCAACAGATCTCAGCAACAACATTTTCAACGCCTCTATACTCTGCTTCTGCACTCGAACATGATAATGTGGCTTGCCTCTTGGCAAATCAAGAAATGAGATTATCCCCTAAGAACACACAATAGCCGGAGGTGGAGCGTCGCGTATCCGGACAACCTGCCCAATCAACATTTGTATATGATAACAACCTGGGCGGTGCTGAGGGGTATAGATGCAATCCATAATCAAGTGTGCCCTTAACGTATCGAATGATACGCTTAAGGACAGTAAAATGAGGCTCCTTGGAGGCATGCATGAATAAACACACCTGCTGAACAACATAAGAAATATCAGGCCTGGTGAAAGTAAGATACTGTAGTGCACCTGCAAGACTCATGTAAAGGGTGGGATCCACCACTGGATTACCATCAACTGCACTAAGCTTTGATTTAGAGTCAACCGGAGTGGACATTATCTTGCAGTTTTCCATTTTAGCCATGTATACTATCTACTTACGCTGACACAAAAACATAGAGTCTGCATAACTAGTCACTGATATCCCCAAAAAATAACTCAATTTCTCCAAAGTCAGTCATAGCAAATTCAATTTTAAGTAGTGCAATGATCTCATTTTTTAACAAATCAGAGCAGGCAGTAAGCACAATGTCATCCACATATAACAACAAATTGGCAACGCTACTACCTCTATGAAAAATAATTAGAGAATTATCACAGTTGCTGCAAACAAACCCAATCTGCATAATGTACTGTGCAAAACGATCATACCATATTTTGGGGGCCTATTTCAAACCATAAAGTGACTTACGAAGACGATATACATACTGAGGGGTTACTGGATGTACAAACCCAGGCGACTGGTGGACTGGAATGACGGATGTCGGTGGTAGTGACACTGGGGACGTCAGCGAGGGTTGTCGGTGAGTGCTGGATGTGTCGACTGGACAGATCGGGGATGCCGCAGGCCTCTTACCAGTGGAGACAATGGCAGTCGGCGGCGATAGAGACTGGACTGGTCGACTACCGGTAGTGGCAATGATTGTGACAAACCTGACAGATCGCTGAAGGGATGAGTTGCTGCTGCTGGAACAATAACATTGTGGTGGAGGACTGGGTGGACGATAGGAGATGTGTCGGTGGCTTCCGGAATCTGGGAGGTAGAAGTTGGCTGGATTGACGGCTGTAATGGAAGACTCGATGGGGCAAGGGCGACAGCTGCGGAAACTGGCAGTGCCGGAGCAGTGTGTTCCGGCCGTGACGAAACAGTGATGTCACGGCGGAGTAATGTGTTGTAGATGGGGGAAACAACAGACTCATCTAGAAATGTATAATCCATGTTTTGAAATTTTTGGATGTTTGCAAATAGGAAGATGACTTCATTAATCGTGACATGACGAGACACAATGATTTTGCGGGAAGACATGTCATAGCACAGATATCCCCAATGATTGGGCGGGAAACCTAAGAACACACAAGGAGTGGTGCGGGGTGCAAGTTTATGTGGGGCTGTGGAGGCAAGATTCGGGTAGCACAGGCATCCGAAAATTCATAAGTGCTCATAAATTGGGATCCTACGGAATAGAATTTCGGTGGGTATTCTATTCTGGAGAGCTTGGGTGGGCAAAATATTTAGAATATATTCGGCCATTTTGACAGCATAGACCCAAAAGACATGGGGGGGGGAGACATGAAATAGGATTGTACGAACCATGTTATTGATAGTGCGAATGATTCATTCCGCCTTGCCATTTTGGGAGGAGGTGTGGGGACATGAGAATCGGAAAACCATGCCATTAGTGGAGAAAAAATTGTGAAATGCTGAATTATTAAACTTATGACCGTTGTCACATTGAAATGATTTTTTTTATCTTTTTCAAATTTCATTTTGACATAGACACGGAATGCAAGAAACTTGACAAACACTTCAAACTTGAATTTAAGCGGATAAACCCAGATAAAGTGAGAATAGTCATCTAATAAGACGAGATAAAATTTATGACCCAGTGAGCTAGTAATGGGAGATGTCAATAAATATGCATGAACAATGTCAAATGGAGAAAACGTAAAATTTGAAGAAGACATAAAAGGAAGGCGAACATGTTTGCCTAAAGGGCAAGAAAAACATTGTTGGGCAAATTTCCCATTATTACAATGAATCAAATTATTGTTTCGAAGAAAATTAAAAACATGAGCTCCTGGGTGTCCAGGTCTATTGTACCAGGTTGACTGAGAGATTATTGCTAACGCGATGGGAGAAGAGACATGGACAATTTGAGATGTAGGAGGGATGACACTGGCAACAGACGTGGATAGAAAAGGATAGAGGTCTCCCTCACTATTGCATCTCGTAAGGAGCTTCCCGGTACGTAGGTCTATTACAGAAAAAATCCAAACTGGTCAAAATTAATTGATACGGGATTATCCGTGGAAAATTTTCAAATTGAGATTAGGTTCTTGATAATATTTGGGGTATATATGACGTTATTTAGGGAGAAGCGGGGATGCGGTGGTGAGGTTAGTGTGTGGCCAAACCCTTAAATTGGGATGCGATGACCGCTTCCAACCATAATATATTGTGGAGTATTTAAAATTTACAGTTGAGGAAGATTACCAGAATTATTGGTAAGGTGAGATGTGATGCTCGTATCCACATACCACGCGTTATCGGGTTGTCGATGAGTCAATATGACAAAAGTCGGGCCCAAATTAGTTTGGGAGAGGACTAGAGCGGACTGATGGGCTCCAGGAAGTAGGGTCGGATTGCTGTGGCCCATTGACTCGCCTGGGGCGGACTGGTAGGCTGCTTGAGTTTTGGCCTAAAATTGGTTGCTAGAACATGGGTTGTTAGGCTGCCAGAAGTCAGTACTGTTTGTAGCCCCAGCTAACTTCTTGGGTTGCGATTCTGAGAATGCCTTTCCCTGAATTACAGGCGGTGTTGTTTATTTGCCATGAGGAAAAAAACAGGGTGATTTCGGGATGTATACGAGGTGTATAACGGTTTGTATAGGCTGTATATGAGGTGTATATGACATGTTGAAGAGATAGGGAAGAGAGGAGGGTTGTATATCAATGTATATTAGCGTATATCGAGACTGTTTGTAGAGTTGGGGGGGGGGGGCTGGGCAGTTGTATATCAGCGTAAATCAAATGTATACCGCTGTTATATGAACGATTCGGCGCCGAAAAATAGAAGGTATGGGGGGACGAAATTAGGTTTAGGTAGGGAAGAATTTTTGGCCTCTGATACCATGTATATTAGTCAATATACTTCATATATTTTGTAATATGTAAAATTGTATTAATCTCTCTTAGGGAGTCTTTCTCATTAATACAAAAATATATAGTGTGTACAATTTGGAATCCTAATACCATAAGAATCCTATTTTTATCATAATTATACAACACTACATATTATAAAAATATATAGAGTATATTAACTAATATACGTTAATAAGTAAGTTGGATGACCTTATAATTATAAAATAAAGAAATATAATATTGAGATAACAATACATATAGTTGAGTGAGGGGTTGTGTTACTACCCCTGATAATTAATATATCGTTCATGTCATGTATTTATTCTCTTAGTACAAACATTGTGTGTAAGTAAATCTTTTTGGATAAAAGATGCATGAGTTATCTCTGTTCTTCTGATGATTTGAAACTTCATTTTCTAGAAAGAAGAAAGAATCTTATCTCGAGAAACTGATTCCTTGTAAATATGATGAACTTGTCACTTTTTTCTTTGTTTCACTTTTTGAATGGGAGAATGTGTTAGAGATAGCTATCGAGTTGTATTCTTCCTAGTACAAGATTGACCACTACAATGATAAAGGAACAGCCATTGTAACTTCCCAAGTTGGTGCATGCATGGTGGTCACTACCAAAAAAAATATTCAGCCAACTAATTAAGTAATGTGGTTCCAATAATTCACATATTCCCCAACTATCTTGGTCGACTATTTCTATTTCAGATTATTATGTATCTCTGTTATGATGTTTCTTATGTCTGACATACTCGGTACATCAGTTCTACTGACGTCCCTTTTGTGTACGCACCACTAGCGCATTTTGGACACATTGGCTATTTGTTGTAAAAAGCAACTGAATATTTGCATTTATGAATTATTATATATATATATAGAGACATCAAAATTTTAATTGAATTAATCCATACAAAATTTGGATTAAATTCTAAGTTATTGACATATGTTGACCAAGTCAATTTTTGGTTTATAAAGTCAGATTAATTATTTAAATTAAAATTACATGACTTGAATGAAATTCAAATAACATTTCGGTTGATCCATTAAATTGGGCCTCTACAATACGAGTTCAACCCACGTCTTTCTAGCCCAAGTTCCGCTAGAATTACTTGGAGACTAAAATACCTCCAAGTTCTAACTCACACCTATATAAAGGGGTAATATATATAATACACACACACACACACACACACACACACACACACACACACACACACACACACACACACACACACACACACACACACACACATATATATATATATATATATATAAAGAGGTCACACATCCCCTTATGAAGATCATCTTGAGAAGTGGCATAGTATCTTGACTAGAGGCAAAGGAGAGCAAAGCCACCTACATAAGTCTTCTCCAAAGGTCTTCAACAAGAAGGAGAATTTGAGAGATGTTTTCCCTCAAGAACAATCCGAAGTGCTGCTCAAAGTTCGTCCAACATTCAACACATCAATAGACGTTCATCCTTCATTCGAGAAAGACGCTAGTATTTATAATTTTTTCCCATATTTGTTTTATGATTTCAGTTATTTATTTTCTACTAACAAAATTCATCGCGAATAAATTTTTGGCACGCCCAGTGGGACCAACTCTACTCTTCATCTCTTTATCTCCAAAATCAAATCTGCAAATTTTGAGATCTACTGTTGTAATGGCCTCAGAGAAAAGCTTTGGTGTTCCATCCACAAATGTTATTGTTGCTCTTTCCCAATGACTCTTAGCAAGTTCAAAGCTGGTGGTTTGCAGGGATTGAAGTGTTTCATCTCTTTGGAGACGCAAGACAAGAACAAATCGACTGCAAGATCTGGGGGCAACACCTCATTTTCATCGCTTGGAGAAGTTTCTCAAACATTCTCTAACTTCTACAAATCTGAGGACTTGGTTGATTTTTCAACTTCTAATGTGTGCTATGATGACTAATGTGACCAACACAGAGGAACAACTAGCCGTGATGATGCAAACTATTGAGGCGTTGAATAAATCTGTAGAGGACAAAGATCTTCAAATAACCCAACTGATGAACAAGTTGGAACTCTGCAACCCTGGTGATTCTAGTCACAACCAACACCAGAAGATAAATATGCTGAATATGGCATCAAATTGCCCAACGATCAAAGTGCAAACCAAGTTGCTTCAATTGCGACGTTGTCTATCCAATAACTGCGTGAAAAATATGATAACAAACACCATTAGGGCTCAATATGGTGGACCATCACAAATGTGGTTGTACTATTCTAAACCGTATACCAAGTGGATTGATTGTCTGCCTATGTCGATTATATATCAACCATCAAAGTTGCAACAATTTGACAGCAAAGAAAACCCAAGACAACATGTTGCACATTTTGTGGAGACTTGTAGCAATGTTGGTACACATGACAATCTGCTTGTTAAACAATTGTTCCTTCGCTGAGGAAAAATGCCTTTGATTGGTACACCGATCTCGAGCGAGAATAAACTGATAGTTAGGAGCAACTTGAAAAGGAGTTCCTCAATCGCTTCTACAACACATGTAGAATGGTAAGCATGATTGAGTTGACAACCACCAAATAACAAAAGGATGAACTAATGATTTATATCAACCGCTAGCGAGCACTGAGTTTGGATTGTAAAGACTGTCTCTCAGAAATGTCTATTGTTGAGATGTGCATTCAAGGAATGCAGTAGGACTTTGTATACATTCTCCAATGACTTAAGCCACAAACTTTTGAAGAATTGGCTACACGAGCACACAACATGGAGTTGAGCATTGCGACTCATGGAAGAACTTCACATGTTTTTGATCTTAGGAAGGAAGAAAAAGAATTCAAGCGACCATCAAGGCAACAAATTGAAGAAAGCATGATGTTTGGAGAAATATCCATAAAACTTGTTGCTAAACAAAAAATAATGATAAAAGTTGCAAGTCAACATCCTCCAGAAGAAAAGCGTCATCTAACACTGAAGAAGTTAGAAGCAAAAATGTACCCTTTTCCTAACTTTGATGTCCTTTCAATTCTTGACGAGTTGCTGTCCAAAAAGGTTATTGAACTTTCTATATCAAAGAAACCTGATGAAGTGAATAAAGTCAATGATCCCAAGTACTGTGAATTTCATCGCATCGTGAGTCATCCCACTGAAAAAAGTTTCATCCTGAAAGAAAAGATCATGATGTTGGTTAGGGATGGAGAAATAATTATTGACAATAAAGACATTGATGAGGCAAACCGTACTAGTGCTTATCTTCACAATAAGAAGAGCCCGACGCCAACATTTTCAAATATTGAACAAGAAACGATCATGCTTCAATTTGGGAGCTCTGAACCAGTTGAAGTTTTCACATTAAAGGAAACTCCAAAAACATGCAAGTTGGATGACCACTCCAACAATAAGGACGGTGAAACTTAGACATTGGTTTCTCAAAGAAAATATAAGCATCAAAGAGCTTTGACGCGTCAAATCCTAAAGGCAAAAGCAAGTACAAATCATTTGCAAACATGGAGAAACATAAAGTCCGACATCAAGCATTGGTGAAACAATACTTCATCACAAAGGGTTCGAAATCCAGTTACACTATTAGAGTTGTTGACACCCATTTTTGTCCCATCTTTTCTGAATTTGTTTGCAATTTTAAATATTTTTAACACCCCAAAACAATTTTAATCTATATACATACATGCGTATATATATATTATTATTCTCAATATCATTATTATTATTATTCACATTTTTACCGTTATTTGCATTTTTTTTCATAATCATAGTTTTATCCGAAAATTCTATGTTATTTTATTTTTTCGCAAAATGGCATCACATTTCTTATTTAAACTAAGCATCAAATATTTCACAAATATTATATTTTTATTATTATCACATCGTTATATTTTTATTAAAATAATTTACTTTTTTTCTTCAAAAGCATTTTAAACCCCTTTTATATTTTTAAACCCATCACCCATTCATTTCCCAACCCAAAACAATTTCTACCCAAACTAATTTCACACAAAACCCATTTCGTCCAAGCCCAACCCATCACCCATTTATTTCCCCAACCCAAAATAATTTCTACCCAATACTCCAACCCAAATCCCACAAAAATAGGGCCCAAAGGCCAGCCCACAAATGGGCCCAACCGGTCAAGCCCTAGGCCAACCCAAGAAGCCCAACCTCGCTGGCCCCAAACCCAACACCCTTAAAACCCAACCCCAAATCCCTAAGCCTAAAAATCATTCCTAAATCAA
Source organism: Anisodus acutangulus (assembly GCA_029783415.1). Lineage (NCBI taxonomy): Eukaryota > Viridiplantae > Streptophyta > Magnoliopsida > Solanales > Solanaceae > Anisodus > Anisodus acutangulus. The sequence continues at coordinate 40,712,859 of CM056497.1, read as the reverse complement.
ACACACCCCTACCCCTCCCAAATCGGCACAGACACCCCATGCCCCGACCCCACATCGCGGTCACCTCACCCCTGCCGCCACCGACCCCTGACACCACCAACCCCCTTCTGTTACGCTGACACCACCAACCCTTCGATCCATACCCTTATCCCCACAAAATCCGCAACCCATACCCCTAAATTCCGTTCCGAAATCGTTGCTTTTGGCCCCCTTTATTTTGAATTCAAGCTCGGTTTTAGAGGGGGAATCCACCTATAAACCCCCCATTTTTGTTCTTTATGGAGGTGAGATTTTCTACTCTTGATTAGGCATACCATCTCTTATTTGGGTCCGTCGGATTAAATATTTTTGGGTTTGATATCATCTTTCATTTTCATTATCTTTGACCGAAAAAAGCAAAAAAAAAGAGAGGTCGATTTGAGGTCCGATTCCATCTATAAAAAATATATGTTGTGTTCTTAATTTTTAGCATTAGCCTTCCTTGTTATTCAAGAAATAAGTCTAAAAACAAGTCCAAAATCGGAAGGAAAAGGGGTGAGTTTCGACCTTGAACTTTGGTTTTAAATACTTCTATTTGGCTTCGTAAAGCCGAATCTGAAATAAAAAATCTGCTTTGTTTTGTTGTTGTTCTTCACTGTTTTTGGGTTTTCCGATTCGGGTCGGGTCAACCCGATTTTGGGTAAAATTCCCAGAATATTGGCTTTGATATATTGTTGTTGTTCTTCACTGTTTTTGGGTTTTTCGATCCGGGTCGGGCAAGAACCATGTTTTTTTGTTGTTGGTTATCTGACATTTGGAAAGAAGTCGATTCGGGTTGAGACCTCTGATCCGGGTCGGGTCACCGATCAGGGTCGTGTCGATCCGATTTGGGTATATTTCCAGATTTTGTGTTTTACATCTTATTTGTTGGTTATCTGAAAAATCAAAAAAATTGATTCCGATTCCGGTCACTGCTTCGGGTTGCATTTCTCGGATCGGGTCGACCCGAAAACCGGGTCGCCCATTCGGGTCACTGTTCATAATCCGGGCCGGATTTTCATAAACATTCTGAATCCTGTTTTGGTTCTGAAATTTCAGAATTCGGGTCGGATATTTTAATTGCTTACTGTTGGTTTACTGTGGCTATGTTGTTATTTTGTTGATTTGAACTAATACCGCGTCTCTTCGGAAGTCTCTTCTCTGTTTCAGTTTATTGCTATGTTGTCTATTCTACTGATTTGAACTAATACCGCATTTAGGCCAATGAAATTGAATTCGAGGCCACGTTCCTTTGAAAATCGTTTCTCTATTTCAGTTTATTGCTATGTTGTTTATTTTACCGGTTTGAATTTGAAGTAATACTACATTCTCTTCGGAAATCGTTTCTCTGCTTCAGTTTACTTTTTTTGGCATTTAAACATCCGTATACAGATATCTTACTGTTTTACTGATTTGAATAAATACTGCATTTAGGCCAATGAAATTGAATTCGAGACCGCGTCCCTTCTGAAAATGCCTCTCGGTTTCAGTTTTTACTGTTTGGGTGTTATTTTACTGTTTTGAATAAATACTGCATTTAGGCCAATGAAATTGAATTCGAGGCCGCGTCCCTTCGAAAAATGCCTCTCGGTTTTAGTTTTTACTGTTTGGGTGTTATTTTACTATTTTGAATAAATACTATATTTAGGCCAATGAAATTGAATTCGAGGTCGCGTCTTTTCGGGAATTGCTTCTCGGTTTCAATTTGTTGTTTTTGGTTTGTTTTACTGATTTGAACAAATATTACACTTAGGCCAATGAAATTGAATTTGAGGCCGCGCCCCTTCGAAAATTGCCTCTCAATTTCGGCTTTGCTGCTTTGGTATAATTTACTGATTTGAACACGATACTACACTGGCCGATGAAAAATATCCGTCGATTTTTGAGGCCTCCACAATTGTAAAGACGGAAATATAACTTCTGGGCAAGGATGAAACTTAAATCTTTTTCTTATTTCATCCGAGAGACCAACATGTTTAGTAGGCGAGGCAACTAAAATGACTGACGAGTTATATGTTCGCAGCCACGACGTGATTGGAATGATCTTTCTTTTTCATCCGAGAGACCAACATGTTTAGTAGGCGAGGCAACTAAAATGACCACCGAGTCATATGTTTGCAGCCACGACGTGATTGGAATGGTCTTTTCAAAATTTAAGTCTGAGCCCTCCGTGATAAAAACATTCACTGTTTTGGATACGAATCCGAAGTTATTTATATTTAATTGTTTCTAACCGTTTGTTCTTGACAGCTTGCAAGGAACAAAGTCGACGAAGGCAGATACTCTTTGGAGATTATTTATTTTTGTTGTTTTTACTTTCTTTAATTCAGCTTCATCTCGCTCTGTATTGTAATATTATTTATTGCACTTATGTAATTATTGAAATGCTTAGAATAGGTAGACTTAGAATTAATTCATAGGGTAGTCTAAAATTGGAAATCCATCGCTAGCTTATTTACTTGTAGGTTCGGTTAACTCAAACTTAGAATTCCTCCGCTAGTTTATTTATTTTTAGGCTCGTCATACATATTCAAAATTTTCAAAAAAAAAAACAACTATGATCATCTTCTATTCATTTTTTTTCATACAAATAAGTTTTATCTTTTTTTAATTTGCAACTCAATGATTTCCAATTTTTTTTTTACTTGATTGGCATTATAAATAAATTCATTTTTTTTTCTTACTATTAATTGTTACAAATGCATATTTTTTCAACTTTACATGTATTTTTCATTAATATCATACAAAAGCATACTTGTACAAAATGCATCTTTTACTAAATATTTACAAATATCTTTTTAACTTTATATACTTTTAAACATGCATTTTTCTTAGCAATAATTAACCTGAGTTTGACCGGATAACTGCAACTTAGCAGATTTTAAAGGATGCCTAATCCCTTCCCTTTAGGATAATAAAGAACCATTACCTAGAATCTCATTAGTTTCGCAGACCTTAAAATTAGAGTTACATTGCAGCATTTAGTCAACATTTAGGTGCCCTAATTCACCTTAGAATAATTAGGTGGCGATTCCTTAATCCAATACCCAGGAATCACCAGACACGTTGTGCTCCGCTTTGACCCCCGGACGGGTCGAAAAACGGGCGCGACAAGAGTTCATTCCGAAATTGCTCCTTGATGTACGAGCTTAAACTGCACATCATAGCGCTTCTCGACGCATGAGCCTAACTTACAAGTTGAAATGCTTCTCAATGCATGAGCTTAAACTGCACATCACAATGCTTCTTGATGCACGAGCCTAAACTGCAAGTTGCAATACTCCTTGATGCACGAGTTTATACTGTACATCTTAATGCTCCTCGATGCACGAGCCTAAACTGCAAGTTGCAATGCTCCTTAATGCATGAGCCTACACTGCAAGTTGTTTCACTTCTTTTCGCACGAGCTTAAACTACATGTTTCAACACTTCATGTCGCACGAGTATAAACTACCTACAAAAAAAAATTACTTCTTCTGAACTACGTAATGACTTGATCTCCTCCCGCGGTACATAGGAAACTTAGAATTTCCTTCTAAGTGCAGTTACACGAGTAAAAAAAAACTCGTTCATTCAACACATTGGCCGAAAATGAAAGAATGGTTGCTCCAAGTGTCTCGCTCGCCAGGTCACAAATTGGAGAGATATGATACGCCAAAATCTCCTTTGTTGAAGAAGTTGGAAAGGATTACTCTGTCAATCTCTCTAAGCCGGAAGGATGATATGTACCATGTAATTGTTCTACGAATGCGACAAGAAAAGTGGAGGTCTAAGTTGTGTCCGCCAAAAAAACTATTAGATGGGTGGACACACCAAGTGTTCCTCATAGATCACATGGACATGTTTTTTTTGTCTATCGAAACCATTTGTGCTCCTTCATAAACCTGCAAAAAAAAAAGATGTTGGTGCCAAAACACTTCGATGCAAGATGGTGACCATTGTGATCACACACACTTCTCTGCCAATCTTGAAGGATGAAACGCTCTACAAATTCTTCTGTCAAGTTGTTGAAAGGATGAAATGCTCTTTGTTCGTATTTATCAAAATGCAAGTAGAAAACGTGAAGTGTACTTCCATTTCCAAGTCGTGGGGATGATTTGATCCATATGTTTATTCACCAAAGTTTTAAAAGTAGTCGTGAATACACCAAGTGATGTCTTTCTAAAAGGTGTAAAGCCGTAAGGAAGGGGGAATCACCAAGTTGTTCATCGCTGAAGTAAAAGAGAAAAGTACCACCAAGGAGGAATGTGCTGAGTAGCTTCTCTCCAAAGCCGGACAGAGTAACGCAACAAGTTTCATCAAATTCGGGTGGATGAAATTTCAAGTAGTTTCTCGCCAATAAATGACCTTTGAAAGCCCTTTATTCGCATACAGGAATTTTGCTTGCTCTTTACAAATTTAGGAGATGGTTGTGACATATCGTGCATCCTCTAGGTCTTATATCGAGACCATTTATACCCTCTCAAGTAACTACAAAAAAATCAAATAATTAAAAAAAAAAGAGAATAATCGCTCATGAAACATGCTATCAGGAATAATATCAGATTGTAGCGTCAAATTCAGAAAATTGTGTGGTTCAATCCATGTCGAGTTAAATATCCATATTTGTTAAGACTGTAGGGATTGAAGTCTGGTTTATATAGTATCAAACGGCTCATGATTTGTACTCTCCGATCTTGAGATAAAATATTTTCGCCAAGACTAAAAAGTGCAGTGATATTAACGTGTTAGATCTGAGGATCAACTTTAAAAATTAATTCTCACCAATACAGAATGATTTTAAATTTGATTTTTTGATATGTTGTATTATGACAAGTCTAGATTCTTCCGAGTTGAGCCTCTTGGCATTTGGAAACTCCAATATTAAGATATGGAGTTTTTCGTGAGACTGCACAGTGCTGAGAGAAGAAAATTATAGATCTAGAGGTCAACTTTAGAAATTAATTCTCGCTAATCCCTAAAGAGTTTCGCTTCAAGTTTTGGATATGTCGTATATTTTGAAGTCTAGTTTTTACAAATTAAGCTGCTTGTCATTTGGACACTCCAATCTAAAGATATGGAATTTTCCGTGAGACTACACCGTGCTGCGGGAAGAAAATGCAGATCTGGAGCTCAACTTTAAAAATTAATTCCCGTCAATCTGATGTGAAACAAGAAGAAAAGATATTTTTTTAAAAAAGATAGACACAATGAAATTCAAACAATTAAAAGATGTAATGGAGAAACTAATCATACACCACTTAATTGGGAATCAAAGAACACCTAATCTATTAGAATCCTCAAGAAGGTAGCAACCTTACTTGCAAATCCTAGGACAAAGTGTTGAAATCCAACAAGGGGCTTCCAAACCCTCACAAGAGATGCAATTTTCATATGTCCAAAAACTGGTTATGAAACCCTAATATATTAAGGGCTAAAAGTAGTAAAGAAAGATGCAATTGCCCTTCATTAAATTACAAGCTAATTAAATTGGGAAGACACTTAATATATTAAATATTTTCAAGTCTTCTATGTTGGAGTCTTTCAAAGATTTCATCTTCATCCATAAAGCTTGCAATGCTTGAAGGTCCTTAGCTTGACTCTTTATAAAAGGTCTTATTAAAGTAGTGCCACTTTGAATTACATCACTCTTCCCTTTTTCAAAAGAATTCGTCCTGGAATTCACCACACATACATCAACGAGAGATAAATCACTAACATTAAAAATATTATGGACCAAAGACTCACTTGGTAGGTCCACTTTGTAAGCATTATCTCCAATCTTCTCAAGAACTTGAAAAGATCCATCTCCTCTTGGCATAATCTTATTCTTCCTTTTTGGTTGAATATCTTTCCTTCCTAAAATAAATCCATACCCAATCACCGGGTGCAGAAGTGACTCTTTTTCGTCCCTTGTTGGCTCTTTTGGTTGCATTTTTGTTGGCCTTCTCAATTTGCATTCTTACCTTCTCATGGATGCTTTTCATAGCTTTTGCCTTAGCTTTTGCATCTATACTCACAATAACATCTTTAGGTAAATGAGTTAAATCTAATGGAGTCAAGGGGTTAAAATCATAAATACACTCAAATGAGTTATACCAATATATCTATGAATAGCTCTATTATATGCAAACTCAATTAACGACAATTGATCCTCCCTAGAAGTTAACTTCCCTTTAACCATAGCCCTAAGCATGTTACCTAAAGTTCTATTGACCACCTCAATTTGATCATCCATTTGAGGATGACAAGAAGTAACCTGGTTCCCAAATTTCCCCACAAATATCTTCAAAAATGGCTAAGAAATTTTGAATCTCTATCACTAACAATTGTTTGGGGAACACCATGCAATTTCATCACATTATGCATAAATAAAGTAGCAACATGAGTTGCATCATCACTTTTATGACAAGCAATAAAGTGAGCTATTTTAGAAAATTTATCCACAACAATAAAGATGATATCTCTATCATTTCGAGTTCTAGGGAGGCCAACACAAAATCCATAAAAATATCTAGCCAATGGCCACTAGAAATAGGCAAAGGGGCATACAAGCCATGGGGTTGAATACAAGATTTAGCATGCTTACAATCCAAACACCTAGCACAAATTCTTTCAACATCTCTTATCATCTTAGGCCAAAAGAAATGTTCACTAAGAATAGCTAAGATTTTTGACACTCCAAAATGCCACAAATAATGTTGCCAATTTGCTAAAGCTCTCACTAGGGCATAAAGTTCCTTATCATTGGTAGAATATTGCAATTGAGCTCCTCTTAACTTCTCATTAAAGTAAGATATGGGTTTACCTTCTTGCATCAAGACCGCACCAATGCCTACTCCACTAGCATCACACTCAATTTCAAACATCTTCTCAAAGTTGGAAAGTTGAAATAAAGGAGTGGAACTAAGTTTCTCTTTTAAGATCCTAAAGGCTTCCTCTTGTTTCTACCCCAAATAAATGTTTTATCCTTCTTAATGACCTCGGTTAGAGGAGCGGCTAGAGAACTAAAACACCTCACAAACCTCCTATAAAAATATGCCAACCCATGAAAGCTTCTAACATCACTAATGGACTATGGGGTCGTCCAAATCCTAATAGCCTCTACCTTCTCATCATCCACCTCAATCCATCTTGAGCTTACAACAAAGCCAAGGAACACAACACGGTCCACACAAAAAGAGCACTTTTTAAAATTCACATACAATTTTTTATTTTTCAACACATCAAATATCAACTTCAAATGTTGCACATGATCATCCAAGAACTTGCTATAAAGTAAAATATCATCAAAATAAGCCACAACAAAATCATTGATAAATGGTTTAAGTACATGGTTCATTAATCACATAAATGTGCTTGATGCATTGGTTAGCCCAAAAGGCATCACCATATACTCATATAATCCAAACTTAGTTTTAAAGGCAGTTTTTCATTCATCTTCGAATTTCATTCGGATTTGATGGTATCTGCTTCTCAAATCAATTTTAGAGAACAAGGTAATTCATCTAGCATATCATCAAATCTAGAAATAGAATGTCAATATTTTACCGTAATTCAATTAATGGCATGACAATTCACACACGTCCTCCATGTCCCATCCTTCTTGGGCACTAGAATCACGAGCACCACACATGAACTTAAACTTTCTCTCACCAATTCTTTATCTAAAAGTTCTTCCACTTGTCTTTGCAATTTTTGGTATCTTGAGGGTTGCTCCTATAAGCCGCTTTGTTAGGTAGTTGAAAATCCAGTACAAAGTCAATTTCATGCTCAATTCTCATTAAATGGGGCAATCCACTCGGCATTTCTTCTGGAAATAAATCTTTATAACCTTGCAACAAAGAAGAAACAACACTAAGCAAAGGTAAAGAGGTTAGTTCATTATTAGAAAGAAAAGAATAACCTCAAGGTTTAATAAGTATGACTTGAGTATCATCCTCTTTATCTCTTCTACGCTCTCTTGATTTTGCAAAATCTTGCCCCTCTTCTCTCTTCCTTTGATCTTTTATTTTTCTTGTACACCTCTCTTTTCTTGTGATAACCTATTCTCACTTGAGATCCACACCTCTCCTTTTCCCTTTCTTATGTTACCACTTTTCACTTCCTTACTCCTCTCTTTCTTTTCTCTCTCAATTTTTTCTTTTAACTTTCCCATTTTTTTATATTCCTCACCCACTTGAAAAGGAAATAGAGGTTAAGAATGTGCTTTTTATCATCCTTAACAAATGCATATTTATTGGACCTTCCATCATGTTTATCCCATACATCATATTCCCATGGCCTTCCCAACAAGAGATGACAAGCTCGCATTGGTACAACATCACAAAGAACTTCATCATGATAACTTTTAATCTTCAACTTCACCAACACTCTCTTGGTCACCTTGAATTCACCACATTCATTGAGCCATTAAAATTTATAAGATTTTGGATGCTTCTTGTTGGAAGTTTCAATATGTTCCACCATAGATATGCTAGCAACATTTGCAAAACTTTCACTATCAATGATAAAGAAACATAATTGCTCGTGAACTCTACACCAATTATGAAACAATTTCTCCCTTTGATCAAGGTCTTCCCTCGCTTGAGCAATCATACTTCTTCTTACAACAAGAGCAAGTTTTCCTTCATCATTAGTTTCTTCTCCATCCCCTTCACCGGTAAAATCATCACTACTATCCTCCTCCTCTTGATCATCCCTAGATTCATCTTCCGTTTGATAACCACCATTATTCAATGCAATGAAAGTTCTTCTATTAGGACATTCATTTGCTTTATGCCCATAACCTTGACATTTAAAACACTTTATTTTAGATGGAGTTTCAAGTTTAGCTTTGTTACATCCGTCTTTGTAGTCCACCTTTGATTTGCCTTTGTCAAAATTGGACTTGAAGACTTGCTTTGAACTTTTGAAGTTGTCTCAAGTAGAAGATGATTTTCGAACTTTCTTATTTTTAGCCCATGAAGAAGAAAAAGATTGAGTCTTTGCTTTGTTCTCCTTTTGATGTCCCTCCACCTTGAGTGCCTTTTTATAAGCATCATATATAGTAGGAAGATGAAACAAATCCAATGGTTGCCTTATCTCCTTGTTTAGACCAGAGATAAACCTTGCCACAATACTCACCTCTCCATCATTAACATTAGCTCGAAGCCTAGTATGCTCCAACTCCTCATAATACTCCTCCACACTTTTGCCTTCTTGTTGAAGATTGTAAAGCTTCTTGAGTGTATCTTGTTCATAATTTTGACCGACAAACCTTTCTCTCATACGTCTTTTCATATCTTCCCAACTTGTAACAAAATCTCTATTCACCAAAACATCTCTTTCAACTTTCTCCCACCATGTAGAAGCGAATCCCTCAAGGTGACTTATAGCATAATTTATTTTCTTAACATCACTCACATTGTTGAGATTATATTGTCTCTCAACCTTCACTATCCAATCAAGGTGTTCATTTGGGTCACTACTTCCTTTGAAGAATGGAAGTGTAACCTTAATGTTGTTGAATCCTCGATCTTCCTCATCATTCCTTCTATTGTATTCCCTATCAACCGGTTGCCAACCTCTATTTACTCATCTTCTTCCTCTTCTAGCTAACCTCTCTTGTTGAGCTCGATCTTCTATCCCATGGTCATAATTATCACTATCAAAAGAATCATGATCTTGAAGGTTTTGTTGTTGATGTCAGACTATCACTTGAGGTCTAATGACATGTTGTGGAAGATTTGCTTGTGGACCTTCTCCTCGTAGAAGTGTAGCTTGATTAAGAACCTCCGTTGGTAAAGTAGCATTAGGGGAGAGGTTATCTTGCACAATCAAGTGTGATGGAGTTGCATCAAGGGGTGTCTTACTCGATCCCTCATCATTTCGACCAATGGGATTAAAGATCTCAAGTGTCTGCTTTGCTATTTCTTGAATTCTAACCCTTCTATCCACATCTTCCAATTTTCCCTTCATATCTTTCATTTCTTCCAATAATTTTTGAAGCATCATTTCCGTTTTGCTAGAGGGTTCCCCCTCCGATTGAGTCATTGCACCTACAAAAAAAATAAAGAGTTAGTAGAAAAAGTCTCTCACCACTCACTCACTTTACGTATCCCTCACTTTGTCACTCACACTCATGTATCACTCCAAGGCCAAAGGCTTTTGAGGCCACTCTCGAATGAACTCACTTCACTCTTGCCTTTTACCACTCTTGAATAACCCAAGGTTGAAAACCAACATCGTTCTAATATTTCACAAGTGGTACTACTTCTTTGGGATGGAGTGGAGTTTATGTAAATCAAGAAAGGACAACTAAAAACTAACGGACAAGGAAACAAATAAATATACAACGAAACAAAGCACGAAACAAATTGACACAGAAAATTAAACGGACAAGAACTAGTTTAACATTACGTATGAACTAATACTTAAAGTAAACTAGCTAGAATTAAGAAGAAAAATAAGATAGCTAGAATTAAGAAGAAAAATAAGAAAATAAAGTTGAAAATGGCTGATTTTGGCTATTTCTGGAAATTATGGATATTTTTGAATTTTTTTATTTTTTTGAAGTCTTCTTCTTCTTCCAAGCTTCTTCAAGTTTTTGGCTCAAAGATTTTGATCAAAACCACATCAAATTTTTACCAAATGACTCGAAATGTTAACCATAGCTTCACAACATCATTATAACCAAAACTCAATAATCAATTTGGTCAACAATCAAGAATTTTAACAAATCCAATTTTTAAGTTTCTTCCTCAACCTCCATTAATGGTGGTCATGGAGTTTTTTTGGGTTTTCTCTTTCCTTTCTTGCTTCAATCAACAACAAAACACCCAATCAAATTCAATTTCCAATCAATGATTTCGAATCAACAAAGCTCATCTTTTTTTTTTGTTGGTATTTTTCATTTTTTTTATGATTCAAAATAAATGAAGCAATTGAGTATAAGAATACTCAATAATCCCAAAGCTCTGAATACCAATTTGATGTGAAACAAGAAGATGGAAACATGATAAAATTGAAAGATAAAAACTAAAGAAAGATAGACACAATTAAATTCAAATAATTAAAAGATGTAATGGAGAAACTAATCATACATCACTTAATTGAGAATCAAAGAGCACCTAATCTATTAGAATCCTCAAGAAGGTAGCAACCTTACTTGTAAATCCGAGGACAAAGTGTTGAAATCCAACAATGGGTTTCCAAACTCTCACAAGAGATGCAACTTTCATATGTTCAAAAACTAGTTATGAAACCCGAATATTATACTATTTATACTAAGGACTAAAAGTAGTAAAGGAAGACCCAATTGCCCTTCGTTAAAATTACAAGCTAATTAAAATGGAAAGACACATAATATATTAAATATCTTCAAGTATTCCATGTTGGAGCCTTCCAAAGATTCCATCTTCATCCATAAAGCTTGCAATGTTTGAAGGTCCTCAGCTTGACTCCTTATAAAAGGTCTTATTGAAGTAGTGCCACTTTGATCAACATCACAATCCATAAGGTTTTTCATTCTGATTTTTAGATATATTATATCTCTCGATGTCTTCTTTCTACAGTATTAAGCGGCTTGTCATTTGGATACTCCAATCACATGATATGGAATTTTTCGTGACAGTGCACAAAACTGTGAGATTAGAATTCTAAGCGTGTGGCAAACTTCAAAAATTGACTGCGGCCTATCTAAGAGGTGTTTTGCAACGAGTTTTTGGTCTGTTGTCGATTTGTGAATCTCATTTCACAATAATCAAGCGAATTGTCATTCGGATTCGGATTCACCTACATCAAGGGATGGATATCATTGTCGATGTCACGATGCTTGGAAATATGAATGTCGGTGTCAATCCACGACACTCTAGCCGGGCTTATGAATATCGGTGCTGATTGCACGAAGCTTCTAGTTCTGTCTAAATATTGTGCCAAATGAGACTCTCCGTTGCTGAAAGTTTTCAAGTTGGACGATGCAATTAGCTTGGGGAAAAGACCTATCTCCTACATGAAATCTTGTTAAAGAAAAAAAATGAATAATTTTGTGGTGAGCTCTTTGTATGGAGGAAATGCTTATATAGAAAAGTTGAGGAGGTTCTTTAACATCTCGTACCTTCGGACAAAGGTTTAACTCGTATAATGGGAACACAGTGGAACCTCGATGAGGAGTGTAGTAAGAGTTTTGGAAACTAATGAAGGCATGAGAAGAGTCTTTGAAAAAATTAGAGTTTGAAACTACTCAACGAAACTTATTTTCAAGTGAGTTTTCACGAGGCCTCACTTCAAGCGAGCATAATACCTTAATAAGTTGTGATTTAAGGAATACTAAAACATGAAAGTTATATCCCTTTCACATACCTTTCCAACCATATATTATGGAGATCAAAAGGAGCTTTGTTCAATGCATTAAGGAAGCGACACAATTTCGCACCAAAAATTGAAGTTTCTGTCATGCTTTCATCTGCAGTTCACAGGTCACACATGTGGTTCGCAGATAACGCTGCAGGTCACGCTCTGCTATAAAAGTGTTGATCGTGAATATTTCGGAAAATATTCATTCCACTTTGTTTTTGGCCGATTTTTGGAGGAGAAAAGACCCTAGAACTTCCCCAAACCTCCCACATCAAAGTAAGATCATTCCTATGATTCTTATTAAGTTTTAGCATTAATATCATGACAAGATTAAATCCTTCAAATTCATAGATTCTTGCTTGAATCTTCATCTTAGAAAAAATGACATAGAATCTAAAATTCAAGATTTTGACATCAAAAGGTAAGACCTACATCCTACACTCGAATATAGTCATATAAGTGGTATCTAAAGTCTATAAGTTCTTGAATTATAGTTGAGGAATATGATGGGTGTGATAGAAAAGCATGAACAACTATATGTTTAGGTTGTTGATGGTTTATTGTTGATTAAGGATGTTGTTAATCATATGTGTGATGAAGAATGATGTTAATTATATCCACTTGGCTGTAGAATCACCTAGAAACAAGAGGATTGGAATTGGGTGAAGAAAACACCATTAATGAAGATTATGGAGCTTTATGCCCACCAATAGTTTGATAAAATGCCTAGATGGCTAGAGCATGAGAATTGTTGCTAATGTTGATTCCATTGACATATATTGATATAGATTAAAGTCGAAAGGAAGTGATGAACACTGTATTACGCTCAAGAGTCTCAAGTTAAGATATGAAAGGATAACTTTCTACGTTTGAGAATGCTGATTATTCTCCCTACACCACGTTCTTTATTGAATATTACGAATTGCCTCAAAAGATAGTTGTGCCGTAGTTTCCTGAATATTAGCATAATTTCTATTCTGTGGTTTCGTAATTCGTTCATGATTATCATTTCAAACACTGTGAACTCATAACGTAATCCATATAGACACGTATTTGATATCCATGAGAATTAGTCTAGAAACTCATCAGGTCTAGAAACAGTTAAGACTTCAGGTCTCATAATCAGTTGATGAATACCTGTCTCAGTTTAGTGATATTCTTTATTCCATTAATATCAGCTCCTTAATAATAATTAATGAATATTGAATATATGTGATTGCTCAAGGGCACAGTCTCATGTATACATATATCTGACCAAGGCCATAGACTGACGCCCATGCGAAACGTAGATTTCACACCAAAAACCAAAGTTTCTATCGTGCTTTGCATTTCATCTGGGTTCACACTTCACACATGTGGTTCGCGGGGTAACGCTGCAGGTCACGCGCTGCTATAAAAGTGTTGATCGTGAATATTTCGGAAAATATTCATTCCACTTTGTTTTTGGCCGATTTTTGGAGGAGAAAAGACCCTAGAACTTTCCCAAACCTCCCACATCAAAGTAAGATCATTCATATGATTCTTAATAAGTCTTAGCATTAATATCATGATTCATAACATGATTAAATCCTTCAAATTCATAGATTCTTGCTTGAATCTTCATCTTAGACAAAATGACCTAGAATCCAAAATTCGAGATTTGGATATCAAAAGGTAAGACCTTCATCATACACTCAAATATAGTCATGTAATTGGTATTTAAAGTCTATAAGTTCTTGAATTATAGTTGAGGAATATGATGGGTGTGATAGAAAAACATGAACAACTATATGTTTAGGTTGTTGATGGTTTATTGTTGATTAAGGATGTTGTTAATCATATGGGTGATGAAGAATGATGTTAATTATATCAATTTGGGATTGTAGAATCACCTAGAAACAAGAGGATGGGAATTGGGTGAAGAAAACACCATTAATGAAGATTATAGAGCTTTATGCCCACCAATAGTTTGATAAAATGCCAAGATGGCTAGAACATGAGGATTGTTGCTAATGTTGATTCCATTGACATGTATTGATATAGATTAAAGTCGAAAGGAAGTGATGAACACTGTATAACACTCAAGAGTAGGAAGTTAAGGTAGGTGAGGCTAACTTTCTACGTTTGAGAATGCTGATTATTCTCCCTACGCCACGTTCTTTATTGAATATTACGAATTGCCTCAAAAGATAGTTATGCCTTAGTTTCCTGAATAGTTACATAATTTCTATTCTGTAGTTTCGTAATTCATCCATGATTGTCATTTCAAACATTGTGAACTCATAACGTAATCCATATAGACTCGTATTTGATATCCATGAGTATTAGTCTAGAAACTCATCAAGTCTAGAAATAGTTAAGGCTTCGGGTCTCATAATCAGTTGATGAACACATGTCTCAGTTTAGTGATATTATTTATTCTATTAATCTCAGCTCCTTAATAATAATTAATGAATATTGAATATATGTGATTTCCCAAGGGCACAATAATATGTATATGTATACCTGGCCAAGGACATAGACTGACGCACTTGCGAAACGTAGATTTCGCACAAAAAACCAAAGTTTCTATCGTGCTTTGCATTTCATCTGGGTTCACAGGTCACACCCTCGGTTAGCAGGTCATGCTGTAGGTCACACACCGCTATAAAAGTGTTGATCGTGAATATTTCAGAAAATATTCGTTCCATTTTTTTCCGGCCAATATTTGGAGGAGAAAAGACCCTAGAACTTCCCCAAACCTCCCACATCAAAGTAAGATCATTCCTATGATTCTTAATAAGTCTTAGCATTAATATCTTGATTCATAACATGATTAAATCCTTCAAAGTCATAGATTTTTGCTTGAATCTTCATCTTAGACAAAATGACCTAGAATCCAAAATTCAAGATATGGATATCAAAAGGTAAGACGTTCATCCTACACTCGAATATAGTCATGTAATTGATATTTAAAGTCTATACGTTCTTGAATTTTAGTTGAGGAATATGATGGGTGTGATAGGAAAACATGATCAATTATATATTTAGGTTCTTGATGGTTTATTGTTGATTAAGGATGTTGTTAATCATATTGGTGATGAAGAATGATGTTAATTATATCTATTTGGGATTGTAGAATCACCTAGAAACAAGAGGATGGGAATTGGGAGAAGAAAACACCATTAATGAAGGTTATGGAGCTTTATTCCCACCAATAGTTTGATAAAATGCCTAGATGGCTAGAACATGAGAATTGATGCTAATGTTGATTCCATTGACATGTATTGATATAGATTAAAGTGGAAAGGAAGTGATGAACACTGTATTACGCTCAAGAGTAGGAAGTTAAGGTATGTGAGGCTAACTTTCTACGTATGAGAATGATGATTATTCTCCCTACGCCACGTTCTTTATTGAATATTACGAATTGCCTCAAAAGATAGTTATGCCATAGTTTCCTGAATAGTTACATAATTTTTGTTATGTAGTTTCGTAATTCATTTATGATTGTCATTTCAAATACTGTGAACTCATAACGTAATCCATATAGACTCGTTTTTGATATCCATGAGTATTAGTCTAGAAACTCATCAAGTCTAGAAATAGTTAAGGCTTCGGGTCTCATAATCAGTTGATGAATACATGTCTTAGTTTAGTGATATTCTTTATTCTATTAATCTCAGCTCCTTAATAATAATTAATGAATATTGAATATATGTGATTTTCCAAGGGCACAGTCTCATGTATATGTATACCTGGCTAAGGCCATAGACTGACGCACCTGCTTTGCCAAGGCTCCACATATAAAGACAGATAAACATATGTTTCTTATGCGGAACATGAAGTAATAATTACTTCACTTGTCTTGTTCTTTACAATTATCAGTTACAGTTTCAGTTTTAGTATTTATTACATCTTTATTTATTTGGGCTGCTCTTTTTCGAGCCCCGCTTACAGTTACAATTCAAATGTGTTGACGCCCTTTTTTCCCAGGGCCTGCATCTCGCGATGCAGGTAATGATTTACGGGTTGACGACTCAATTAGCTAGATTCCAGTATTATCTAATTTGGTGAGCCCAGTCTCTCGGGGTGTTATCTTATTTATAGTCAGGTATGCCGGGGGCCTTATTCCGGTAATAGTCAGTACTTAATTATTCTTAGAGGCTAAATAGAATAGAACAACAGTCATCCAGTACTAAGTCAGCTCGTGTGTTAGACATATCAGATACATTCATATACTTCAGACTTATTCTGCATTTATTGTAAAGAATGAATCGTGGGACTAACTCAACCCCAAAAACTAGCTTGTTGGGTGATGATTCTCCAAGTGCATTTAAGGAGTTCATGTTCCCATTTCATTTTTTATGCGGGACTCCTAACACTCTTCCGCACACCCAGACCTCGTTAACTGGAGTGTGGACAATATAATTTGGGGGCCCAACATTGGTGAAGAAAGAATTGGAAAGGGTCTGGCTCTAATATCATGTAAAGAATGAATCTTGGGGCTAACTCAACCCCAAAAGCTTGAGTTCTCCCACATCGATGGGATAAGTGGTCCTTGGTCTCCTTATATGGCTTGGGCAATCCTCCTTCATTTGAGCTAGATTTTGAGGTTGAGTTATGCCCATGATTCATTTCTTTACATGGTATTAGAGCCAGACCCATCCCAATTCATTGTTTCCGATGTTGGGCCCCCTCTTATATTGTCCACGCTCCAGATATCCAGCCCTGGGCGTGAGGCGATGTGTTGAGTTCTCCCATATCGGTGGGATAACTGATCCTTGGTTTCCTTATATGGCTTGGGCAATCCTCCTCCATTTGAGCTAGCTTTTAGGGTTGAGTTAGGCGCATGATCCATTTCTTTACAATTTTTATATAAAGAATGAATGAATCTTGGGCCTAACTCAACCCCAAAAGCTAGCTTGTAGGATGAGGATTGTCCAAGTCCATATAAGAGTACATGTTCCCATTCCATTTTTGATGTGTGACTCTTAACATTTATGATTTATCAGATTGACTTTTTAGTATTTTAGCATGTTTATCGGTTATATTTCGCATTTAGTATACCACATGTTGATTTAGCCAGCCAGTTGATTCGCTCGATCATATGCAGTTAGGCACCAAATACCGTTTTACGTCCAAACCATGTTTCGGGGTGTGACAGGTTCCTTCATGGATTCCCAATCCTAATAGAAGGCAAGTTGTGATAAAATATATAAAAGGAAAATAAATTTCCGCACCACATGAAAAGAGTGAACCAATGATCTCTAAATTTGGTTATGAATTAAGGAGAATTCTTGAGGGAATTTCCTTCCATTGTAGTTGAGGAAAATCCCTGGCAATATAGAAGTTCCCAAATAGCTGGCTCTTAAATTGGAAAACTACTATATTGAAGGAGATCTCTTTAGTGAAGATTTTGATTTTTGGATATCAAAGGAAAGTGTAATTTCTTGGTTCAAAAGTTCAAATCAAATCCCTTTTTTAAGAGGTATTTCAATGTTGTCCTACGTGCAAGAAAAGCCACCAAGTTTATATCTTAATTGTAAAAGAGAAACCAAGAAGACTTCAAGAAGTCATTTGTCACTTTAATGAAGTACTTTCACTCTGTTGATCTGTGAAGAAGAAATTTTAATATTAAACAACTCTCAGGTAGTGGTCTAGCTAGAGTGCCCGTAAGAACAAGTACTTTTGAAGTCACAAAGATGAAAATATATTCACGGATACTTCAAGCCTCGTTTCTAAATCTTGAAAAGCCTACATTTCGACAAGTCTTGAAGTAGGGATATCTGTAGACATCAAAATTTTAATTGAATTAATTCTGTTAACACTCAAAAGTAATTTAAGTGTTTAGCCGAATTCAATGACAGCCGAATTTACTCCTAGCCCTCGACTACAAGAACTTCATCGGCTACTAAGGCATCTTAGCCGAGTTATTAGTTAGAGGTACGACTGGGACCCACTCAGATACAGACGCCTCAACGACCAAGTCAAAAGGGTTTCCGGACCCCTAGAAGCGGTAACGAGCAACAAACAGCTAAAAGAAAAAGCCATTATCCGAGCAAGAGGAGTAGAGGGCGAGAAAATCGGCACCACCTCCCCCACAGTCCGCCGTTAAACTTAGTGGGTTATTTGATTGCTGACATAGGGGGGGACCACGTTGTACATTTTTTCCTTTTTTGTACTATAAATAACATCATTCTTTGTAAATAAAACACAACCAATCAATCAAACAACTTAATTTTTATCTATCTTTATCCTTTACTTTACTATACTCAGCTGTATTCGTGTTTCTTACCTCTTAGTTTACTCGTACCATTGTCCTAACGCTTTCTGGAGTAATTCGGGAACCCATTGCTGGAAATTAGAGTTCCATTTCCAGCCCAAATCGCTTAAGTTAAGGAATCAATTTGTCTCTCGATTTCATCAGTCGATAAATGGCAGAGAACAGAATTCAGAGCGAGAACAAATTCATATAAAATTTGGATTAAATTCTAAGTTATTGACATGTTGACCAAGTTAAATATTGGTTAATAAAGTCGAATTAATTATTTAAGTCAAAATTACATGACTTGAATGAAATCCAAATCGTATCTGGGTTAGTCCATTAAATTGGGCCTCTACAAGACGAGTTCAACCCATATCTTTCTAGCTCAAGATCCGCTAGAATTACTTGGAGACCAAAATACCCCAAACTGTAACTCACACCTATATAAAGGGGTCACACATCCCTTTTTGAAGATCATCTTAAAAAGTGGCATAGTATCTTGACTAAAGGCAAAAGAGAGCAATGCCATCTACACAAGTCTTCTCCAAAGGTCTTCAACAAGAAGGGGAATTCAAGAGACATCTTCCCTCCAGAATAATTCAAAGTGCCGCTCAAAGTTCTTCCAACATTCAACACATCAAAAAATGTTCATACTTCATTCAAGAAAGATGCTACATTGCCCCTCGAATTAAGGCGAACAACACAGAGATTAGAATCAACGGATACAAACAGAGTTGTATTCATAAAATAATCAATAAAATGATTTTTTCTCATATTTATTTCATGATTGCAGTTAATATATATATATATATATATATATATATATATATATATATATATATATATGTGAATAGGCAATTTTTCATGGTTTTTGAACCACCTGACGTTGAAATTGGGTTGAGATTCATAATGATATGTACAACCATGCAAGCGAACCTTAACTCATTTAACAAAAACTCTTTATATCATCCTACTTATACTCCTATCAGCTACTAAAATTCTTTGACCATCGGGTATGTTAAAGTCAGGCTTGATGGATTTAAATTTGCGTCACATAAAATTTTCGTTGGGATAAATAGGGATGGCAAACAGGACGGGGCAGGGCAGGACAAAAACTTAATGAGACAGAGCAGAGCAGGGCAAAAGCTTAACGAGGCGGGGCAGGACAGGGCAAAGGATAAATAGGGCTGACAGGGCGGGACAGGTGAACTGCAATTGCAATTCTTAATGGGGCGAGGCAGGGCGGGACGTGTCAAATTCGGGTTGAAATTTTAAAAGATAATATTTTCCTTACTTGTTCTATTCACAAGCAAGACGAGTGTTTGAATTATCATTGAGACCCATTTAAACAGAGTGTTAACTACTTCCTCCGTTTCAAAAAGACCGTCTTACTTTTCTTGTTAGTTTGTCTCGAAAATATTTATATATTTATATATTTAGAAATAATTTAAATTTATGAGTTGATTTACAGCCACACAAATATCTAAGATTTGTTTTGGGTCACACATTTAAAAAATCTTCCTTTATTTCCTAAACTTCATGCTAAATCAAACTAAAACAATCTTTTTAAGATGGAAGGAGTACTATTTTACAATTTGATTTGATTATTCTAGTATTATAAATTTTATATTACTGTAAACCCTTACATTTACCAACTTCTTCAAAGATAAACAACATACACAATCATATGAAATTCTACTTTTATTAGGAGCGTGTTAGTTAGTGCTTCTGTTATAAAAAATTTGATAAACCAAAGATATGACATATAATTACATGTCAGCAGGTTCAATTACCAAAGAAAGACAGTAGATCTAAAATTAGTACATCAACAAAATTACATGACAAATTATTCATATTTTGTATAATATCTTCAAGTATAATTCTAAATAACAAATTACACAAAGTGCTATAAAAATATAATATTGCAAAGTTAAAAACAAAAGTGAAAAATGAACAAATACATAACGGGGCAGAGATTAGCGTGACAGGACAGGACATGGCAAATTTTTTGAAAAATGCTAAACGGAGCAGGAAAGAACGAGTCAAAATCTTTATAGGTCAAGGCTTGCCCCGCCCTAACCTGCCCTAACCCGCTCTAACCCGCCCTAACCCGCCCTATTGCCATCCCTAGGGAATAATTGTTTTTTTCTTATAAGGATTCGAACTCGAGATCTCCAATTAAGTTGCAAAAATTCTAATAATCTCACGGCATCCTTGATTGTTAGAAGTAGTAA
Source organism: Anisodus acutangulus (assembly GCA_029783415.1). Lineage (NCBI taxonomy): Eukaryota > Viridiplantae > Streptophyta > Magnoliopsida > Solanales > Solanaceae > Anisodus > Anisodus acutangulus. Next base: position 40,692,066 of record CM056497.1, on the reverse strand, counting down.
ACATTCAATCCTAGATCTATCCGTACTCGCACTGATACTAATTTTTTTAGTTTCACCTTACTTTATTCAGTTTTTTTTTGTTGAAAAATAAACTTGTTCACATTGATTATTTAATTTTGATTCATGAACTAGTAAATTAATGTATTAGGAGATATATGAATTGGTGGATTTTAGATTAGTCTAGTAAGTTCATTCATGTACTTTGGGAGATGAAAATTATCATTCATGTACTTGGAAGATGTGAAGTGTGAACTTATTAATAGTGTTACTGAAAGTATGTATGTCCTAGAGAAAATCATTATTAGAGACAAATGTACTCGAACACATTCGTATTATTAACAAGATTAATATTTATGGCAGTTGCAATTATTGAATTATTATTTGATTGTTTGTAATTATTCATTAATGTGCATCCCTTGAGCTTACGTTGTCATTAATAGAGTGAGATATTGATGATATAACGTAACTCTAAAATAGCCTCGACTAATGATCATCGAGAATGAGATATCGATGATATGTTATAAGTCTACATGTGGTCTGCATCACATTCTTAGAGAATGTAGTATGTCTCACCTGCTACTAGTAATTGTTACTAGTGATGGACACATGGATACTTTTGGAAAGTATTGGTATACCCTGCTGATAAATTATTTGTTATACATGTTTCAAGTGTTATTATCGTGTGGGAGATGAAGGTCTTTTGACTTGAGGTCAATACACACCTTGTTTACAGAGTAATGTACTTTGACCCTGTCCTAAGCTTAAACTCCTTATAGGATAAGATACGGCTTGTGTTAGGTGCATTATAATGTAAATTAAGGTGGTAGTTGAGCCAAGAATAGGATTTATTCCTCGATTGGATATTCGAGAGAGCACTCAACTTCTCAGTGATATTAGGTCGACCAAGTCATTGGCCAATGCAAGAGACATCTTTAGAATATGATCTAGTTGTTGACTAATATGGATGAGATAAAGTGATCAAGTCATTTGGACAGACACATGGAAAATCCTAAGCTTGATCGAGTGTGTCGCGAATGAAAGAAATTTATCATCTCACATAAAGGTTATGTTTGCTGGATTCATGTAAATGTACTTCACATATTGAGTTCGTCATACGGCGCAATCTAGGAGTTCCGTATGGACCTTAATTGGATTAGTGTCTATATGTGAAGGCCTATAGGGTCACACTATGTCGATTGTCTCTTCGATCTAAGTGTGTATTGAGAAAGTATTAAATATTCGATTTGAGATCGAGATATTTAAATTGATAATAACTATGAGATAATTACTATTAGATGAAAATTATTTAATTAAATCAAAATTTAATTTTAGATTTAATGTGTTGAATATATATATTAAATGAAAATGGGAAATGACATTTTACGTAGGGCGCCGCGACGCCTGCTAGGCTGCGTCGCGGCGCTGACCCGACAGTGGGCCCAGTTAGACTGGCCTATTGCACCTCGGTTTTTGGGCCATGCTTGGAGCCCAATCCTAATATGATTTGTTGCTCTAATCTCAACTATAAATACAACACTAAATCATTGTTATAATATACAAGAATTACACTAATTCTCATAATCAATTTTAGACTTAGAGTCTAGGATAAAACTCTCTCAAACCTCTGCCAAGATTTCCTGGCTTTCTTGATAGAGGAATACACCATAGCATTGTGTTTGCAGTCGAAGGGACAGTCGCGTGTAATCCCTAAGTAAAGACTCAAGATAATACAACCTGTAAGTATTCATGTCTTATGTTATAGGGTTTTGATTGTCATATAACTATACTAGAAGAAATTGTTGGGGTAAGTAAGAACAAAATTTTAAACTTTCGTTGTGCCTTACTTATGTGTTTTCAACCCAACAAAACCCTACATATACATGTATGCTAGGCTAGATACATGGATGAGTTCACCTATAAATAATCATGTAATCTAGCCAATTGGATCAAGTTAAATTGAATAGAAAAACATCCTTACTCCATTTCTCTTCTAGTGAGTTTTAGAATGTTGTTTGTGTTGTCTTGCTCTCCAAAATTTCTAACATTTGGCATCAGAGCCGGTGTGTTCGGCATACAACTAAACATAGAGAAAAGATGCCTAACACTAATGGAATTTCATTCCAAGTTCCCATGATCACTAAAGAAAATTATTTAAGTTGGTGTATCCAAATGAAGGCTTTGCTTGGAGCCTATGATATTTGGGAAATGGTGAAGAGCTGTGTTGATGAAAAAGATAATGTCGCTGCCACAAAGAAGGAGGATCAAAAGACGCTCACTCTCAACCATCAAAGTTTGGATGAAAAGATGTTCGAGAAGGTTTCAAATGCAACCACCTCCAAGTAAGCATGGGATAATCTTCAAACTTCTTTTAAGGGTTTGAATTAGGTGAAAAATGTTCGTCTCCAAACCTTAAGAGGGGAGCTTGAATAGCTGCAAATGAAGAAATTCGAATCAGTTTCAGATTATATTTCAAGAGTCTTGGCGGTTGTCAATCAAATGAAGAGATATGGTGAAGAATTGAATGATGATAGGTTCGTTGCAAAAATACTACGATTCTTAAATTTAAAATTTAATTATATTCTTATTTCCATTGAAGAGTCCAAGGACTTGGACACCATGACCATAGAAGAACTCACAGGTTCTTTGCAAGCACATGAAGAGATGTTGAAGAAATCAAAACAAGAGTCGGTTGAACAAGCTTTGCAAGAAAAACTTTCTTTGAAGGAGAAAGATGAAAGACATGGCTCACAAAAAAGAGGTCGTGGTCATGGTAGAGGAGGAAGATGTGGTAGTCAACCTCCAACCAAAGAAAGAGGCAGTGGAAGAGGATGGAGGTCAAATCAAGGAAGGTATGGCAAATCAAATATTAAATGTTATATTTGTCATAAATTTAGTCATTTTTCCTAGGAATGTAAAAGTAATTTGGAGGAGATGAATAATTTTGTGGAGAGCAAAAATGACGATGAAGATGAAACTTTACTCATGGCATGTAAATAAGAAGAAAGTATAGAAATAAATCAACGGTACCTTGTTTCCGATGCAAGCAACCATATTTGCAAGAAGGATCATTTATTTACGGAGTTTGAGGAATTGAAGGGTGACAACATCACGCTTGGAGACTCTTCAAAAGTTCAAATCAAAGACAAAGGTATGATTTTAATTCGTTTGAAAGATGAAAGTCATCATTTTATCTCCAATGTCAAGTATATACCGAAAATAAAGAGTAATATTTTGAGTTTGGGATAACTCTTTTAGAAAAATTATGACATTCATTTGAAAGATAAAATGTTGACTATGAAAGATGAAAATGGGAGATTGTTAGCCAAGGTTCCTATGACTAAAAATAAAATATTTATTTTGAATCTTCAAAGTGATGTACTGAGATGCTTATATTCTTGTGTGAAAGATTATCTTGGCTTTGGCATATGAGGTTTGGCCATTTGAATTTTGATAGTAAGTTGATGAATAAGGAAAATATGGTGAAAGGATTGCCAACCGTTAATAATCTTAATCAGCTTTGCGAGGGATGTCTCTTTGGAAAGCAATTAAGAAAAAACTTTTCCAAAGAGTCATTGACAAGAGCACAATACCCTTTGGATTTGATTCACATGGATGTGTGCAGACCTATCAAGCCAGGCTCATTTGGTAAAATTAATTATTTCCTTTTTTTTATGATGATTATTATCTTAAAACTTGAATATAATTTTTGATGGAAAAATTTGAGGTTTTTGGAAATTTTAAGACCTTTAAGAGCATGGTGGAGAAACAAAGTGGCTACCAAATCAAGTCACTTTGGTCCGATACTGATGGAGAATTCACTTCAAATGAATTCAAGGCTTTTTGTGAAAAAACTAGAATTCGTCATTTTTTTTATCATTTCAAATTCACCTCAACAAAATGGCATGGTGGAGAGAAAGAATCGGACTATTCTCAACATGGAAAGAAGTATGTTGAAGAGCAAAAATCTGACAAAGAAGTTTTGGACTGAAGCAATTTCTTGTGCGGTGTATTTATTAAACCAGTGTCACACCAAAAGCGTTCGTTACAAAACACAACAAGAGGCTTGGAGTGATTTCCACCCAAAAGTTGCTCACTTGATAGTATTTGGAAGCATTGCTTATGCACATATGCCGGATGAGAAGAGATATAAGCTTGATGACAAGAGCTAGAGGTATGTATTCGTTGGTTATGCTCAAATATCTAAAGGTTATAAGTTATATGACCCAAGAAATGACAAGTTTACCATAAGCAGAGATGTTGAAGTTGATGAAGATAGTCCTTGGGAATGAAAATCTAAAGAGCAAGATTACTCTTTCAGTCAATTTCTTGACGTTGAAGATGATGAAGAAGTTATGGAACAACCTGCTATACCACCTGCAACACCTCCATCACAAGTTCATGAAGTAGGAGAATCAAGTTCAAGCAGCATACCTCGAAAGACTAAAAGTCTTCGAGAATTGTATGATGCCATAGAAGAGGTAACACAAAATTTAAGTGATTTAACTAACTTTTACTTATTGGTGGATAGTGAGCCTGTAAGCTATGATGTTGATGCCCGTAATTCAAAATGGAGAGATGCGATGGATGAAGAAATCAAGGCAATCAAGAAGAATAACACTTGGGAGTTGGCCAAACTTCCAAAAGAAAAGAGCACCATTGGAGTCAAATGGGTTTACAAGCTAAAGAAAATTTTAAAGGAGAAGTAAAGAGGTACAAAGCAATATTGGTAGCAAAGGGGTACAAGCTAAAGGCCGGTATTTATTTTGATGATGTGTTTGCACCAGTTGCTCGTTTGGAGACAATTCACTTGATGATTTCTTTGACAGCTCAAAATCAATGGAAAATTCATCAAATGAATGTGAGGTCTGCTTTCTTAAATGGGGTTTTGGAGGAAGAAGTTTACATTGATCAACCTTCGGGCTATAAGGTTGAAGGACAGAGGATAAAGTATTGAATTTGAAGAAGGCTCTCGCTGGCTTGAAGCAAGCTCCACGGATTTGGAATTGTAGAATTGACAAATACTTCCAAGAAAATATTTTTCAAAGTGTCGACACGAGCATGCACTTTATGTAAAAAATAATGAAAATGGTATCACATTACTTTTTTGTTTGTATGTGAATGATTTGATTTTGACAGAAAATAATCCAAAGATGTTTGGAGAATTCAAGAAAGCAATGACCAGAGAATTTGAGATGACGGACATTGGCCTAGTGTCATACTAGCTTGGCACTAAAATGGAGCAAGGGAATAATGACATCTTTATTTCTCAAGGAGAATATGCAAGGAGATTCTCAAGAAGTTTGAGATTGAGAATTACAAGCATGTTAGCACCCCCGTGGATTGTAGAGTTAAATTGTCCAGACAAGAAGATGAAGAAAAATATCAATCCCACATAATTCAAAAGTCTTGTTGGAAGCTTAAGGTACTTATCTTGTACGAGACATGATATTCTTTTTGGTGTTTGACTTGCCAGTCGCTTTATGGAAAATCCAACAGCTTCTCATTTAAAAACAGCCAAAAGAATACTCTGGTACATCAAAGGTACACTTGATTATAGAATTTTTTATTCATCTTCCAAAGACTTCAAGCTTGTTGGCTATTGTGATAGTGATTGGGCTGGTGATGTTGATGATCGAAAAAGTACTATAGGGTTTGTTTTCTTTTTTGAAAATTCTGCATTTACATGAAATTCCAAGAAGCAACCAATTGTGACTTTGTCAACTTGTGAAGCGGAGTATGTAGCAGTCTCTTCTTATGTTTGTTATGCGATTTGGCTGCGGAGCTTGTTGGAAGTACTTCACCAACTACAAGAGACGCAACTAAGATTTGTGTTGATAACAAATCGGCCATTGATTTGGCCAAGAACCCGGTGTTTCATGAAAGGAGCAAGCATATTGATACTAAGTATCATTTTATTAGAGATTGCATATCCAAGAAGGAGGTGGAGCTTGAGTTCATGAAATTCAAGATCAAATTGCGGATATTTTTACCAAGTCATTGAAGATTGATATTTTTCAGAGGTTGCGGATGACTCTTGGAGTAGTGAATCAAGTTTAAAGGGGGATGTTGAAAAATAAACTTGTTCACTTGATTATTTAATTTTGATTCATGAACTAGTACATGAATTGGTGGATTCTAGATTAGTCTAGTAAGTTTATTAATGTACTTTGGGAGATGAAAATTATCATTCATGTACTTGGAAGATGTGAAGTGTGAACTTATTAATAGTGATACATGTATGCTAGGCTAGATACATGAATGAGTTCACCTATAAATAGTCATGTAATCTAGCCATTTGAATTAAGTCAAGTTGAATAGAAAATCATCCTTCCTCCATTTCTTTTCTAGTGAATTTTAACATTTCTCTCCCAAATTTTTAAAATTTGTTTTCTAAAAAATGTAGGCGCCCTTTAAACATGCAAATTATTGGCGAGAAGAATTTCAATTATCATATTATCTTTTAAGTTTATATTTCAATTAAAGTATAATTATTGGAAGTACCTTTTCAAAATAAACTTATCACCTAATTCGTAGGTGCGAAGGGTGCTAATGACACTGGTCACCCTTTAATATGTCACACCAAAAGCTGTTTCATTTTTCAAATTATAATAGTGACACCTAAAACGAAACAACAAGATTTGCTCGGTATAAAAATTGTTTCATGTCATGTCATGCATCAATTAGTTTGGTGTAATTATTTAATACAACTAAATTTTTACTGATATCTCTGTTTCTAAGTTGGAGTCTGCAAAAATAAAAATTATAAAATAAGTAGCTTGTAAATTAAAATTAGAACTATCGTAATTCGCAGAATTAAAAGTGTTTGCACAATTTGCTTCCGGCCTCGATAAATTTACTTGGAACTAATTGGCAAGAGGTCAATAATTCTAAAAATTGCTTAAACAATCCCAATCAACTCCTCTCACAGTAGCGAGCAGATCATGACTATTTATACCAAAACAACTATCTTTATTCATTAGAAGTGGGAGAAGATTAAGTAGCAGGGCGTTTTGGTTAGTCCGCCGGTATCATACCAGGTCAGCTGCATATGCAAAGGGTGCTAGAATTAGCAACTTCAACACTTTATTATCACATCCTGTGTTTCTACTTTATAGAAGTCTACACTGAGACAAGAATTAGGCAAAAGATATAAGCCCACATGGAGATCACCAGAAATTGCTAAACTAAGTGGACCATCATCTATATCAGGTGGCTACCTGCCCATTTGGATTCCAAAATGGATCAAAATGGAGACCAACTGATGAAATCAAAGGGGTTCCCCTTGATCCAATTATCTTTATCATCACACTATAAGCATTATTCACCGTTCCTTTTTCTAGCCTGTGAAGCTTCTTGTATCCAATTGTGGTTCCATTCTCAATTTTCGTCCCATCAACCCAAATTTCATGCCTTTTGACCCTTTGTCCTAGCCCAATTGCTTCTTGAATCCTTACCACATTAAACCTCAATGGCCTACTCTTTGTTCTGAGCTCAATCCAATAGTCGTCTTTATTATCTTCATCGCTTGGAGTCCAATATGTCCACAAATGGTCATTGTCTAGCACGTTTTCAGGTCCAAAGTCTCCATTTTTACCTCCCCTTTGACTACTTGCTTTAATCGAACACTTGTTGGCCAAATTGGTGGAGAATATTGTGTCAATTGCACTTCTAAATTCTTTGAGCCTTTGCACGTCGCTATCGGATATTAATCCTTGTGTATCTGGAGGCACATTAAGTAGTAATACACAATTTCGCCCGACGGATTTGTAGTAAATTTCGAGCAAGTCGCTTAGGCCCTTTGGTGCTTGTGATTTATGCCAAAACCATCCTGTTCGGATGGATACATCACATTCTGGTGGTAGCCAATCTGTCCCTTTTGGGTCTCCACTGTTGAGATAACTGCATTATTTAGATTAACAAGGAAAACATTAAGAGTTCAAATTATGTATGGGATACAAATTTCTTTTTCCATTATGTTTGAAAAAGAGTGACACCGTTATATATTTGAAAACGATTTAGTAAGTTTTATTTTTTCATTCGATCCTTAATGACATGATTTTATTGCCACACAATTAATGCCATAGCATATTTAAGATCACGAATTTTAAAAGCATTTCATTATTTTTTAAACGCAACGCCTAGTGGAAATGAAACAAAAGGTACTATATTTCCGCAGATTTTCTAGTGGCTATAGATGAATGCTGAAAAACAAAAAGAAGAGGAAAACAATAACGAAGTAAATTAAAGTGGAAGAATGATTGTGTTAATGACAAATAGTTAACTCATTGTTATAAGGCCATTGTTCCTTGTTCCACTTATGCTCTAGGATTATCAAGAATGTCCCACCAAACCCTGATGGGAGCAATTTGCTCTCTTCTGGGGTAAAAACTTGTAGGTGATATCAATTGCTCTATTTTCAAATCCTGATTATTCAGGCACATTTCGCGATTTACTGGTAGTAGTGCTGAGGGACCGGGACTACTATCTTCAGGAATAGTCTGGCGTAAGTCGGGAAGCTGGATAATAATAATAAAAAAAAGAATGTACCACCAAATGACTGGACGTGAAAGGCACTATCTCATATAATTGACATGTATCTTCTTGTTTTTCATACAAAGGGTGGTTAATGTAGGCAACTTATTACTATTTTCTAGTGACGTCTTTTCCTTAACCAAAAATCGAATTTCAATCCTGTGGGCACACTATGCTAAATGAGTAAAATTATACAGCTAGCCCTAACAATATTAAGGGGGGCAAATTGTATTTAGGTTGGGCAAAACATAGTTTACGTACTCAGCGTTGCTATTGCCAATGGACAGCAATGTTCGATTGATGGTGGACCAACTTGTGCTTCCGGCGAATCCTTTCTCATTTCCGACCCATCTGACGCCCGGACCGGCATCGGAAAATATGTTGATTGTGCTCTGATATTCCTTCACCATTGCAAACCAATCATCGAAGTAGTAAGTCATGTTTGGTGCGTTGGAACCCTTTGCTCCATCAAACCATATCTCTTTAACATCCCCATATCTTTCAACCATTTAAAATGAAAATTATCAGTTCCATTCTTTTTTGAGGTTATAACTTATATGCAGTGATAGTATAAAAGAACTTTTACATAATAGATTATTAGGTAACTGTTCAATTGGTAACACTATATTATCAATCAAATATAACGCATGCTAGTTACCATCTTTACCAGATACTAATAAATATGAAGTGATTTACCTTAATTACCTAATTAATGATCAGATTGTATAAATATTTTTACACGGCAAGCACAAAACTTAAACTCTATAAAAAAATAAGATAAATTATCTGCTACAATATATTTTAAATTCTTTACACGTTCAATTCAATGAATATAAGTGATTATTTTTTCTTTTTACATGTACAATACATGTAATAAAGGGTGAAAAAGATGGAGCCTTACTTATTGAGAAGTTCTTGTAGTTGAGCCAAATAGTGTTCATTGTACTCTTTATTTAGGCCATACGTCCTATCATGGCGATCCCACGGCGAAAGGTACAAACCAACATCCACACCACGAGCCTTGGCCGCATTGACAAATTCTTGAACCACATCACCTTGACCATTCTTCCAAGGACTTCTTGTAACTGAATGATCAGTGTATTTAGAAGGCCATAAGCAGAAACCATCGTGGTGTTTAGCAGTGAGTATCACAAGTGACACTCCAGCTTGAACCGCCGTGTCAACCCATTGGTTGGCATCTAGGCGGATCGGGTTGAAAATCGCAGGATTTTCATGCCCGGTGCCCCATTCACTATCCGTGAACGTGTTGACACCGAAATGAAGGAACATGATGAGTTCCCTTTGTTGCCATTTTAATTGAGCGTAATTTGGTAATGGAAGAATTGGCAATGGTGGTGGTGTTATTTTCGCTTCTTGGCTAGGAATTATTAATTGCAATAAGGTGATTAAAAATGAGATGATTAGGCATGATAAAGAACTATGAGGCTTAGCCATGAATAGTTTTTTTTCAATGTCGATAATTATGGTCATCTAATAATTTAGTTGTGTGAAGAAGCTATAGAAGGAATAAGTGCCAAAGTGGGGACCTTTTTCTTATTTTACTTTTTGTGTGGTGTATATACAAATATAAATTATGAAGAGATTTTTTATAGTAGAAGACAAGAATATAAATTTAAAAAGGTATGGAGAAAAGATGAGAAAGGTTTGTTTGGTTGTTAAAAAAGGAAGTAAAAAGGTGATGTAAATGAAATTGGTTTGTTACTTGTCTGCAACATTGGACACATTTCGCTGTTTTCTTCCTTGGGAAGAAGAGTAAAAGTGTGCATTATTATTCAGAAAGGAACAAACACCAACTATACCTATCCATTTACATGTGGCCGATAATGAAAACCTTTGTGCTTAATGCCATGTCTACATTAATGAACACATTATGAAGTTGAAATACAAAGTTGAGGAATACTCTTTCCCCCTTTTTTGTTTTACTTTCAAAAGGTTTAATATAGTCTCGACCTTTTTCTTACATAATTATGTCAATAAAATCTAAAGAAGCTTAACAGAATTACTTAATTAACATTTTCTGATAGTTATATATTTACATTCCATAACTGTTAAACAGAGCCATATACATGTGATATACACTGAATATACAGCAGTGTATATCACATATATATAACTAAAGCAAGCGATGGGCTTCGGCCAGTCCAAAGGAGCAAAGCAGTGGGCTTGGGCTTTCGGCGAGGTTGATTCTGAATTTCAGAGGCTTTACGGCCAAGAGAAAGCGACCCACCTTAATGTGTTAGTGTATATATGGTATATATAGTTGTAGTATATTGTAAGGAAAAGGATACCTTAATTAGTGTTATACACTTACCATAATTGTATAGTTAGAATTATGGTAGAATAAGGATTTAGAAGTAGAATAGGAAAAGGATTTTTCCTATTATAGAAATATGTAACTTGTATATATAGCCTTTCAATTAATGAAAATAATCAAGGGGATTATTTCTTTCATGGTATCAAGAGACTAGGTCTAAACAAAAGTTTTCTTCTCTCAAACTTTTGTATCCTTGGCCGAGAACCCCCCCCCCCCTTCCCTCGGGTTTTTCTCTCCAAATATCTCGTCTTCCGCTCTCAAAAACCTCTCTTAAATTTAACCTCCTTCTTTGTTCTTTCAAATATGTCTAAGAACAATTTTCACCCTGCCCTCACGGTTTCCAATATCAAGCTAAGTGTCCCTATTGTCCTTGAGATGGAAAACGTTCAATATCTGGCGATGGCGAGTTGTTTAAAATTCACGCTATATCTTATCAAGTTCTTCATCACATCATTCCTCCCGCTAGACCCCGTCCTGCGGAGGATCCTGAGCTATGGATTACACTTGATGCTACCGTTCTTCGGTGGATATACGCTACTATTTTAGTGGACCTTCTACAGACGATTATGGAGCCAGATACCACGGCTATGGCTGCATGGAATAGATTGCGGGACATATTCCAAGACAACCAACATTCCCGTGTCGTCACACTCGAGCAGGAATTCTCTCTCGTTCGAATGGATGTATTTCCGAACGTTTCTGCATATTGCAAGAAACTAAAGGAATTGGCAGATCAACTCCGTAATGTTGGCGCACCGGTAACAAATAATCGTCTAGTTCTACAGTTGGTTGCCGGTCTTTCGGAAGCCTATAATGGTGTTGGCACTCTCCTTCGCCAAAGCAACCCTCTTCCCGACTTCCATCAAGCCCGCTCCATGCTTACGTTGGAAGAAGCCGGTTTGGCTAAAAAGCGACTAGGAGCAAGTCCGATTGTCATGATGGCGTCCTCTCCTAATCCGTCGATTTTGTTAATAATTCGGGCCAAAACCATAATAATGGTGGCGGCAAGAATAATCGTAAGAATAATAACAAAAGCGCGGGGCAAACGCGGTGGTAATGGTGGAGGTTCCGGTAGTCGGCAAAACCTCGGTGGGTCCCATCCAATGAACGATGGCCCACCACCACCATGGGCCCAAAGTGATGGGGCCCATGGCGATGGAAGCGATGGCGATGGGCGGTGGGCGGCGGCCAGCCCATACCAACGCAGGAAATTCCGGCCGCCTGGGTCGCCAACAATCCAGGCCCAATGCCCAGCGGTGGCGGCCCATCGGCGATGGCCCAACATCGGCGATGGTAGCGATTCACGGGCCAGGTCGGCCACGGCCAGGAGTTCTTGGGCCCCGACCTCCGCAAAGCCCATCATGCGGCGAGCCCTACTCAGACCGATATCGAGGCCGCGATGCACACGTTGGGATTAACTCAACCAGACCAAAATTGGTACATGGACACCGGGGCCACTACTCACATGACTTCCGACTCAGGTACTCTTTCATCTTATTCCAATTTGAGCACCCCTCGGGGGATAATCATTGGTAATGGCAGTTCTATTCCAATTCTAGGGTATGGTCAGAAAACGTTGTCTCCCCCCAATCCACCACTCCTCTTGAAAAATACTTTACATGCTCCTAAATTGATTAAAAATTTAGTGTCTGTCCGAAAGTTCACAAATGACAATTACATTTTCGTTGAATTTGATCCTTTCGGTTTCTCTGTGAAGGATTTCAAGACGGGGAGTCATCTCATGAGGTGTGATAGTAGGGGGGATCTGTATCCTATCATGCCCGGTTTCAGTCCATCGAGTCCAGCCTTGCCATTAGCTTTTGCAGCCATCTCTCCTTCCATGTGGCATGCTCGTTTGGGTTATCCGGGATCTTCTATTTTATCAGTTTTAGATAAAAATAGCTTTATTTCTTGTAAAGTGCAGTCGTACTCCAATTTGTCGATCTTGTTCATTAGGAAAAATTGTTAAGTTGCCATTTGTAGACTCCAATTCTCTTACTTCTATGCCATTTGACATTATTCATAGCGACTTATGGACATCTCCTGTTCTTAGTTCAATGGGTCATCGATATTATGTTCTCTTCTTAGATGATTATTCTAGATTTTTGTGGACGTTTCCAATTGCGAATAAATCACAAGTGTTTTCCGTCTTCATAAAATTTAGAGCGTTAGATTCGTACTCAATTCGAAGAGAAATAAAAAATATTCAATGTGATAATGGGAAGGAGTATGACAATAGAGAGTTTCGAGAATTTTGTGCTACTCATGGGATAAATTTTCAGTTTTCATGTCCTCATACATCTTCACAAAATGGGAAAGCCGAGCATAAAATTAGTTCCATAAATAACATTGTCCGAACTCTCCTAATCCATGCCTCCATACCTCCGTATTTTTGGCATCATGCTCTACAAATGGCCACTTACCTTCTTAACATAATTTCGTCTAAAGGTCTGACATATTCTTCCCCTCTCAAAATCTTATATAATAAAAACCCGTCTTATTCTCATCTTCGGATTTTTGGGTGCTTGTGTTATCCGTTATTCCCATCCACCACAATTAACAAACTTCAGGCTCGGTCTACTCCGTGTGTATTTTTGGGTTATCCGTCGAATCATCGTGGTTATAAGTGTTTTGATTTATCCTCCAAGAAAATCATTATAAATCGTCATGTCATTTTTGATGAAACCCAATTCCCTTTTACGAAAGTTCATACTCCCGAGCCTAAGTCGTATAATTTTTTGGATGACCAAATATCCCCGTATATTATTCGGAATTTTTCGGACAACTCCCGTGCCCAAAATCCTCCAGCCCACCGCCCGGCCGGGTCCCATCTTGCCGCCGCCTCGCTGTTCCAGCCACCGGAACAGTTCCAACTATTGGGCGCCCACCACCTGAAGGCTGGTCCAGAAACCCCACCTGCGGAAGTGCTCCAGAATCAGATTCCAGCTTGTACCGATTTGGGCCAAGAGCCCATTTGCCACTGGCGATCCGTCTGAGCCCGAAAAATTCCCAAAATTCCATCACTTCTTCCTCGAGTCATAGACCAGGTCACTCGTAGTCGGCGGGGTATTTTTACACCTAAGCGACATTTTAATTTACATTCGATGTCTCTAAATCCCCTTGCCCCGCAATCTCGTGTCCGCATTAAATGACCCTAATTGGAAAATTGCTATGGTGATGAATATAATGCTCTTATTGATAATAAGGCGTGGGAGTTGGTGCCCGAATCCATATGGTATTAATATTATCAGGTCTATGTGGATTTTTGCTCATAAGGAGAATTCAGATGGGTCATTTGCTCGACATAAGGCGCGACTTGTTGGTGATGGTAAGACTCAGCAGGTTGGAATTGATTGTGGTGAGACATTTAGTCCGGTGGTCAAACCAGCTACCATTCGCACTGTGCTTAGCTTGGCTCTTTCAAAGACTTGGCCAATCCATCAGTTGGATGTCAAGAATGTCTTTCTACATGGTGACCTCGAAAGCTTGATCTATATGCATCGGCCGTTGGGTTTCAGGATCCCAACCGCCCTCATCATGTCATGCATTGAAGAAATCATTATATGGGCTTAGCGGTCTCCACGGGCCTGGTATACACGATTTCTTGACTTTGTGTCGACTATTGGGTTCACTCACGGCCAGGTCGATAATTCCTTGTTCATCTTTCGTCGTGGTTCGTCATTGGCCTATATTACATTGTATGTGGATGATATCATCTTGTTGCCTTCTCCGATGCTTTGCGCTTGATCTATCATGGCCATGCTCGATCTGAGTTTGCTATGAAAGACTTAGGACCTTTGAGTTATTTTTGGGGATTGCCGTCAGCGTCATTCGGTGGCTTATTTTGTCTCAACAAAAATATCTTCTTTGAGATCATAGAGAGAGTGGGATGTCATCCTGTAAGTCCACTTCCACGCCCGATTGATGCAAACCCGGCTTCGGTCGCGGCGGTGCACCATACGAGGATCGACCCGCTATCGCGATCTTGCAGGGGGCCCTCCAGTATCTTACCTTTACCAGGCCGGATATTACGTATGCGATTCGGCGGTATGTTTATTCATGCATGATCCCAGGGTTGAGCACATGAATGCAGTCAAACGCATTATCCGGTATATTCAAGGGACACTAGACTATGTGTTGCACTTGTATCAGTCATCTACATCCACACTTGTCTCTTACACGGATGCTGATTGGGGTGGGTGTCCCGACACCAGACGGTCGACTTCTGGCTACTGTATGTTCCTTGGCAACAACTTGGTCTCCTGGTCAGCCAAACGTCAGGCAACTCTATCACGCTCAAGTGCCGAGGCAGAATATCGAGGGGTAGCGAATGTGGTCTCCGAATCATGTTGGCTACGTAATTTGCTTTTAGAGCTTCATTGTCCCATTCAGAAGGCAACCTTGGTATACTGCGATAACATTAGTGCCATCTACCTGTCAGGTAATCCAGTTCAGCACCAACGCACTAAGCATATCGAAATGGACATTCATTTTGTCCGTGAAAAGGTTGCAAAGGGTCAAGTTCGTGTATGCCATGTCCCGTCTCGTTATCAAATTGCAGACATATTTACAAAGGGTCTACCAGCGGTTCTCTTTGAAGATTTTAGGGACAGTCTCAGCGTTCGGAAACCGCCCGCTATGACTGCGGGGGTGTGTTAAACAGAGCCATATACATGTGATATACACTGAATATACAGCAGTGTATATCACATATATATGGCTAGCAAAGCAGTGGGCTTTCAGCCAGTCCAAAGGAGCAAAGCAGTGGGCTTGGGCTTTCGGCCAGGTTGATTCAATTTCGATGAGGCTTTCGGCCAGTAGGAAAGCAGCCCACCTTAATGTGTTAGTGTATATATGGTATATATAGTTGTAGTATATTGTAAGGAAAATGATACCTTAATTAGTGTTATACACTTACCATAATTGTATAGTTAGAATTATGGTAGAATAAGGATTTAGAAGTAGAATAGGAAAAAGATTTTTCTTATTATAGAAATATGTAACTTGTATATATAGCCTTTCAATTAATGAAAATAATGAAGGGAATTATTTCTTTCAATAGCAAAATTCATCCGCCAGCAAAAATCACGTTGCTGTAAAGATCCCAACAACTTTTCGTTGCTGATTTCACTCTCAACAAATGGATTTTATCTTTTTATCTCTCTTCCAAATAATGATTTTATTGATAAATGTGGATTAACTTTTTCTCCCTCTTCCAGTTATGGTGGCTATAGGCTTTATCCAGTGGTATAAATGATGATTTTACTAAGGGGAATGCTTAGATAAACATGCATTCTTGGATAATTAGCTGGTATATTATATACATTATACTCCATATTATATACAGTATATATAAGTGGTATATGAATAATTATTTTATAAGTATATAATATTATATTATTTGGATATGCATTAGTACATAATATTTTTTACCATGTATTCATTGAATACGTGATGAATATACACAATGTGTATATATGCGGAGTATATTAAATTTTTCGTACATTTATCGCATAAATATTAGAGATTTTTATCTTTTATATCACTTGACTTAAGATTATAATCAAAATGAGCTCATAATTAAGCCCATTTTGTAAATAATTTAAAGTACTTAGGAAAAACACAATAATTCCTTAATTATGATTGTGATTCTCAATCTTTTGAAGCTTAGAAACTGTCTGAAAATGATATGCATGTTTATCATTACAAATTTAGATATTTTTGGGTGAATTAAAATGAAAAATTTAAAACTCCATTGGTGGGGTTTTTTAAAGCTTGCAAAACTCACAAATAAGTTTTGTGATTTGTTGAAATTTTGACAAATTGATGATTGAGGTTTATTATGGATGTCATTTTGAAGTTGTGGTTGAAATTTGAAACTATTTGATGAAGATTTGAGCATTTGGTGATAATTTTGACCTATTTTTGAATGAAGTTTCGTGGGATGTTGAAATTTGTAGGAGATGAAATCCAATATTATTGTATAATTTTATAGAACAATGTAAAGTATGAAAAATCCCTAATTTCTAATACTAAACAAAGGCAAAAGAGAAAAAAATATAAAATATGGTACAAATAAAAAAATGATGCGTACATCAATAGTGTGAAAAGAGATCGAATAACCGCTTTCAAGAAATTATAAAAACACAAAGTGCACATGATGCTTGTTATTTAATTAGTGTCTACTTTTTTTTTTTTTTACATGTGCACTATTTCAGTATAATTTTAATTTACAGTGTTTGAAGTTAGTCTCTGAAGTTTCATATAGTTGAAGTTTATGTACATATAGCCGAAGTTCAGTCATTTTTGCAATAATGATAAAGTTCAATTATATTTGCCTAACTTCACTATTTTTGTTTGAACTTCAATCATATGTGCATGCATGAACTTCAGACAGAAATGGTTCAAGTGAGACAAAGTCCAACCATCTGTTGCTCGAACTTCAGGGAAATATGATTTAACTTTAGTCGTATATAACTTCAGACAAACGTGTTTGAAGTTTTGTTTTATCAAGCCTGTGACTTTAGATACCACGTGTCTGAAATGAATATATATATATATACAATATTGAATGACTTTTATATCGTTTTTACCTTAGTCTTAATACAAATTTGTAGGTTATATTGGTAAAATAAATATAAAATAGAGTTCTATCAAATTACTACTATTAGAGGAAATAGACTTCTTACTAGAAGGTTGGCCGTTAGTAGGATCTCCTGGGGAGTGTTTCGTTCAGTTTATTAGGTTTTCTTTAATTTATTATTTTTAATTTCTTAACAAAACAAATGCAACTTTAATAATGAAAAATAAAAAAATGAAAGGAAATAAACTAAAATAAAATAAGGTAATATTTCGTAACCCTTAATATGTAATAAAACTGATTAGAAATTTAAACTTATAGAAGTGTTCCATGATCGATAAGCAATATTTCATGCATTTGTTCGTTGCTTCAGTCAATTAGAACGGTTGTGTCTCTACTTTTAAGTACTTGTGATTTTTCAGGGGAAGCAGGAATTAGACCAATAGGGCACTGCTCTCCACCTATCGTAACAACAACAAAAGTCCATACCGGAATTTCATTACCTTATTCCTTAAACTCTAAAACGGAGATATTGGTACAACAGGAGGCTCGAGAGACCTCGAGCGTAATATACGCTACCATCGGAGAGACTTTAGCCACATCAACACCCGAATGAGGCGATCAAGAAAGTCGTGGGCCTCGTAGTACCCGCAT